>CAMITZ010000029.1:0-502868 GCA_946251845.1 Andrena fulva | reverse complement strand
CTTTGGCCCGTACTCGTGGGGACGACCCTATAGTCGTCGGACATGTCGGCGGCTGGCCAGCCTAGTCCCGGGTTCGTGGGGACGACCCTATAGTCGTCGGACATGTCGGCGGTGGGCCAACCAAGTCCCGGGGTCGTTGGGATGACCCTATAGTCGTCGGGCACGACGGTGTCGGGCCAATCTAGTCCCGGGGTCGTGGGGACGACCCTATAGTCGTCGGACATGACTGTGGCGGGCCAATCTAGACCCGGGGTCGTGGGGACGACCCTATAGTCGTCGGACATGGCGGTGGCGGGCCAATCAAGTCCCGGGGTAGTGCGGACGACCCTATAGTCGTCGGACATGACGGTGGCTGGCCAACCTAGTGCCGGGGTCGTGGGGACGACCCTATAGTCGTCGGACATGACAGTGGCGGGGCAATCTAGTCCCGGGGTCGTGCGTACGAACCTATAGTCGTCGGACATGTCGGCGGCGGGGCAACTTTGGCCCGTACTCGTGGGGACGACCCTATAGTCGTCGGGCATGTCGGCGGCTGGCCTACCAAGTACCGGGGACGTGGGGACGACCCTATAGTCGTCGGACATGGCGGTGGCGTGCTAATATAGTCCCGGGGTCGTGGGGACGACCCTATGGTCGTTGGACATGTCGGTGGCTGGCCAACCTAGCCCCGGGGACGTGGGGACGACCCTATAGTCGTCATACATGTCGGCGGCTGGCCAACCTAGTCCCGGGGTCGTGGGGACGACCCTATAGTCGTCGGACATGGCGGTGGCGGGCCAATCTAGTCCCGGGGTAGTGCGGACGACCCTATAGTCGTCGGACATGTCGGCGGCGGGCTAATCTAGTCCCGGGGTCGTGGGGACGACCCTATAGTTGTTGGACATTTCGGCGGCTGCCCAATCTAGTCCCGGGGTCGTGGGGACGACCCTATAGTCGTCGGACATGACGGTGGCGGGCCAATCTAGTCCCGGGGACGTGGGGACGACCCTATAGTCGTCGGACATGACGGCGGCTGGCCAGCCTAGTCCCGGGTTCGTGGGGACGACCCTATAGTCGTCGGACATGACGGTGGCGGGCCAATCTAGTCCCGGGGACGTGGGGACGACCCTATAGTCGTCGGACATGACGGCGGCGGGCCAACCTTGTCCCGTGGTCGTGCGTACGACCCTATAGTCGTCGGACATGACGGTGGCGGGCCAATCTTGTCCCGGGGTCGTGGGAACGACCCTACAATCGTGGGACATGACGGTGTCGGGCCAATCTAGTCCCGGGGTCGTGGGAACGATCCTACAATCGTCGGACATTTCGGCGGCTGGCCAACCTTGTCCCGGGGTCGTGGGGACGACCCTATAGTCGTCGGACATGACGGTGGCGGGCCAATCTAGTCCCGGGGTCGTGGGAACGACCCTACAGTCGTCGGACATTTCGGCGGCTGGCCAACCTAGTCCCGGGGTCGTGGGGACGACCCTATAGTCGTCGGAAATGACGGTGGCGGGCTAATCTAGTCCCGGGGTCGTGGGGACGACCCTATAGTCGTCGGACATGTCGGCGGCTGGGCAACTATGGCCCGTGGTTGTGGGGACGACCCTATAGTCGTCGGACATGTCGGCGGCTGGGCAACTATGGCCCGTGGTCGTGGGGACGACCCTATAGTCGTCGGACATGTCGGCGGCGGGCTAATCTAGACCCGGGGTCGTGGGGACGACCCTATAGTCATCGGACATGACGGCGGCTGGCCAACCTAGTACCGGGATCGTGGGGACGACCGTATAGTCGTCGGACATGTCGGTGGCTGGCCAACCTAGTCCCGTGGTCGTGGGGACGACCCTATAGTCGTCGGACATGTCGGCGGCTGGCCAACATAGTCCCGGGGTCGTGGGGACGACCCTATAGTCGTCGGACATGACGGTGACGGGCCAATCTAGTCCCGGGGTCGTGGGGACGGTCCTATAGTCGTCGGACATGATGCTGGCGAGCCAATCTAGTCCTGGGGTCGTGGGGACGACCCTATAGTCGTCGGACAAGTCGGCGGCGGGCCAATCTAGTCCCGGGGTCGTGGGTACGACCCTATAGTCGTCGGATATGTTGGTGGCGGGCCAATCTAGTCCCGGGGTCGTGGGGACGACCCTATAGTCGTCGAACATGTCGGCGGCTGGCCGACTTTGGCCCGTGGTCGTGGGGACGACCCTATAGTCGTCGGACATGACGGTGGCGTGGTAATCTAGTCCTGGGGTCGTGGGGACGACCCTGTAGTCGTCGGACATGACGGTCGTGGGCCAATCTAGTCCCGGGGCCGTGGGGACGACCCTATAGTCGTCGAACATGTCGGCGGCTGGCCAACTTTGGCCGGTGGTCGTGGGGACGACCCTATAGTCGTCGGACATGACGGTGACGGGCCAATCTAGTCCCGGGGTCGTGGGGACGGTCCTATAGTCGTCGGACATGATGCTGGCGAGCCAATCTAGTCCCGGGGTCGTGGGGACGACCCTATAGTCGTCGGACAAGTCGGCGGCGGGCCAACCTAGTCCCGTGGTCGTGGGGACGACCGTATAGTCGTCGGACATGTCGGTGGCTGGCCAACCTAGTCCCGTGGTCGTGGGGACGACCCTATAGTCGTCGGACATGTCGGCGGCTGGCCAACATAGTCCCGGGGTCGTGGGGACGACCCTATAGTCGTCGGACATGACGGTGACGGGCCAATCTAGTCCCGGGGTCGTGGGGACGGTCCTATAGTCGTCGGACATGATGCTGGCGAGCCAATCTAGTCCCGGGGTCGTGGGGACGACCCTATAGTCGTCGGACAAGTCGGCGGCGGGCCAACCTAGTCCCGTGGTCGTGGGGACGACCGTATAGTCGTCGGACATGTCGGTGGCTGGCCAACCTAGTCCCGTGGTCGTGGGGACGACCCTATAGTAGTCGGATATGTCGGAGGCTGGCCAACCTAGTCCCGGGGTCGTGGGGACGACCCTATTGTCGTCGGACATGTTGGCCGCGGGCCAACCTAGTCCCGGGGTCGTGGAGACGACCCTATAGTCGTCGGATATGTTGGTGGCGGGCCAATCTAGTCCCGTGGTCGTGGGGACGACCCTATAGTCGTCGGCTGGCCAACCTAGTCCCGGGGTCGTGGGGACGACCCTATAGACGTCGGACATGACGGTGACGGGCCAATCTAGACCCGGCGTCGTGGGTACGACCCTATACTCGTCGGACATGACGGTGGCGGGCCAGTCTAGTACCGGGGTCGTGGGGACGACCCTATAGTCGTTGGACAAGACGGTGGCGGGCTAATCTAGTCCCGGGGTGGTAGGCACGACCCTATAGTCGTCGGACAAGTCGGCGGCGGGCCAACCTAGTCCCGGGGTCGTGGGGACGACCCTATAGTCGACGGCTGGCCAACCTAGTCCCGGGTTCGTGGGGACGACCCTATAGTCGTCGGATATGATGGTGGCGGGCCAATCTAGTCCCGTGGTCGTGGGGACGACCGTATAGTCGTCGGACATGACGGTGGCGGGCCAATCTAGACCCGGGGTCGTGGGGACGACCCTATAGTCGTCGGACATGACAGTGGCGGGGCAATCTAGTCCCGGGGTCGTGCGTACGACCCTATAGTCGTCGGACATGTCGGCGGCGGGGCCACTTTGGCCCGTACTCGTGGGGACGACCCTATAGTCGTCGGACATGTCGGCGGCTGGCCAGCCTAGTCCCGGGTTCGTGGGGACGACCCTATAGTCGTCGGACATGTCGGCGGTGGGCCAACCAAGTCCCGGGGTCGTTGGGATGACCCTATAGTCGTCGGGCACGACGGTGTCGGGCCAATCTAGTCCCGGGGTCGTGGGGACGACCCTATAGTCGTCGGACATGACTGTGGCGGGCCAATCTAGACCCGGGGTCGTGGGGACGACCCTATAGTCGTCGGACATGGCGGTGGCGGGCCAATCAAGTCCCGGGGTAGTGCGGACGACCCTATAGTCGTCGGACATGACGGTGGCTGGCCAACCTAGTGCCGGGGTCGTGGGGACGACCCTATAGTCGTCGGACATGACAGTGGCGGGGCAATCTAGTCCCGGGGTCGTGCGTACGAACCTATAGTCGTCGGACATGTCGGCGGCGGGGCAACTTTGGCCCGTACTCGTGGGGACGACCCTATAGTCGTCGGGCATGTCGGCGGCTGGCCTACCAAGTACCGGGGACGTGGGGACGACCCTATAGTCGTCGGACATGGCGGTGGCGTGCTAATATAGTCCCGGGGTCGTGGGGACGACCCTATGGTCGTTGGACATGTCGGTGGCTGGCCAACCTAGCCCCGGGGACGTGGGGACGACCCTATAGTCGTCATACATGTCGGCGGCTGGCCAACCTAGTCCCGGGGTCGTGGGGACGACCCTATAGTCGTCGGACATGGCGGTGGCGGGCCAATCTAGTCCCGGGGTAGTGCGGACGACCCTATAGTCGTCGGACATGTCGGCGGCGGGCTAATCTAGTCCCGGGGTCGTGGGGACGACCCTATAGTTGTTGGACATTTCGGCGGCTGCCCAATCTAGTCCCGGGGTCGTGGGGACGACCCTATAGTCGTCGGACATGACGGTGGCGGGCCAATCTAGTCCCGGGGACGTGGGGACGACCCTATAGTCGTCGGACATGACGGCGGCTGGCCAGCCTAGTCCCGGGTTCGTGGGGACGACCCTATAGTCGTCGGACATGACGGTGGCGGGCCAATCTAGTCCCGGGGTCGTGGGAACGACCCTACAATCGTCGGACATTTCGGCGGCTGGCCAACCTAGTCCCCGGGTCGTTGGGACGACCCTATAGTCGTCGGAAATGACGGTGGCGGGCTAATCTAGTCCCGGGGTCGTGCGTACGACCCTATAGTCGTCGGACATGTCGGCGGCGGGGCAACTTTGGCCCGTGGTCGTGGGGACGACCCTATAGTCGTCGGACATGTCGGCGGCTGGCCAACTTTGGCCCGGGGTCGTGGGGACGACTCTATACTCTTTGGACAGGTCGGCGGCTGGCCAGCCTAGTCCCGGGGTCGGGGGGGCGACCCTATAGTCGTCGGACATGACAGTGGCGGGGCAATCTAGTCCCGGGGTCGTGCGTACGACCCTATAGTCGTCGGACATGTCGGCGGCGGGGCAACTTTGGCCCGTACTCGTGGGGACGACCCTATAATCGTCGGACATGTCGGCGGCTGGCCAACCTAGTACCGGGGACGTGGGGACGACCCTATAGTCGTCGGACACGACGGTGTCGGGCCAATCTAGTCCCGGGTTCGTGGGGACGACCCTATAGTCGTCGGAAATGACGGTGGCGGGCTAATCTAGTCCCGGGGTCGTGGGGACGACCCTATAGTCGTCGGACATGTCGGCGGCTGGGCAACTATGGCCCGTGGTCGTGGGAACGACCCTACAGTCGTCGGACATTTCGGCGGCTGGCCAACCTAGTCCCGGGGTCGTGGGGACGACCCTATAGTCGTCGGAAATGACGGTGGCGGGCTAATCTAGTCCCGGGGTCGTGGGGACGACCCTATAGTCGTCGGACATGTCGGCGGCTGGGCAACTATGGCCCGTGGTGGTGGGGACGACCCTATAGTCGTCGGACATGACAGTGGCGGGGCAATCTAGTCCCGGGGTCGTGCGTACGACCCTATAATGGTCGGACATGACGGTGGCGGGCCAATCTAGTCCCGGGGTGGTTGGGACGACCCTATAGTCGTCGGACATGACGGTGGCGGGCCAATCTAGTCCCGGGGTCGTGGGGACGACCCTGTAGTCGTCGGACATGACGGTCGTGGGCCAATCTAGTCCCGGGGCCGTGGGGACGACCCTATAGTCGTCGAACATGTCGGCGGCTGGCCAACTTTGGCCGGTGGTCGTGGGGACGACCCTATAGTCGTCGGACATGACGGTGACGGGCCAATCTAGTCCCGGGGTCGTGGGGACGGTCCTATAGTCGTCGGACATGATGCTGGCGAGCCAATCTAGTCCCGGGGTCGTGGGGACGACCCTATAGTCGTCGGACAAGTCGGCGGCGGGCCAACCTAGTCCCGTGGTCGTGGGGACGACCGTATAGTCGTCGGACATGTCGGTGGCTGGCCAACCTAGTCCCGTGGTCGTGGGGACGACCCTATAGTAGTCGGATATGTCGGAGGCTGGCCAACCTTGTCCCGGGGTCGTGGGGACGACCCTATTGTCGTCGGACATGTTGGCCGCGGGCCAACCTAGTCCCGGGGTCGTGGAGACGACCCTATAGTCGTCGGATATGTTGGTGGCGGGCCAATCTAGTCCCGTGGTCGTGGGGACGACCGTATAGTCGTCGGACATGACGATGGCGGGCCAATCTAGACCCGGGGTCGTGGGGACGACCCTATAGTCGTCGGACATGACAGTGGCGGGGCAATCTAGTCCCGGGGTCGTGGGGACGGTCCTATAGTCGTCGGACATGATGCTGGCGAGCCAATCTAGTCCTGGGGTCGTGGGGACGACCCTATAGTCGTCGGACAAGTCGGCGGCGGGCCAACCTAGTCCCGGGGTCGTGGGTACGACCCTATAGTCGTCGGATATGTTGGTGGCGGGCCAATCTAGTCCCGGGGTCGTGGGGACGACCCTATAGTCGTCGAACATGTCGGCGGCTGGCCGACTTTGGCCCGTGGTCGTGGGGACGACCCTATAGTCGTCGGACATGACGGTGGCGTGGTAATCTAGTCCTGGGGTCGTGGGGACGACCCTGTAGTCGTCGGACATGACGGTCGTGGGCCAATCTAGTCCCGGGGCCGTGGGGACGACCCTATAGTCGTCGAACATGTCGGCGGCTGGCCAACTTTGGCCGGTGGTCGTGGGGACGACCCTATAGTCGTCGGACATGACGGTGACGGGCCAATCTAGTCCCGGGGTCGTGGGGACGGTCCTATAGTCGTCGGACATGATGCTGGCGAGCCAATCTAGTCCCGGGGTCGTGGGGACGACCCTATAGTCGTCGGACAAGTCGGCGGCGGGCCAACCTAGTCCCGTGGTCGTGGGGACGACCGTATAGTCGTCGGACATGTCGGTGGCTGGCCAACCTAGTCCCGTGGTCGTGGGGACGACCCTATAGTCGTCGGACATGTCGGCGGCTGGCCAACATAGTCCCGGGGTCGTGGGGACGACCCTATAGTCGTCGGACATGACGGTGACGGGCCAATCTAGTCCCGGGGTCGTGGGGACGGTCCTATAGTCGTCGGACATGATGCTGGCGAGCCAATCTAGTCCCGGGGTCGTGGGGACGACCCTATAGTCGTCGGACAAGTCGGCGGCGGGCCAACCTAGTCCCGTGGTCGTGGGGACGACCGTATAGTCGTCGGACATGTCGGTGGCTGGCCAACCTAGTCCCGTGGTCGTGGGGACGACCCTATAGTAGTCGGATATGTCGGAGGCTGGCCAACCTAGTCCCGGGGTCGTGGGGACGACCCTATTGTCGTCGGACATGTTGGCCGCGGGCCAACCTAGTCCCGGGGTCGTGGAGACGACCCTATAGTCGTCGGATATGTTGGTGGCGGGCCAATCTAGTCCCGTGGTCGTGGGGACGACCCTATAGTCGTCGGCTGGCCAACCTAGTCCCGGGGTCGTGGGGACGACCCTATAGACGTCGGACATGACGGTGACGGGCCAATCTAGACCCGGCGTCGTGGGTACGACCCTATACTCGTCGGACATGACGGTGGCGGGCCAGTCTAGTACCGGGGTCGTGGGGACGACCCTATAGTCGTTGGACAAGACGGTGGCGGGCTAATCTAGTCCCAGGGTCGTGGGGACGACCCTATAGTCGTCGGACATGTCAGTGGCTGGCCAACCTAGCCCCGGGGACGTGGGGACGACCCTATAGTCGTCGGACATGACGGTGGCGGGCCAGACTAGTCCCGGGGTCGTGGGGACGACCCTATAGTCGTCGGACATGACGGTGGCGGGCCAATCTAGCCCCGGGGACGTGGGGACGACCCTATAGACGTCGGACATGTTGGCGGCTAGCCAACTTAGGCCCGGGGACGTGGGGACGACCCTATTGTCGTCGGACAAATCGGCGGCGGGTCATCCTAGTCCCGGGGTCGTGGGGACGACCCTATAGTCGTCGGACAATTCGGCGGCGGGCCAACCTAGTCCCGGGGTGGTAGGCACGACCCTATAGTCGTCGGACAAGTCGGCGGCGGGCCAACCTAGTCCCGGGGTCGTGGGGACGACCCTATAGTCGACGGCTGGCCAACCTAGTCCCGGGTTCGTGGGGACGACCCTATAGTCGTCGGATATGATGGTGGCGGGCCAATCTAGTCCCGTGGTCGTGGGGACGACCGTATAGTCGTCGGACATGACGGTGGCGGGCCAATCTAGACCCGGGGTCGTGGGGACGACCCTATAGTCGTCGGACATGACAGTGGCGGGGCAATCTAGTCCCGGGGTCGTGCGTACGACCCTATAGTCGTCGGACATGTCGGCGGCGGGGCCACTTTGGCCCGTACTCGTGGGGACGACCCTATAGTCGTCGGACATGTCGGCGGCTGGCCAGCCTAGTCCCGGGTTCGTGGGGACGACCCTATAGTCGTCGGACATGTCGGCGGTGGGCCAACCAAGTCCCGGGGTCGTTGGGATGACCCTATAGTCGTCGGGCACGACGGTGTCGGGCCAATCTAGTCCCGGGGTCGTGGGGACGACCCTATAGTCGTCGGACATGACTGTGGCGGGCCAATCTAGACCCGGGGTCGTGGGGACGACCCTATAGTCGTCGGACATGGCGGTGGCGGGCCAATCAAGTCCCGGGGTAGTGCGGACGACCCTATAGTCGTCGGACATGACGGTGGCTGGCCAACCTAGTGCCGGGGTCGTGGGGACGACCCTATAGTCGTCGGACATGACAGTGGCGGGGCAATCTAGTCCCGGGGTCGTGCGTACGAACCTATAGTCGTCGGACATGTCGGCGGCGGGGCAACTTTGGCCCGTACTCGTGGGGACGACCCTATAGTCGTCGGGCATGTCGGCGGCTGGCCTACCAAGTACCGGGGACGTGGGGACGACCCTATAGTCGTCGGACATGGCGGTGGCGTGCTAATATAGTCCCGGGGTCGTGGGGACGACCCTATGGTCGTTGGACATGTCGGTGGCTGGCCAACCTAGCCCCGGGGACGTGGGGACGACCCTATAGTCGTCATACATGTCGGCGGCTGGCCAACCTAGTCCCGGGGTCGTGGGGACGACCCTATAGTCGTCGGACATGGCGGTGGCGGGCCAATCTAGTCCCGGGGTAGTGCGGACGACCCTATAGTCGTCGGACATGTCGGCGGCGGGCTAATCTAGTCCCGGGGTCGTGGGGACGACCCTATAGTTGTTGGACATTTCGGCGGCTGCCCAATCTAGTCCCGGGGTCGTGGGGACGACCCTATAGTCGTCGGACATGACGGTGGCGGGCCAATCTAGTCCCGGGGACGTGGGGACGACCCTATAGTCGTCGGACATGACGGCGGCTGGCCAGCCTAGTCCCGGGTTCGTGGGGACGACCCTATAGTCGTCGGACATGACGGTGGCGGGCCAATCTAGTCCCGGGGTCGTGGGAACGACCCTACAATCGTCGGACATTTCGGCGGCTGGCCAACCTAGTCCCCGGGTCGTTGGGACGACCCTATAGTCGTCGGAAATGACGGTGGCGGGCTAATCTAGTCCCGGGGTCGTGCGTACGACCCTATAGTCGTCGGACATGTCGGCGGCGGGGCAACTTTGGCCCGTGGTCGTGGGGACGACCCTATAGTCGTCGGACATGTCGGCGGCTGGCCAACTTTGGCCCGGGGTCGTGGGGACGACTCTATACTCTTTGGACAGGTCGGCGGCTGGCCAGCCTAGTCCCGGGGTCGGGGGGACGACCCTATAGTCGTCGGACATGACAGTGGCGGGGCAATCTAGTCCCGGGGTCGTGCGTACGACCCTATAGTCGTCGGACATGTCGGCGGCGGGGCAACTTTGGCCCGTACTCGTGGGGACGACCCTATAATCGTCGGACATGTCGGCGGCTGGCCAACCTAGTACCGGGGACGTGGGGACGACCCTATAGTCGTCGGACACGACGGTGTCGGGCCAATCTAGTCCCGGGTTCGTGGGGACGACCCTATAGTCGTC
Organism: Andrena fulva; assembly: GCA_946251845.1. Classification (NCBI taxonomy): domain Eukaryota; kingdom Metazoa; phylum Arthropoda; class Insecta; order Hymenoptera; family Andrenidae; genus Andrena; species Andrena fulva. The sequence continues at coordinate 492,738 of CAMITZ010000029.1, read as the reverse complement.
GGAAATGACGGTGGCGGGCTAATCTAGTCCCGGGGTCGTGGGGACGACCCTATAGTCGTCGGACATGTCGGCGGCTGGGCAACTATGGCCCGTGGTCGTGGGAACGACCCTACAGTCGTCGGACATTTCGGCGGCTGGCCAACCTAGTCCCGGGGTCGTGGGGACGACCCTATAGTCGTCGGAAATGACGGTGGCGGGCTAATCTAGGCCCGGGGTCGTGGGGACGACCCTATAGTCGTCGGACATGTCGGCGGCTGGGCAACTATGGCCCGTGGTGGTGGGGACGACCCTATAGTCGTCGGACATGACAGTGGCGGGGCAATCTAGTCCCGGGGTCGTGCGTACGACCCTATAATGGTCGGACATGACGGTGGCGGGCCAATCTAGTCCCGGGGTGGTTGGGACGACCCTATAGTCGTCGGACATGACGGTGGCGGGCCAATCTAGTCCCGGGGTCGTGGGGACGACCCTGTAGTCGTCGGACATGACGGTCGTGGGCCAATCTAGTCCCGGGGCCGTGGGGACGACCCTATAGTCGTCGAACATGTCGGCGGCTGGCCAACTTTGGCCGGTGGTCGTGGGGACGACCCTATAGTCGTCGGACATGACGGTGACGGGCCAATCTAGTCCCGGGGTCGTGGGGACGGTCCTATAGTCGTCGGACATGATGCTGGCGAGCCAATCTAGTCCCGGGGTCGTGGGGACGACCCTATAGTCGTCGGACAAGTCGGCGGCGGGCCAACCTAGTCCCGTGGTCGTGGGGACGACCGTATAGTCGTCGGACATGTCGGTGGCTGGCCAACCTAGTCCCGTGGTCGTGGGGACGACCCTATAGTAGTCGGATATGTCGGAGGCTGGCCAACCTAGTCCCGGGGTCGTGGGGACGACCCTATTGTCGTCGGACATGTTGGCCGCGGGCCAACCTAGTCCCGGGGTCGTGGAGACGACCCTATAGTCGTCGGATATGTTGGTGGCGGGCCAATCTAGTCCCGTGGTCGTGGGGACGACCGTATAGTCGTCGGACATGACGGTGGCGGGCCAATCTAGACCCGGGGTCGTGGGGACGACCCTATAGTCGTCGGACATGACAGTGGCGGGGCAATCTAGTCCCGGGGTCGTGCGTACGACCCTATAGTCGTCGGACATGTCGGCGGCGGGGCCACTTTGGCCCGTACTCGTGGGGACGACCCTATAGTCGTCGGACATGTCGGCGGCTGGCCAGCCTAGTCCCGGGTTCGTGGGGACGACCCTATAGTCGTCGGACATGTCGGCGGTGGGCCAACCAAGTCCCGGGGTCGTTGGGATGACCCTATAGTCGTCGGGCACGACGGTGTCGGGCCAATCTAGTCCCGGGGTCGTGGGGACGACCCTATAGTCGTCGGACATGACGGTGGCGGGCCAATCTAGACCCGGGGTCGTGGGGACGACCCTATAGTCGTCGGACATGGCGGTGGCGGGCCAATCAAGTCCCGGGGTAGTGCGGACGACCCTATAGTCGTCGGACATGACGGTGGCTGGCCAACCTAGTGCCGGGGTCGTGGGGACGACCCTATAGTCGTCGGGCATGACAGTGGCGGGGCAATCTAGTCCCGGGGTCGTGCGTACGAACCTATAGTCGTCGGACATGTCGGCGGCGGGGCAACTTTGGCCCGTACTCGTGGGGACGACCCTATAGTCGTCGGGCATGTCGGCGGCTGGCCAACCAAGTACCGGGGACGTGGGGACGACCCTATAGTCGTCGGACATGGCGGTGGCGTGCTAATATAGTCCCGGGGTCGTGGGGACGACCCTATGGTCGTTGGACATGTCGGTGGCTGGCCAACCTAGCCCCGGGGACGTGGGGACGACCCTATAGTCGTCCGACATGTCGGCGGCTGGCCAACCTAGTCCCGGGGTCGTGGGGACGACCCTATAGTCGTCGGACATGGCGGTGGCGGGCCAATCTAGTCCCGGGGTAGTGCGGACGACCCTATAGTCGTCGGACATGTCGGCGGCGGGCTAATCTAGTCCCGGGGTCGTGGGGACGACCCTATAGTTGTTGGACATTTCGGCGGCTGCCCAATCTAGTCCCGGGGTCGTGGGGACGACCCTATAGTCGTCGGACATGACGGTGGCGGGCCAATCTAGTCCCGGGGACGTGGGGACGACCCTATAGTCGTCGGACATGACGGCGGCTGGCCAGCCTAGTCCCGGGTTCGTGGGGACGACCCTATAGTCGTCGGACATGACGGTGGCGGGCCAATCTAGTCCCGGGGTCGTGGGAACGACCCTACAATCGTCGGACATTTCGGCGGCTGGCCAACCTAGTCCCCGGGTCGTTGGGACGACCCTATAGTCGTCGGAAATGACGGTGGCGGGCTAATCTAGTCCCGGGGTCGTGCGTACGACCCTATAGTCGTCGGACATGTCGGCGGCGGGGCAACTTTGGCCCGTGGTCGTGGGGACGACCCTATAGTCGTCGGACATGTCGGCGGCTGGCCAACTTTGGCCCGGGGTCGTGGGGACGACTCTATACTCTTTGGACAGGTCGGCGGCTGGCCAGCCTAGTCCCGGGGTCGGGGGGACGACCCTATAGTCGTCGGACATGACGGTGACGGGCCAATCTAGTCCCGGGGTCGTGGGGACGGTCCTATAGTCGTCGGACATGATGCTGGCGAGCCAATCTAGTCCCGGGGTCGTGGGGACGACCCTATAGTCGTCGGACAAGTCGGCGGCGGGCCAACCTAGTCCCGTGGTCGTGGGGACGACCGTATAGTCGTCGGACATGTCGGTGGCTGGCCAACCTAGTCCCGTGGTCGTGGGGACGACCCTATAGTCGTCGGACATGTCGGCGGCTGGCCAACATAGTCCCGGGGTCGTGGGGACGACCCTATAGTCGTCGGACATGACGGTGACGGGCCAATCAAGTCCCGGGGTCGTGGGGACGGCCCTATAGTCGTCGGACATGATGCTGGCGAGCCAATCTAGTCCCGGGGTCGTGGGGACGACCCTATAGTCGTCGGACAAGTCGGCGGCGGGCCAACCTAGTCCCGTGGTCGTGGGGACGACCGTATAGTCGTCGGACATGTCGGTGGCTGGCCAACCTAGTCCCGTGGTCGTGGGGACGACCCTATAGTAGTCGGATATTTCGGAGGCTGGCCAACCTAGTCCCGGGGTCGTGGGGACGACCCTATTGTCGTCGGACATGTTGGCCGCGGGCCAACCTAGTCCCGGGGTCGTGGAGACGACCCTATAGTCGTCGGATATGTTGGTGGCGGGCCAATCTAGTCCCGTGGTCGTGGGGACGACCGTATAGTCGTCGGACATGACGGTGGCGGGCCAATCTAGACCCGGGGTCGTGGGGACGACCCTATAGTCGTCGGACATGACAGTGGCGGGGCAATCTAGTCCCGGGGTCGTGCGTACGACCCTATAGTCGTCGGACATGTCGGCGGTGGGCCAACCAAGTCCCGGGGTCGTTGGGATGACCCTATAGTCGTCGGGCACGACGGTGTCGGGCCAATCTAGTCCCGGGGTCGTGGGGACGACCCTATAGTCGTCGGACATGACGGTGGCGGGCCAATCTAGACCCGGGGTCGTGGGGACGACCCTATAGTCGTCGGACATGGCGGTGGCGGGCCAATCAAGTCCCGGGGTAGTGCGGACGACCCTATAGTCGTCGGACATGACGGTGGCTGGCCAACCTAGTGCCGGGGTCGTGGGGACGACCCTATAGTCGTCGGACATGACAGTGGCGGGGCAATCTAGTCCCGGGGTCGTGCGTACGAACCTATAGTCGTCGGACATGTCGGCGGCCGGGCAACTTTGGCCCGTACTCGTGGGGACGACCCTATAGTCGTCGGGCATGTCGGCGGCTGGCCAACCAAGTACCGGGGACGTGGGGACGACCCTATAGTCGTCGGACATGGCGGTGGCGTGCTAATATAGTCCCGGGGTCGTGGGGACGACCCTATGGTCGTTGGACATGTCGGTGGCTGGCCAACCTAGGCCCGGGGACGTGGGGACGACCCTATAGTCGTCAGACATGTCGGCGGCTGGCCAACCTAGTCCCGGGGTCGTGGGGACGACCCTATAGTCGTCGGACATGGCGGTGGCGGGCCAATCTAGTCCCGGGGTAGTGCGGACGACCCTATAATCGTCGGACATGTCGGCGGCGGGCTAATCTAGTCCCGGGGTCGTGGGGACGACCCTATAGTTGTTGGACATTTCGGCGGCTGCCCAATCTATTCCCGGGGTCGTGGGGACGACCCTATAGTCGTCGGACATGACGGTGACGGGCCAATCTAGTCCCGGGGTCGTGGGGACGGTCCTATAGTCGTCGGACATGATGCTGGCGAGCCAATCTAGTCCCGGGGTCGTGGGGACGGTCCTATAGTCGTCGGACATGATGCTGGCGAGCCAATCTAGTCCCGGGGTCGTGGGGACGACCCTATAGTCGTCGGACAAGTCGGCGGCGGGCCAACCTAGTCCCGTGGTCGTGGGGACGACCGTATAGTCGTCGGACATGTCGGTGGCTGGCCAACCTAGTCCCGTGGTCGTGGGGACGACCGTATAGTCGTCGGACATGACGGTGGCGGGCCAATCTAGACCCGGGGTCGTGGGGACGACCCTATAGTCGTCGGACATGACAGTGGCGGGGCAATCTAGTCCCGGGGTCGTGCGTACGACCCTATAGTCGTCGGACATGTCGGCGGCGGGGCCACTTTGGCCCGTACTCGTGGGGACGACCCTATAGTCGTCGGACATGTCGGCGGCTGGCCAGCCTAGTCCCGGGTTCGTGGGGACGACCCTATAGTCGTCGGACATGTCGGCGGTGGGCCAACCAAGTCCCGGGGTCGTTGGGATGACCCTATAGTCGTCGGGCACGACGGTGTCGGGCCAATCTAGTCCCGGGGTCGTGGGGACGACCCTATAGTCGTCGGACATGACGGTGGCGGGCCAATCTAGACCCGGGGTCGTGGGGACGACCCTATAGTCGTCGGACATGGCGGTGGCGGGCCAATCAAGTCCCGGGGTAGTGCGGACGACCCTATAGTCGTCGGACATGACGGTGGCTGGCCAACCTAGTGCCGGGGTCGTGGGGACGACCCTATAGTCGTCGGACATGACAGTGGCGGGGCAATCTAGTCCCGGGGTCGTGCGTACGAACCTATAGTCGTCGGACATGTCGGCGGCGGGGCAACTTTGGCCCGTACTCGTGGGGACGACCCTATAGTCGTCGGGCATGTCGGCGGCTGGCCAACCAAGTACCGGGGACGTGGGGACGACCCTATAGTCGTCGGACATGGCGGTGGCGTGCTAATATAGTCCCGGGGTCGTGGGGACGACCCTATGGTCGTTGGACATGTCGGTGGCTGGCCAACCTAGCCCCGGGGACGTGGGGACGACCCTATAGTCGTCAGACATGTCGGCGGCTGGCCAACCTAGTCCCGGGGTCGTGGGGACGACCCTATAGTCGTCGGACATGGCGGTGGCGGGCCAATCTAGTCCCGGGGTAGTGCGGACGACCCTATAGTCGTCGGACATGTCGGCGGCGGGCTAATCTAGTCCCGGGGTCGTGGGGACGACCCTATAGTTGTTGGACATTTCGGCGGCTGCCCAATCTAGTCCCGGGGTCGTGGGGACGACCCTATAGTCGTCGGACATGACGGTGGCGGGCCAATCTAGTCCCGGGGACGTGGGGACGACCCTATAGTCGTCGGACATGTCGGCGGCTGGCCAGCCTAGTCCCGGGTTCGTGGGGACGACCCTATAGTCGTCGGACATGACGGTGGCGGGCCAATCTAGTCCCGGGGTCGTGGGAACGACCCTACAATCGTCGGACATTTCGGCGGCTGGCCAACCTAGTCCCCGGGTCGTTGGGACGACCCTATAGTCGTCGGAAATGACGGTGGCGGGCTAATCTAGTCCCGGGGTCGTGCGTACGACCCTATAGTCGTCGGACATGTCGGCGGCGGGGCAACTTTGGCCCGTGGTCGTGGGGACGACCCTATAGTCGTCGGACATGTCGGCGGCTGGCCAACTTTGGCCCGGGGTCGTGGGGACGACTCTATACTCTTTGGACAGGTCGGCGGCTGGCCAGCCTAGTCCCGGGGTCGGGGGGACGACCCTATAGTCGTCGGACATGACGGTGACGGGCCAATCTAGTCCCGGGGTCGTGGGGACGGTCCTATAGTCGTCGGACATGATGCTGGCGAGCCAATCTAGTCCCGGGGTCGTGGGGACGACCCTATAGTCGTCGGACAAGTCGGCGGCGGGCCAACCTAGTCCCGTGGTCGTGGGGACGACCGTATAGTCGTCGGACATGTCGGTGGCTGGCCAACCTAGTCCCGTGGTCGTGGGGACGACCCTATAGTCGTCGGACATGTCGGCGGCTGGCCAACATAGTCCCGGGGTCGTGGGGACGACCCTATAGTCGTCGGACATGACGGTGACGGGCCAATCAAGTCCCGGGGTCGTGGGGACGGCCCTATAGTCGTCGGACATGATGCTGGCGAGCCAATCTAGTCCCGGGGTCGTGGGGACGACCCTATAGTCGTCGGACAAGTCGGCGGCGGGCCAACCTAGTCCCGTGGTCGTGGGGACGACCGTATAGTCGTCGGACATGTCGGTGGCTGGCCAACCTAGTCCCGTGGTCGTGGGGACGACCCTATAGTAGTCGGATATGTCGGAGGCTGGCCAACCTAGTCCCGGGGTCGTGGGGACGACCCTATTGTCGTCGGACATGTTGGCCGCGGGCCAACCTAGTCCCGGGGTCGTGGAGACGACCCTATAGTCGTCGGATATGTTGGTGGCGGGCCAATCTAGTCCCGTGGTCGTGGGGACGACCGTATAGTCGTCGGACATGACGGTGGCGGGCCAATCTAGACCCGGGGTCGTGGGGACGACCCTATAGTCGTCGGACATGACAGTGGCGGGGCAATCTAGTCCCGGGGTCGTGCGTACGACCCTATAGTCGTCGGACATGTCGGCGGTGGGCCAACCAAGTCCCGGGGTCGTTGGGATGACCCTATAGTCGTCGGGCACGACGGTGTCGGGCCAATCTAGTCCCGGGGTCGTGGGGACGACCCTATAGTCGTCGGACATGACGGTGGCGGGCCAATCTAGACCCGGGGTCGTGGGGACGACCCTATAGTCGTCGGACATGGCGGTGGCGGGCCAATCAAGTCCCGGGGTAGTGCGGACGACCCTATAGTCGTCGGACATGACGGTGGCTGGCCAACCTAGTGCCGGGGTCGTGGGGACGACCCTATAGTCGTCGGACATGACAGTGGCGGGGCAATCTATTCCCGGGGTCGTGCGTACGAACCTATAGTCGTCGGACATGTCGGCGGCCGGGCAACTTTGGCCCGTACTCGTGGGGACGACCCTATAGTCGTCGGGCATGTCGGCGGCTGGCCAACCAAGTACCGGGGACGTGGGGACGACCCTATAGTCGTCGGACATGGCGGTGGCGTGCTAATATAGTCCCGGGGTCGTGGGGACGACCCTATGGTCGTTGGACATGTCGGTGGCTGGCCAACCTAGGCCCGGGGACGTGGGGACGACCCTATAGTCGTCAGACATGTCGGCGGCTGGCCAACCTAGTCCCGGGGTCGTGGGGACGACCCTATAGTCGTCGGACATGGCGGTGGCGGGCCAATCTAGTCCCGGGGTAGTGCGGACGACCCTATAATCGTCGGACATGTCGGCGGCGGGCTAATCTAGTCCCGGGGTCGTGGGGACGACCCTATAGTTGTTGGACATTTCGGCGGCTGCCCAATCTATTCCCGGGGTCGTGGGGACGACCCTATAGTCGTCGGACATGACGGTGACGGGCCAATCTAGTCCCGGGGTCGTGGGGACGGTCCTATAGTCGTCGGACATGATGCTGGCGAGCCAATCTAGTCCCGGGGTCGTGGGGACGGTCCTATAGTCGTCGGACATGATGCTGGCGAGCCAATCTAGTCCCGGGGTCGTGGGGACGACCCTATAGTCGTCGGACAAGTCGGCGGCGGGCCAACCTAGTCCCGTGGTCGTGGGGACGACCGTATAGTCGTCGGACATGTCGGTGGCTGGCCAACCTAGTCCCGTGGTCGTGGGGACGACCGTATAGTCGTCGGACATGACGGTGGCGGGCCAATCTAGACCCGGGGTCGTGGGGACGACCCTATAGTCGTCGGACATGACAGTGGCGGGGCAATCTAGTCCCGGGGTCGTGCGTACGACCCTATGGTCGTCGGACATGTCGGCGGCGGGGCCACTTTGGCCCGTACTCGTGGGGACGACCCTATAGTCGTCGGACATGTCGGCGGCTGGCCAGCCTAGTCCCGGGTTCGTGGGGACGACCCTATAGTCGTCGGACATGTCGGCGGTGGGCCAACCAAGTCCCGGGGTCGTTGGGATGACCCTATAGTCGTCGGGCACGACGGTGTCGGGCCAATCTAGTCCCGGGGTCGTGGGGACGACCCTATAGTCGTCGGACATGACGGTGGCGGGCCAATCTAGACCCGGGGTCGTGGGGACGACCCTATAGTCGTCGGACATGGCGGTGGCGGGCCAATCAAGTCCCGGGGTAGTGCGGACGACCCTATAGTCGTCGGACATGACGGTGGCTGGCCAACCTAGTGCCGGGGTCGTGGGGACGACCCTATAGTCGTCGGACATGACAGTGGCGGGGCAATCTAGTCCCGGGGTCGTGCGTACGAACCTATAGTCGTCGGACATGTCGGCGGCGGGGAAACTTTGGCCCGTACTCGTGGGGACGACCCTATAGTCGTCGGGCATGTCGGCGGCTGGCCAACCAAGTACCGGGGACGTGGGGACGACCCTATAGTCGTCGGACATGGCGGTGGCGTGCTAATATAGTCCCGGGGTCGTGGGGACGACCCTATGGTCGTTGGACATGTCGGTGGCTGGCCAACCTAGCCCCGGGGACGTGGGGACGACCCTATAGTCGTCAGACATGTCGGCGGCTGGCCAACCTAGTCCCGGGGTCGTGGGGACGACCCTATAGTCGTCGGACATGGCGGTGGCGGGCCAATCTAGTCCCGGGGTAGTGCGGACGACCCTATAGTCGTCGGACATGTCGGCGGCGGGCTAATCTAGTCCCGGGGTCGTGGGGACGACCCTATAGTTGTTGGACATTTCGGCGGCTGCCCAATCTAGTCCCGGGGTCGTGGGGACGACCCTATAGTCGTCGGACATGACGGTGGCGGGCCAATCTAGTCCCGGGGACGTGGGGACGACCCTATAGTCGTCGGACATGACGGCGGCTGGCCAGCCTAGTCCCGGGTTCGTGGGGACGACCCTATAGTCGTCGGACATGACGGTGGCTGGCCAACCAAGTACCGGGGACGTGGGGACGACCCTATAGTCGTCGGACATGGCGGTGGCGTGCTAATATAGTCCCGGGGTCGTGGGGACGACCCTATTGTCGTCGGACATGTTGGCCGCGGGCCAACCTAGTCCCGGGGTCGTGGAGACGACCCTATAGTCGTCGGATATGTTGGTGGCGGGCCAATCTAGTCCCGTGGTCGTGGGGACGACCGTATAGTCGTCGGACATGACGGTGGCGGGCCAATCTAGACCCGGGGTCGTGGGGACGACCCTATAGTCGTCGGACATGACAGTGGCGGGGCAATCTAGTCCCGGGGTCGTGCGTACGACCCTATAGTCGTCGGACATGTCGGCGGTGGGCCAACCAAGTCCCGGGGTCGTTGGGATGACCCTATAGTCGTCGGGCACGACGGTGTCGGGCCAATCTAGTCCCGGGGTCGTGGGGACGACCCTATAGTCGTCGGACATGACGGTGGCGGGCCAATCTAGACCCGGGGTCGTGGGGACGACCCTATAGTCGTCGGACATGGCGGTGGCGGGCCAATCAAGTCCCGGGGTAGTGCGGACGACCCTATAGTCGTCGGACATGACGGTGGCTGGCCAACCTAGTGCCGGGGTCGTGGGGACGACCCTATAGTCGTCGGACATGACAGTGGCGGGGCAATCTATTCCCGGGGTCGTGCGTACGAACCTATAGTCGTCGGACATGTCGGCGGCCGGGCAACTTTGGCCCGTACTCGTGGGGACGACCCTATAGTCGTCGGGCATGTCGGCGGCTGGCCAACCAAGTACCGGGGACGTGGGGACGACCCTATAGTCGTCGGACATGGCGGTGGCGTGCTAATATAGTCCCGGGGTCGTGGGGACGACCCTATGGTCGTTGGACATGTCGGTGGCTGGCCAACCTAGGCCCGGGGACGTGGGGACGACCCTATAGTCGTCAGACATGTCGGCGGCTGGCCAACCTAGTCCCGGGGTCGTGGGGACGACCCTATAGTCGTCGGACATGGCGGTGGCGGGCCAATCTAGTCCCGGGGTAGTGCGGACGACCCTATAATCGTCGGACATGTCGGCGGCGGGCTAATCTAGTCCCGGGGTCGTGGGGACGACCCTATAGTTGTTGGACATTTCGGCGGCTGCCCAATCTATTCCCGGGGTCGTGGGGACGACCCTATAGTCGTCGGACATGACGGTGACGGGCCAATCTAGTCCCGGGGTCGTGGGGACGGTCCTATAGTCGTCGGACATGATGCTGGCGAGCCAATCTAGTCCCGGGGTCGTGGGGACGGTCCTATAGTCGTCGGACATGATGCTGGCGAGCCAATCTAGTCCCGGGGTCGTGGGGACGACCCTATAGTCGTCGGACAAGTCGGCGGCGGGCCAACCTAGTCCCGTGGTCGTGGGGACGACCGTATAGTCGTCGGACATGTCGGTGGCTGGCCAACCTAGTCCCGTGGTCGTGGGGACGACCGTATAGTCGTCGGACATGACGGTGGCGGGCCAATCTAGACCCGGGGTCGTGGGGACGACCCTATAGTCGTCGGACATGACAGTGGCGGGGCAATCTAGTCCCGGGGTCGTGCGTACGACCCTATGGTCGTCGGACATGTCGGCGGCGGGGCCACTTTGGCCCGTACTCGTGGGGACGACCCTATAGTCGTCGGACATGTCGGCGGCTGGCCAGCCTAGTCCCGGGTTCGTGGGGACGACCCTATAGTCGTCGGACATGTCGGCGGTGGGCCAACCAAGTCCCGGGGTCGTTGGGATGACCCTATAGTCGTCGGGCACGACGGTGTCGGGCCAATCTAGTCCCGGGGTCGTGGGGACGACCCTATAGTCGTCGGACATGACGGTGGCGGGCCAATCTAGACCCGGGGTCGTGGGGACGACCCTATAGTCGTCGGACATGGCGGTGGCGGGCCAATCAAGTCCCGGGGTAGTGCGGACGACCCTATAGTCGTCGGACATGACGGTGGCTGGCCAACCTAGTGCCGGGGTCGTGGGGACGACCCTATAGTCGTCGGACATGACAGTGGCGGGGCAATCTAGTCCCGGGGTCGTGCGTACGAACCTATAGTCGTCGGACATGTCGGCGGCGGGGAAACTTTGGCCCGTACTCGTGGGGACGACCCTATAGTCGTCGGGCATGTCGGCGGCTGGCCAACCAAGTACCGGGGACGTGGGGACGACCCTATAGTCGTCGGACATGGCGGTGGCGTGCTAATATAGTCCCGGGGTCGTGGGGACGACCCTATGGTCGTTGGACATGTCGGTGGCTGGCCAACCTAGCCCCGGGGACGTGGGGACGACCCTATAGTCGTCAGACATGTCGGCGGCTGGCCAACCTAGTCCCGGGGTCGTGGGGACGACCCTATAGTCGTCGGACATGGCGGTGGCGGGCCAATCTAGTCCCGGGGTAGTGCGGACGACCCTATAGTCGTCGGACATGTCGGCGGCGGGCTAATCTAGTCCCGGGGTCGTGGGGACGACCCTATAGTTGTTGGACATTTCGGCGGCTGCCCAATCTAGTCCCGGGGTCGTGGGGACGACCCTATAGTCGTCGGACATGACGGTGGCGGGCCAATCTAGTCCCGGGGACGTGGGGACGACCCTATAGTCGTCGGACATGACGGCGGCTGGCCAGCCTAGTCCCGGGTTCGTGGGGACGACCCTATAGTCGTCGGACATGACGGTGGCGGGCCAATCTAGTCCCGGGGTCGTGGGAACGACCCTACAATCGTCGGACATTTCGGCGGCTGGCCAACCTAGTCCCCGGGTCGTTGGGACGACCCTATAGTCGTCGGAAATGACGGTGGCGGGCTAATCTAGTCCCGGGGTCGTGCGTACGACCCTATAGTCGTCGGACATGTCGGCGGCGGGGCAACTTTGGCCCGTGGTCGTGGGGACGACCCTATAGTCGTCGGACATGTCGGCGGCTGGCCAACTTTGGCCCGGGGTCGTGGGGACGACTCTATACTCTTTGGACAGGTCGGCGGCTGGCCAGCCTAGTCCCGGGGTCGGGGGGACGACCCTATAGTCGTCGGACATGACGGTGACGGGCCAATCTAGTCCCGGGGTCGTGGGGACGGTCCTATAGTCGTCGGACATGATGCTGGCGAGCCAATCTAGTCCCGGGGTCGTGGGGACGACCCTATAGTCGTCGGACAAGTCGGCGGCGGGCCAACCTAGTCCCGTGGTCGTGGGGACGACCGTATAGTCGTCGGACATGTCGGTGGCTGGCCAACCTAGTCCCGTGGTCGTGGGGACGACCCTATAGTCGTCGGACATGTCGGCGGCTGGCCAACATAGTCCCGGGGTCGTGGGGACGACCCTATAGTCGTCGGACATGACGGTGACGGGCCAATCTAGTCCCGGGGTCGTGGGGACGGCCCTATAGTCGTCGGACATGATGCTGGCGAGCCAATCTAGTCCCGGGGTCGTGGGGACGACCCTATAGTCGTCGGACAAGTCGGCGGCGGGCCAACCTAGTCCCGTGGTCGTGGGGACGACCGTATAGTCGTCGGACATGTCGGTGGCTGGCCAACCTAGTCCCGTGGTCGTGGGGACGACCCTATAGTAGTCGGATATGTCGGAGGCTGGCCAACCTAGTCCCGGGGTCGTGGGGACGACCCTATTGTCGTCGGACATGTTGGCCGCGGGCCAACCTAGTCCCGGGGTCGTGGAGACGACCCTATAGTCGTCGGATATGTTGGTGGCGGGCCAATCTAGTCCCGTGGTCGTGGGGACGACCGTATAGTCGTCGGACATGACGGTGGCGGGCCAATCTAGACCCGGGGTCGTGGGGACGACCCTATAGTCGTCGGACATGACAGTGGCGGGGCAATCTAGTCCCGGGGTCGTGCGTACGACCCTATAGTCGTCGGACATGTCGGCGGTGGGCCAACCAAGTCCCGGGGTCGTTGGGATGACCCTATAGTCGTCGGGCACGACGGTGTCGGGCCAATCTAGTCCCGTGGTCGTGGGGACGACCCTATAGTAGTCGGATATGTCGGAGGCTGGCCAACCTAGTCCCGGGGTCGTGGGGACGACCCTATTGTCGTCGGACATGTTGGCCGCGGGCCAACCTAGTCCCGGGGTCGTGGAGACGACCCTATAGTCGTCGGATATGTTGGTGGCGGGCCAATCTAGTCCCGTGGTCGTGGGGACGACCGTATAGTCGTCGGACATGACGGTGGCGGGCCAATCGAGACCCGGGGTCGTGGGGACGACCCTATAGTCGTCGGACATGACAGTGGCGGGGCAATCTAGTCCCGGGGTCGTGCGTACGACCCTATAGTCGTCGGACATGACGGTGGCGGGCCAATCTAGTCCCGGGGTCGTGGGAACGACCCTACAATCGTCGGACATTTCGGCGGCTGGCCAACCGAGTCCCCGGGTCGTTGGGACGACCCTATAGTCGTCGGAAATGACGGTGGCGGGCTAATCTAGTCCCGGGGTCGTGCGTACGACCCTATAGTCGTCGGACATGTCGGCGGCGGGGCAACTTTGGCCCGTGGTCGTGGGGACGACCCTATAGTCGTCGGACATGTCGGCGGCTGGCCAACTTTGGCCCGGGGTCGTGGGGACGACTCTATACTCTTTGGACAGGTCGGCGGCTGGCCAGCCTAGTCCCGGGTTCGGGGGGACGACCCTATAGTCGTCGGACATGACGGTGACGGGCCAATCTAGTCCCGGGGTCGTGGGGACGGTCCTATAGTCGTCGGACATGATGCTGGCGAGCCAATCTAGTCCCGGGGTCGTGGGGACGACCCTATAGTCGTCGGACAAGTCGGCGGCGGGCCAACCTAGTCCCGTGGTCGTGGGGACGACCGTATAGTCGTCGGACATGTCGGTGGCTGGCCAACCTAGTCCCGTGGTCGTGGGGACGACCCTATAGTCGTCGGACATGTCGGCGGCTGGCCAACATAGTCCCGGGGTCGTGGGGACGACCCTATAGTCGTCGGACATGACGGTGACGGGCCAATCAAGTCCCGGGGTCGTGGGGACGGCCCTATAGTCGTCGGACATGATGCTGGCGAGCCAATCTAGTCCCGGGGTCGTGGGGACGACCCTATAGTCGTCGGACAAGTCGGCGGCGGGCCAACCTAGTCCCGTGGTCGTGGGGACGACCGTATAGTCGTCGGACATGTCGGTGGCTGGCCAACCTAGTCCCGTGGTCGTGGGGACGACCCTATAGTAGTCGGATATGTCGGAGGCTGGCCAACCTAGTCCCGGGGTCGTGGGGACGACCCTATTTTCGTCGGACATGTTGGCCGCGGGCCAACCTAGTCCCGGGGTCGTGGAGACGACCCTATAGTCGTCGGATATGTTGGTGGCGGGCCAATCTAGTCCCGTGGTCGTGGGGACGACCGTATAGTCGTCGGACATGACGGTGGCGGGCCAATCTAGACCCGGGGTCGTGGGGACGACCCTATAGTCGTCGGACATGACAGTGGCGGGGCAATCTAGTCCCGGGGTCGTGCGTACGACCCTATAGTCGTCGGACATGTCGGCGGTGGGCCAACCAAGTCCCGGGGTCGTTGGGATGACCCTATAGTCGTCGGGCACGACGGTGTCGGGCCAATCTAGTCCCGGGGTCGTGGGGACGACCCTATAGTCGTCGGACATGACGGTGGCGGGCCAATCTAGACCCGGGGTCGTGGGGACGACCCTATAGTCGTCGGACATGGCGGTGGCGGGCCAATCAAGTCCCGGGGTAGTGCGGACGACCCTATAGTCGTCGGACATGACGGTGGCTGGCCAACCTAGTGCCGGGGTCGTGGGGACGACCCTATAGTCGTCGGACATGACAGTGGCGGGGCAATCTAGTCCCGGGGTCGTGCGTACGAACCTATAGTCGTCGGACATGTCGGCGGCCGGGCAACTTTGGCCCGTACTCGTGGGGACGACCCTATAGTCGTCGGGCATGTCGGCGGCTGGCCAACCAAGTACCGGGGACGTGGGGACGACCCTATAGTCGTCGGACATGGCGGTGGCGTGCTAATATAGTCCCGGGGTCGTGGGGACGACCCTATGGTCGTTGGACATGTCGGTGGCTGGCCAACCTAGGCCCGGGGACGTGGGGACGACCCTATAGTCGTCAGACATGTCGGCGGCTGGCCCACCTAGTCCCGGGGTCGTGGGGACGACCCTATAGTCGTCGGACATGGCGGTGGCGGGCCAATCTAGTCCCGGGGTAGTGCGGACGACCCTATAATCGTCGGACATGTCGGCGGCGGGCTAATCTAGTCCCGGGGTCGTGGGGACGACCCTATAGTTGTTGGACATTTCGGCGGCTGCCCAATCTATTCCCGGGGTCGTGGGGACGACCCTATAGTCGTCGGACATGACGGTGACGGGCCAATCTAGTCCCGGGGTCGTGGGGACGGTCCTATAGTCGTCGGACATGATGCTGGCGAGCCAATCTAGTCCCGGGGTCGTGGGGACGGTCCTATAGTCGTCGGACATGATGCTGGCGAGCCAATCTAGTCCCGGGGTCGTGGGGACGACCCTATAGTCGTCGGACAAGTCGGCGGCGGGCCAACCTAGTCCCGTGGTCGTGGGGACGACCGTATAGTCGTCGGACATGTCGGTGGCTGGCCAACCTAGTCCCGTGGTCGTGGGGACGACCGTATAGTCGTCGGACATGACGGTGGCGGGCCAATCTAGACCCGGGGTCGTGGGGACGACCCTATAGTCGTCGGACATGACAGTGGCGGGGCAATCTAGTCCCGGGGTCGTGCGTACGACCCTATAGTCGTCGGACATGTCGGCGGCGGGGCCACTTTGGCCCGTACTCGTGGGGACGACCCTATAGTCGTCGGACATGTCGGCGGCTGGCCAGCCTAGTCCCGGGTTCGTGGGGACGACCCTATAGTCGTCGGACATGTCGGCGGTGGGCCAACCAAGTCCCGGGGTCGTTGGGATGACCCTATAGTCGTCGGGCACGACGGTGTCGGGCCAATCTAGTCCCGGGGTCGTGGGGACGACCCTATAGTCGTCGGACATGACGGTGGCGGGCCAATCTAGACCCGGGGTCGTGGGGACGACCCTATAGTCGTCGGACATGGCGGTGGCGGGCCAATCAAGTCCCGGGGTAGTGCGGACGACCCTATAGTCGTCGGACATGACGGTGGCTGGCCAACCTAGTGCCGGGGTCGTGGGGACGACCCTATAGTCGTCGGACATGACAGTGGCGGGGCAATCTAGTCCCGGGGTCGTGCGTACGAACCTATAGTCGTCGGACATGTCGGCGGCGGGGCAACTTTGGCCCGTACTCGTGGGGACGACCCTATAGTCGTCGGGCATGTCGGCGGCTGGCCAACCAAGTACCGGGGACGTGGGGACGACCCTATAGTCGTCGGACATGGCGGTGGCGTGCTAATATAGTCCCGGGGTCGTGGGGACGACCCTATGGTCGTTGGACATGTCGGTGGCTGGCCAACCTAGCCCCGGGGACGTGGGGACGACCCTATAGTCGTCAGACATGTCGGCGGCTGGCCAACCTAGTCCCGGGGTCGTGGGGACGACCCTATAGTCGTCGGACATGGCGGTGGCGGGCCAATCTAGTCCCGGGGTAGTGCGGACGACCCTATAGTCGTCGGACATGTCGGCGGCGGGCTAATCTAGTCCCGGGGTCGTGGGGACGACCCTATAGTTGTTGGACATTTCGGCGGCTGCCCAATCTAGTCCCGGGGTCGTGGGGACGACCCTATAGTCGTCGGACATGACGGTGGCGGGCCAATCTAGTCCCGGGGACGTGGGGACGACCCTATAGTCGTCGGACATGACGGCGGCTGGCCAGCCTAGTCCCGGGTTCGTGGGGACGACCCTATAGTCGTCGGACATGACGGTGGCGGGCCAATCTAGTCCCGGGGTCGTGGGAACGACCCTACAATCGTCGGACATTTCGGCGGCTAGCCAACCTAGTCCCCGGGTCGTTGGGACGACCCTATAGTCGTCGGAAATGACGGTGGCGGGCTAATCTAGCCCCGGGGTCGTGCGTACGACCCTATAGTCGTCGGACATGTCGGCGGCGGGGCAACTTTGGCCCGTGGTCGTGGGGACGACCCTATAGTCGTCGGACATGTCGGCGGCTGGCCAACTTTGGCCCGGGGTCGTGGGGACGACTCTATACTCTTTGGACAGGTCGGCGGCTGGCCAGCCTAGTCCCGGGGTCGGGGGGACGACCCTATAGTCGTCGGACATGACGGTGACGGGCCAATCTAGTCCCGGGATCGTGGGGACGGTCCTATAGTCGTCGGACATGATGCTGGCGAGCCAATCTAGTCCCGGGGTCGTGGGGACGACCCTATAGTCGTCGGACAAGTCGGCGGCGGGCCAACCTAGTCCCGTGGTCGTGGGGACGACCGTATAGTCGTCGGACATGTCGGTGGCTGGCCAACCTAGTCCCGTGGTCATGGGGACGACCCTATAGTCGTCGGACATGTCGGCGGCTGGCCAACATAGTCCCGGGGTCGTGGGGACGACCCTATAGTCGTCGGACATGACGGTGACGGGCCAATCAAGTCCCGGGGTCGTGGGGACGGCCCTATAGTCGTCGGACATGATGCTGGCGAGCCAATCTAGTCCCGGGGTCGTGGGGACGACCCTATAGTCGTCGGACAAGTCGGCGGCGGGCCAACCTAGTCCCGTGGTCGTGGGGACGACCGTATAGTCGTCGGACATGTCGGTGGCTGGCCAACCTAGTCCCGTGGTCGTGGGGACGACCCTATAGTAGTCGGATATGTCGGAGGCTGGCCAACCTAGTCCCGGGGTCGTGGGGACGACCCTATTGTCGTCGGACATGTTGGCCGCGGGCCAACCTAGTCCCGGGGTCGTGGAGACGACCCTATAGTCGTCGGATATGTTGGTGGCGGGCCAATCTAGTCCCGTGGTCGTGGGGACGACCGTATAGTCGTCGGACATGTCGGTGGCTGGCCAACCTAGTCCCGTGGTCGTGGGGACGACCCTATAGTCGTCGGACATGTCGGCGGCTGGCCAACATAGTCCCGGGGTCGTGGGGACGACCCTATAGTCGTCGGACATGACGGTGACGGGCCAATCTAGTCCCGGGGTCGTGGGGACGGTCCTATAGTCGTCGGACATGATGCTGGCGAGCCAATCTAGTCCCGGGGTCGTGGGGACGACCCTATAGTCGTCGGACAAGTCGGCGGCGGGCCAACCTAGTCCCGTGGTCGTGGGGACGACCGTATAGTCGTCGGACATGTCGGTGGCTGGCCAACCTAGTCCCGTGGTCGTGGGGACGACCCTATAGTAGTCGGATATGTCGGAGGCTGGCCAACCTAGTCCCGGGGTCGTGGGGACGACCCTATAGTCGTCGGACATGACGGTGACGGGCCAATCTAGTCCCCGCGTCGTGGGTACGACCCTATAGTCGTCGGATATGTTGGCGGCGGGCCAGTCTAGTCCCGGGGTCGTGGGGACGACCTTATAGTCGTCGGACATGACGGTGACGGGCCAATCTAGTCCCCGCGTCGTGGGTACGACCCTATAGTCGTCGGATATGTTGGCGGCGGGCCAGTCTAGTCCCGGGGTCGTGGGGACGACCTTATAGTCGTCGGACATGTCGGCAGCTGGCCAACCTAGTCCCGTGGTCGTGGGGACGACCCTATAGTCGTCGGACATGTCGGCGGCTGGCCAGTCTAGTCCCGGGGTCGTGGGGACGACCCTATAGTCGTCGGACATGACGGTGACGGGCCAATCTAGTCCCCGCGTCGTGGGGACGACCCTATAGTCGTCGGACATGACGGTGACGGGCCAATCTAGTCCCCGCGTCGTGGGTACGACCCTATAGTCGTCGGATATGTTGGCGGCGGGCCAGTCTAGTCCCGGGGTCGTGGGGACGACCTTATAGTCGTCGGACATGTCGGCAGCTGGCCAACCTAGTCCCGTGGTCGTGGGGACGACCGTATAGTCGTCGGACATGTCGGCGGCTGGCCAACCTAGTCCCGTGGTCGTGGGGACGACCCTATAGTCGTCGGACAAGTCGGCGGCGGGCCCACCTAGTCCCGGGGTCGTGGGGACGACCCTATAGACGTCGGACATGACGGTGACGGGCCAACCTAGTCCCGTGGTCGTGGGGACGACCCTATAGTCGTCGGACATATCGGCGGCGGGGCAACATTGGCCCGGGACGTGGGGACGACCCTATAGTCGTCGGACATGACGGTGGCGGGCCAACCTAGTCCTGTGGTCGTGGGGACGAGCCTGTTGTCGTCGGACATGTTGGCGGCGGACCAAACTAGTCCCGGGGTCGTGGAGACGACCCTATAGTCGTCGGACATGTCGGTGACGGGCCAATCTAGTCCCCGCGTCGTGGGTACGACACTATACTCGTCGGACATGACGGTGGCGGGCCAGTCTAGTCCCGGGGTCGTGGGGACGACCTTATAGTCGTCGGACATGTCGGCAGCTGGCCAACCTAGTCCCGTGGTCGTGGGGACGACCGTATAGTCGTCGGACATGTCGGCGGCTGGCCAACCTAGTCCCGTGGTCGTGGGGACGACCCTATAGTCGTCGGACAAGTCGGCGGCGGGCCCACCTAGTCCCGGGGTCGTGGGGACGACCCTATAGACGTCGGACATGACGGTGACGGGCCAACCTAGTCCCGTGGTCGTGGGGACGACCCTATAGTCGTCGGACATATCGGCGGCGGGGCAACATTGGCCCGGGACGTGGGGACGACCCTATAGTCGTCGGACATGACGGTGGCGGGCCAACCTAGTCCTGTGGTCGTGGGGACGACCCTGTTGTCGTCGGACATGTTGGCGGCGGACCAAACTAGTCCCGGGGTCGTGGAGACGACCCTATAGTCGTCGGACATGTCGGTGACGGGCCAATCTAGTCCCCGCGTCGTGGGTACGACACTATACTCGTCGGACATGACGGTGGCGGGCCAATCTAGTCCCGGGGTCGTGGGGACTACCCTATTGTCGTCGGACATGTTGACGGCGGGCCAACCTAGTCCCGGGGTCGTGGAGACGACCCCATAGTCGTCGGATATGATGGTGGCGGGCCATTCTAGTCCCGGGGTCGTGGGGACGACCCTATTGTCGTCGGACATGTTGGCGGCGGACCAAACTAGTCCCGGGGTCGTGGAGACGACCCTATAGTCGTCGGATATGTTGGTGGCGGGCCAATCTAGTCCCGGGGTCGTGGGAACGACCCTACAATCGTCGGATATTTCGGCGGCTGGCCAACCTAGTCCCGGGGTCGTGGGGACGACCCTATAGTCGTCGGACATGACGGTGGCGTGGCAATCTAGTCCTGGGGTCGTGGGGAAGACCCTGTAGTCGTCGGACATGACGGTCGTGGGCGAATCAAGTCCCGGGGCCGTGGGGACGACCCTATAGTCGTCGGACATGTCGGCGGCTGGCCGACCTAGTCCCGGGGTCGTGGAGACGACCCCATAGTCGTCGGATATGATGGTGGCGGGCCATTCTAGTCCTGTGGTCGTGGGGACGACCCTGTTGTCGTCGGACATGTTGGCGGCGGACCAAACTAGTCCCGGGGTCGTGGAGACGACCCTATAGTCGTCGGACATGTCGGTGACGGGCCAATCTAGTCCCCGCGTCGTGGGTACGACACTATACTCGTCGGACATGACGGTGGCGGGCCAATCTAGTCCCGGGGTCGTGGGGACTACCCTATTGTCGTCGGACATGTTGACGGCGGGCCAACCTAGTCCCGGGGTCGTGGAGACGACCCTATAGTCGTCGGACATGTCGGTGACGGGCCAATCTAGTCCCCGCGTCGTGGGTACGACCCTATACTCGTAGGACATGACGGTGGCGAGCCAATCTAGCCGCGGGGTCGTGGGGACGACCCTATAGTTGTCGAACATGTCGGCGGCTGGCCAACTTTGGCCCGTGGTCGTGGAGACGACCCTATAGTCGTCGGATATGTTGGTGGCGGGCCAATCTAGTCCCGGGGTCGTGGGAACGACCCTACAATCGTCGGATATTTCGGCGGCTGGCCAACCTAGTCCCGGGGTCGTGGGGACGACCCTATAGTCGTCGGACATGTCGGTGGCGGGGCAATCTAGTCCTGGGGTCGTGGGGACGACCCCGTAGTCGTCGGACATGACGGTCGTGGGCCAATCTAGTCTCGGGGCCGTGGGGACGACCCTATAGTCGTCGGACATGTCGGCGGCTGGCCAACCTAGGCCCGGGATCGTGGGGACGACCCTATAGTCGTCGGACAAGTCGGCGGCGGGCCAACCTAGTCCCGTGGTCGTGGGGACGACCCTATAGTCGTCGGACATGACGGAGACGGGCCAATCTAGTCCCCGCGTCGTGGGTACGACACTATACTCGTCGGACATGACGGTGGCGGGCCAATCTAGTCCCGGGGTCGTGGGGACTACCCTATTGTCGTCGGACATGTTGACGGCGGGCCAACCTAGTCCCGGTGTCGTGGAGACGACCCCATAGTCGTCGGATATGATGGTGGCGGGCCAATCTAGTCCCGGGGTCGTGGGGACGACCCTATTGTCGTCGGACATGTTGGCGGCGGACCAAACTAGTCCCGGGGTCGTGGAGACGACCCTATAGTCGTCGGATATGTTGGTGGCGGGCCAATCTAGTCCCGTGGTCGTGGGGACGACCGTATAGTCGTCGGACATGACGGTGGCGGGCCAATCTAGACCCGGGGTCGTGGGGACGACCCTTATAGTCGTCGGACATGACAGTGGCGGGCCAATCTTGTCCCGGGGTCGTGGGGACGACCCTATAGTCGTTGGACAAGACGGTGGCGGGCTAATCTAGTCCCGGGGTGGTAGGCACGACCCTATAGTCGTCGGACAAGTCGGCGGCGGGCCAACCTAGTCCCGGGGTCGTGGGGACGACCCTATAGTCGACGGCTGGCCAACCTAGTCCCGGGTTCGTGGGGACGACCCTATAGTCGTCGGATATGATGGTGGCGGGCCAATCTAGTCCCGTGGTCGTGGGGACGACCGTATAGTCGTCGGACATGACGGTGGCGGGCCAATCTAGACCCGGGGTCGTGGGGACGACCCTATAGTCGTCGGACATGACAGTGGCGGGGCAATCTAGTCCCGGGGTCGTGCGTACGACCCTATAGTCGTCGGACATGTCGGCGGCGGGGCCACTTTGGCCCGTACTCGTGGGGACGACCCTATAGTCGTCGGACATGTCGGCGGCTGGCCAGCCTAGTCCCGGGTTCGTGGGGACGACCCTATAGTCGTCGGACATGTCGGCGGTGGGCCAACCAAGTCCCGGGGTCGTTGGGATGACCCTATAGTCGTCGGGCACGACGGTGTCGGGCCAATCTAGTCCCGGGGTCGTGGGGACGACCCTATAGTCGTCGGACATGACTGTGGCGGGCCAATCTAGACCCGGGGTCGTGGGGACGACCCTATAGTCGTCGGACATGGCGGTGGCGGGCCAATCAAGTCCCGGGGTAGTGCGGACGACCCTATAGTCGTCGGACATGACGGTGGCTGGCCAACCTAGTGCCGGGGTCGTGGGGACGACCCTATAGTCGTCGGACATGACAGTGGCGGGGCAATCTAGTCCCGGGGTCGTGCGTACGAACCTATAGTCGTCGGACATGTCGGCGGCGGGGCAACTTTGGCCCGTACTCGTGGGGACGACCCTATAGTCGTCGGGCATGTCGGCGGCTGGCCTACCAAGTACCGGGGACGTGGGGACGACCCTATAGTCGTCGGACATGGCGGTGGCGTGCTAATATAGTCCCGGGGTCGTGGGGACGACCCTATGGTCGTTGGACATGTCGGTGGCTGGCCAACCTAGCCCCGGGGACGTGGGGACGACCCTATAGTCGTCATACATGTCGGCGGCTGGCCAACCTAGTCCCGGGGTCGTGGGGACGACCCTATAGTCGTCGGACATGGCGGTGGCGGGCCAATCTAGTCCCGGGGTAGTGCGGACGACCCTATAGTCGTCGGACATGTCGGCGGCGGGCTAATCTAGTCCCGGGGTCGTGGGGACGACCCTATAGTTGTTGGACATTTCGGCGGCTGCCCAATCTAGTCCCGGGGTCGTGGGGACGACCCTATAGTCGTCGGACATGACGGTGGCGGGCCAATCTAGTCCCGGGGACGTGGGGACGACCCTATAGTCGTCGGACATGACGGCGGCTGGCCAGCCTAGTCCCGGGTTCGTGGGGACGACCCTATAGTCGTCGGACATGACGGTGGCGGGCCAATCTAGTCCCGGGGTCGTGGGAACGACCCTACAATCGTCGGACATTTCGGCGGCTGGCCAACCTAGTCCCCGGGTCGTTGGGACGACCCTATAGTCGTCGGAAATGACGGTGGCGGGCTAATCTAGTCCCGGGGTCGTGCGTACGACCCTATAGTCGTCGGACATGTCGGCGGCGGGGCAACTTTGGCCCGTGGTCGTGGGGACGACCCTATAGTCGTCGGACATGTCGGCGGCTGGCCAACTTTGGCCCGGGGTCGTGGGGACGACTCTATACTCTTTGGACAGGTCGGCGGCTGGCCAGCCTAGTCCCGGGGTCGGGGGGACGACCCTATAGTCGTCGGACATGACAGTGGCGGGGCAATCTAGTCCCGGGGTCGTGCGTACGACCCTATAGTCGTCGGACATGTCGGCGGCGGGGCAACTTTGGCCCGTACTCGTGGGGACGACCCTATAATCGTCGGACATGTCGGCGGCTGGCCAACCTAGTACCGGGGACGTGGGGACGACCCTATAGTCGTCGGACACGACGGTGTCGGGCCAATCTAGTCCCGGGTTCGTGGGGACGACCCTATAGTCGTCGGAAATGACGGTGGCGGGCTAATCTAGTCCCGGGGTCGTGGGGACGACCCTATAGTCGTCGGACATGTCGGCGGCTGGGCAACTATGGCCCGTGGTCGTGGGAACGACCCTACAGTCGTCGGACATTTCGGCGGCTGGCCAACCTAGTCCCGGGGTCGTGGGGACGACCCTATAGTCGTCGGAAATGACGGTGGCGGGCTAATCTAGTCCCGGGGTCGTGGGGACGACCCTATAGTCGTCGGACATGTCGGCGGCTGGGCAACTATGGCCCGTGGTGGTGGGGACGACCCTATAGTCGTCGGACATGACAGTGGCGGGGCAATCTAGTCCCGGGGTCGTGCGTACGACCCTATAATGGTCGGACATGACGGTGGCGGGCCAATCTAGTCCCGGGGTGGTTGGGACGACCCTATAGTCGTCGGACATGACGGTGGCGGGCCAATCTAGTCCCGGGGTCGTGGGGACGACCCTGTAGTCGTCGGACATGACGGTCGTGGGCCAATCTAGTCCCGGGGCCGTGGGGACGACCCTATAGTCGTCGAACATGTCGGCGGCTGGCCAACTTTGGCCGGTGGTCGTGGGGACGACCCTATAGTCGTCGGACATGACGGTGACGGGCCAATCTAGTCCCGGGGTCGTGGGGACGGTCCTATAGTCGTCGGACATGATGCTGGCGAGCCAATCTAGTCCCGGGGTCGTGGGGACGACCCTATAGTCGTCGGACAAGTCGGCGGCGGGCCAACCTAGTCCCGTGGTCGTGGGGACGACCGTATAGTCGTCGGACATGTCGGTGGCTGGCCAACCTAGTCCCGTGGTCGTGGGGACGACCCTATAGTAGTCGGATATGTCGGAGGCTGGCCAACCTTGTCCCGGGGTCGTGGGGACGACCCTATTGTCGTCGGACATGTTGGCCGCGGGCCAACCTAGTCCCGGGGTCGTGGAGACGACCCTATAGTCGTCGGATATGTTGGTGGCGGGCCAATCTAGTCCCGTGGTCGTGGGGACGACCGTATAGTCGTCGGACATGACGGTGGCGGGCCAATCTAGACCCGGGGTCGTGGGGACGACCCTATAGTCGTCGGACATGACAGTGGCGGGGCAATCTAGTCCCGGGGTCGTGGGGACGGTCCTATAGTCGTCGGACATGATGCTGGCGAGCCAATCTAGTCCTGGGGTCGTGGGGACGACCCTATAGTCGTCGGACAAGTCGGCGGCGGGCCAACCTAGTCCCGGGGTCGTGGGTACGACCCTATAGTCGTCGGATATGTTGGTGGCGGGCCAATCTAGTCCCGGGGTCGTGGGGACGACCCTATAGTCGTCGAACATGTCGGCGGCTGGCCGACTTTGGCCCGTGGTCGTGGGGACGACCCTATAGTCGTCGGACATGACGGTGGCGTGGTAATCTAGTCCTGGGGTCGTGGGGACGACCCTGTAGTCGTCGGACATGACGGTCGTGGGCCAATCTAGTCCCGGGGCCGTGGGGACGACCCTATAGTCGTCGAACATGTCGGCGGCTGGCCAACTTTGGCCGGTGGTCGTGGGGACGACCCTATAGTCGTCGGACATGACGGTGACGGGCCAATCTAGTCCCGGGGTCGTGGGGACGGTCCTATAGTCGTCGGACATGATGCTGGCGAGCCAATCTAGTCCCGGGGTCGTGGGGACGACCCTATAGTCGTCGGACAAGTCGGCGGCGGGCCAACCTAGTCCCGTGGTCGTGGGGACGACCGTATAGTCGTCGGACATGTCGGTGGCTGGCCAACCTAGTCCCGTGGTCGTGGGGACGACCCTATAGTCGTCGGACATGTCGGCGGCTGGCCAACATAGTCCCGGGGTCGTGGGGACGACCCTATAGTCGTCGGACATGACGGTGACGGGCCAATCTAGTCCCGGGGTCGTGGGGACGGTCCTATAGTCGTCGGACATGATGCTGGCGAGCCAATCTAGTCCCGGGGTCGTGGGGACGACCCTATAGTCGTCGGACAAGTCGGCGGCGGGCCAACCTAGTCCCGTGGTCGTGGGGACGACCGTATAGTCGTCGGACATGTCGGTGGCTGGCCAACCTAGTCCCGTGGTCGTGGGGACGACCCTATAGTAGTCGGATATGTCGGAGGCTGGCCAACCTAGTCCCGGGGTCGTAGGGACGACCCTATTGTCGTCGGACATGTTGGCCGCGGGCCAACCTAGTCCCGGGGTCGTGGAGACGACCCTATAGTCGTCGGATATGTTGGTGGCGGGCCAATCTAGTCCCGTGGTCGTGGGGACGACCCTATAGTCGTCGGCTGGCCAACCTAGTCCCGGGGTCGTGGGGACGACCCTATAGACGTCGGACATGACGGTGACGGGCCAATCTAGACCCGGCGTCGTGGGTACGACCCTATACTCGTCGGACATGACGGTGGCGGGCCAGTCTAGTACCGGGGTCGTGGGGACGACCCTATAGTCGTTGGACAAGACGGTGGCGGGCTAATCTAGTCCCAGGGTCGTGGGGACGACCCTATAGTCGTCGGACATGTCAGTGGCTGGCCAACCTAGCCCCGGGGACGTGGGGACGACCCTATAGTCGTCGGACATGACGGTGGCGGGCCAGACTAGTCCCGGGGTCGTGGGGACGACCCTATAGTCGTCGGACATGACGGTGGCGGGCCAATCTAGCCCCGGGGACGTGGGGACGACCCTATAGACGTCGGACATGTTGGCGGCTAGCCAACTTAGGCCCGGGGACGTGGGGACGACCCTATTGTCGTCGGACAAATCGGCGGCGGGTCATCCTAGTCCCGGGGTCGTGGGGACGACCCTATAGTCGTCGGACAATTCGGCGGCGGGCCAACCTAGTCCCGGGGTGGTAGGCACGACCCTATAGTCGTCGGACAAGTCGGCGGCGGGCCAACCTAGTCCCGGGGTCGTGGGGACGACCCTATAGTCGACGGCTGGCCAACCTAGTCCCGGGTTCGTGGGGACGACCCTATAGTCGTCGGATATGATGGTGGCGGGCCAATCTAGTCCCGTGGTCGTGGGGACGACCGTATAGTCGTCGGACATGACGGTGGCGGGCCAATCTAGACCCGGGGTCGTGGGGACGACCCTATAGTCGTCGGACATGACAGTGGCGGGGCAATCTAGTCCCGGGGTCGTGCGTACGACCCTATAGTCGTCGGACATGTCGGCGGCGGGGCCACTTTGGCCCGTACTCGTGGGGACGACCCTATAGTCGTCGGACATGTCGGCGGCTGGCCAGCCTAGTCCCGGGTTCGTGGGGACGACCCTATAGTCGTCGGACATGTCGGCGGTGGGCCAACCAAGTCCCGGGGTCGTTGGGATGACCCTATAGTCGTCGGGCACGACGGTGTCGGGCCAATCTAGTCCCGGGGTCGTGGGGACGACCCTATAGTCGTCGGACATGACTGTGGCGGGCCAATCTAGACCCGGGGTCGTGGGGACGACCCTATAGTAGTCGGACATGGCGGTGGCGGGCCAATCAAGTCCCGGGGTAGTGCGGACGACCCTATAGTCGTCGGACATGACGGTGGCTGGCCAACCTAGTGCCGGGGTCGTGGGGACGACCCTATAGTCGTCGGACATGACAGTGGCGGGGCAATCTAGTCCCGGGGTCGTGCGTACGAACCTATAGTCGTCGGACATGTCGGCGGCGGGGCAACTTTGGCCCGTACTCGTGGGGACGACCCTATAGTCGTCGGGCATGTCGGCGGCTGGCCTACCAAGTACCGGGGACGTGGGGACGACCCTATAGTCGTCGGACATGGCGGTGGCGTGCTAATATAGTCCCGGGGTCGTGGGGACGACCCTATGGTCGTTGGACATGTCGGTGGCTGGCCAACCTAGCCCCGGGGACGTGGGGACGACCCTATAGTCGTCATACATGTCGGCGGCTGGCCAACCTAGTCCCGGGGTCGTGGGGACGACCCTATAGTCGTCGGACATGGCGGTGGCGGGCCAATCTAGTCCCGGGGTAGTGCGGACGACCCTATAGTCGTCGGACATGTCGGCGGCGGGCTAATCTAGTCCCGGGGTCGTGGGGACGACCCTATAGTTGTTGGACATTTCGGCGGCTGCCCAATCTAGTCCCGGGGTCGTGGGGACGACCCTATAGTCGTCGGACATGACGGTGGCGGGCCAATCTAGTCCCGGGGACGTGGGGACGACCCTATAGTCGTCGGACATGACGGCGGCTGGCCAGCCTAGTCCCGGGTTCGTGGGGACGACCCTATAGTCGTCGGACATGACGGTGGCGGGCCAATCTAGTCCCGGGGTCGTGGGAACGACCCTACAATCGTCGGACATTTCGGCGGCTGGCCAACCTAGTCCCCGGGTCGTTGGGACGACCCTATAGTCGTCGGAAATGACGGTGGCGGGCTAATCTAGTCCCGGGGTCGTGCGTACGACCCTATAGTCGTCGGACATGTCGGCGGCGGGGCAACTTTGGCCCGTGGTCGTGGGGACGACCCTATAGTCGTCGGACATGTCGGCGGCTGGCCAACTTTGGCCCGGGGTCGTGGGGACGACTCTATACTCTTTGGACAGGTCGGCGGCTGGCCAGCCTAGTCCCGGGGTCGGGGGGACGACCCTATAGTCGTCGGACATGACAGTGGCGGGGCAATCTAGTCCCGGGGTCGTGCGTACGACCCTATAGTCGTCGGACATGTCGGCGGCGGGGCAACTTTGGCCCGTACTCGTGGGGACGACCCTATAATCGTCGGACATGTCGGCGGCTGGCCAACCTAGTACCGGGGACGTGGGGACGACCCTATAGTCGTCGGACACGACGGTGTCGGGCCAATCTAGTCCCGGGTTCGTGGGGACGACCCTATAGTCGTCGGAAATGACGGTGGCGGGCTAATCTAGTCCCGGGGTCGTGGGGACGACCCTATAGTCGTCGGACATGTCGGCGGCTGGGCAACTATGGCCCGTGGTCGTGGGAACGACCCTACAGTCGTCGGACATTTCGGCGGCTGGCCAACCTAGTCCCGGGGTCGTGGGGACGACCCTATAGTCGTCGGAAATGACGGTGGCGGGCTAATCTAGGCCCGGGGTCGTGGGGACGACCCTATAGTCGTCGGACATGTCGGCGGCTGGGCAACTATGGCCCGTGGTGGTGGGGACGACCCTATAGTCGTCGGACATGACAGTGGCGGGGCAATCTAGTCCCGGGGTCGTGCGTACGACCCTATAATGGTCGGACATGACGGTGGCGGGCCAATCTAGTCCCGGGGTGGTTGGGACGACCCTATAGTCGTCGGACATGACGGTGGCGGGCCAATCTAGTCCCGGGGTCGTGGGGACGACCCTGTAGTCGTCGGACATGACGGTCGTGGGCCAATCTAGTCCCGGGGCCGTGGGGACGACCCTATAGTCGTCGAACATGTCGGCGGCTGGCCAACTTTGGCCGGTGGTCGTGGGGACGACCCTATAGTCGTCGGACATGACGGTGACGGGCCAATCTAGTCCCGGGGTCGTGGGGACGGTCCTATAGTCGTCGGACATGATGCTGGCGAGCCAATCTAGTCCCGGGGTCGTGGGGACGACCCTATAGTCGTCGGACATGTCGGTGGCTGGCCAACCTAGTCCCGTGGTCGTGGGGACGACCCTATAGTAGTCGGATATGTCGGAGGCTGGCCAACCTAGTCCCGGGGTCGTGGGGACGACCCTATTGTCGTCGGACATGTTGGCCGCGGGCCAACCTAGTCCCGGGGTCGTGGAGACGACCCTATAGTCGTCGGATATGTTGGTGGCGGGCCAATCTAGTCCCGTGGTCGTGGGGACGACCGTATAGTCGTCGGACATGACGGTGGCGGGCCAATCTAGACCCGGGGTCGTGGGGACGACCCTATAGTCGTCGGACATGACAGTGGCGGGGCAATCTAGTCCCGGGGTCGTGCGTACGACCCTATAGTCGTCGGACATGTCGGCGGCGGGGCCACTTTGGCCCGTACTCGTGGGGACGACCCTATAGTCGTCGGACATGTCGGCGGCTGGCCAGCCTAGTCCCGGGTTCGTGGGGACGACCCTATAGTCGTCGGACATGTCGGCGGTGGGCCAACCAAGTCCCGGGGTCGTTGGGATGACCCTATAGTCGTCGGGCACGACGGTGTCGGGCCAATCTAGTCCCGGGGTAGTGCGGACGACCCTATAGTCGTCGGACATGTCGGCGGCGGGCTAATCTAGTCCCGGGGTCGTGGGGACGACCCTATAGTTGTTGGACATTTCGGCGGCTGCCCAATCTAGTCCCGGGGTCGTGGGGACGACCCTATAGTCGTCGGACATGACGGTGGCGGGCCAATCTAGACCCGGGGTCGTGGGGACGACCCTATAGTCGTCGGACATGGCGGTGGCGGGCCAATCAAGTCCCGGGGTAGTGCGGACGACCCTATAGTCGTCGGACATGACGGTGGCTGGCCAACCTAGTGCCGGGGTCGTGGGGACGACCCTATAGTCGTCGGACATGACAGTGGCGGGGCAATCTAGTCCCGGGGTCGTGCGTACGAACCTATAGTCGTCGGACATGTCGGCGGC
This sequence comes from Andrena fulva, assembly GCA_946251845.1. NCBI lineage: Eukaryota > Metazoa > Arthropoda > Insecta > Hymenoptera > Andrenidae > Andrena > Andrena fulva. The sequence goes on along the minus strand of CAMITZ010000029.1, from coordinate 462,100 downwards.
GGGGCAACTTTGGCCCGTACTCGTGGGGACGACCCTATAGTCGTCGGGCATGTCGGCGGCTGGCCAACCAAGTACCGGGGACGTGGGGACGACCCTATAGTTATCGGACATGGCGGTGGCGTGCTAATATAGTCCCGGGGTCGTGGGGACGACCCTATGGTCGTTGGACATGTCGGTGGCTGGCCAACCTAGCCCCGGGGACGTGGGGACGACCCTATAGTCGTCAGACATGTCGGCGGCTGGCCAACCTAGTCCCGGGGTCGTGGGGACGACCCTATAGTCGTCGGACATGGCGGTGGCGGGCCAATCTAGTCCCGGGGTAGTGCGGACGACCCTATAGTCGTCGGACATGTCGGCGGCGGGCTAATCTAGTCCCGGGGTCGTGGGGACGACCCTATAGTTGTTGGACATTTCGGCGGCTGCCCAATCTAGTCCCGGGGTCGTGGGGACGACCCTATAGTCGTCGGACATGACGGTGGCGGGCCAATCTAGTCCCGGGGACGTGGGGACGACCCTATAGTCGTCGGACATGACGGCGGCTGGCCAGCCTAGTCCCGGGTTCGTGGGGACGACCCTATAGTCGTCGGACATGACGGTGGCGGGCCAATCTAGTCCCGGGGTCGTGGGAACGACCCTACAATCGTCGGACATTTCGGCGGCTGGCCAACCTAGTCCCCGGGTCGTTGGGACGACCCTATAGTCGTCGGAAATGACGGTGGCGGGCTAATCTAGTCCCGGGGTCGTGCGTACGACCCTATAGTCGTCGGACATGTCGGCGGCGGGGCAACTTTGGCCCGTGGTCGTGGGGACGACCCTATAGTCGTCGGACATGTCGGCGGCTGGCCAACTTTGGCCCGGGGTCGTGGGGACGACTCTATACTCTTTGGACAGGTCGGCGGCTGGCCAGCCTAGTCCCGGGGTCGGGGGGACGACCCTATAGTCGTCGGACATGACGGTGACGGGCCAATCTAGTCCCGGGGTCGTGGGGACGGTCCTATAGTCGTCGGACATGATGCTGGCGAGCCAATCTAGTCCCGGGGTCGTGGGGACGACCCTATAGTCGTCGGACAAGTCGGCGGCGGGCCAACCTAGTCCCGTGGTCGTGGGGACGACCGTATAGTCGTCGGACATGTCGGTGGCTGGCCAACCTAGTCCCGTGGTCGTGGGGACGACCCTATAGTCGTCGGACATGTCGGCGGCTGGCCAACATAGTCCCGGGGTCGTGGGGACGACCCTATAGTCGTCGGACATGACGGTGACGGGCCAATCAAGTCCCGGGGTCGTGGGGACGGCCCTATAGTCGTCGGACATGATGCTGGCGAGCCAATCTAGTCCCGGGGTCGTGGGGACGACCCTATAGTCGTCGGACAAGTCGGCGGCGGGCCAACCTAGTCCCGTGGTCGTGGGGACGACCGTATAGTCGTCGGACATGTCGGTGGCTGGCCAACCTAGTCCCGTGGTCGTGGGGACGACCCTATAGTAGTCGGATATTTCGGAGGCTGGCCAACCTAGTCCCGGGGTCGTGGGGACGACCCTATTGTCGTCGGACATGTTGGCCGCGGGCCAACCTAGTCCCGGGGTCGTGGAGACGACCCTATAGTCGTCGGATATGTTGGTGGGGGGCCAATCTAGTCCCGTGGTCGTGGGGACGACCGTATAGTCGTCGGACATGACGGTGGCGGGCCAATCTAGACCCGGGGTCGTGGGGACGACCCTATAGTCGTCGGACATGACAGTGGCGGGGCAATCTAGTCCCGGGGTCGTGCGTACGACCCTATAGTCGTCGGACATGTCGGCGGTGGGCCAACCAAGTCCCGGGGTCGTTGGGATGACCCTATAGTCGTCGGGCACGACGGTGTCGGGCCAATCTAGTCCCGGGGTCGTGGGGACGACCCTATAGTCGTCGGACATGACGGTGGCGGGCCAATCTAGACCCGGGGTCGTGGGGACGACCCTATAGTCGTCGGACATGGCGGTGGCGGGCCAATCAAGTCCCGGGGTAGTGCGGACGACCCTATAGTCGTCGGACATGACGGTGGCTGGCCAACCTAGTGCCGGGGTCGTGGGGACGACCCTATAGTCGTCGGACATGACAGTGGCGGGGCAATCTAGTCCCGGGGTCGTGCGTACGAACCTATAGTCGTCGGACATGTCGGCGGCCGGGCAACTTTGGCCCGTACTCGTGGGGACGACCCTATAGTCGTCGGGCATGTCGGCGGCTGGCCAACCAAGTACCGGGGACGTGGGGACGACCCTATAGTCGTCGGACATGGCGGTGGCGTGCTAATATAGTCCCGGGGTCGTGGGGACGACCCTATGGTCGTTGGACATGTCGGTGGCTGGCCAACCTAGGCCCGGGGACGTGGGGACGACCCTATAGTCGTCAGACATGTCGGCGGCTGGCCAACCTAGTCCCGGGGTCGTGGGGACGACCCTATAGTCGTCGGACATGGCGGTGGCGGGCCAATCTAGTCCCGGGGTAGTGCGGACGACCCTATAATCGTCGGACATGTCGGCGGCGGGCTAATCTAGTCCCGGGGTCGTGGGGACGACCCTATAGTTGTTGGACATTTCGGCGGCTGCCCAATCTATTCCCGGGGTCGTGGGGACGACCCTATAGTCGTCGGACATGACGGTGACGGGCCAATCTAGTCCCGGGGTCGTGGGGACGGTCCTATAGTCGTCGGACATGATGCTGGCGAGCCAATCTAGTCCCGGGGTCGTGGGGACGGTCCTATAGTCGTCGGACATGATGCTGGCGAGCCAATCTAGTCCCGGGGTCGTGGGGACGACCCTATAGTCGTCGGACAAGTCGGCGGCGGGCCAACCTAGTCCCGTGGTCGTGGGGACGACCGTATAGTCGTCGGACATGTCGGTGGCTGGCCAACCTAGTCCCGTGGTCGTGGGGACGACCGTATAGTCGTCGGACATGACGGTGGCGGGCCAATCTAGACCCGGGGTCGTGGGGACGACCCTATAGTCGTCGGACATGACAGTGGCGGGGCAATCTAGTCCCGGGGTCGTGCGTACGACCCTATAGTCGTCGGACATGTCGGCGGCGGGGCCACTTTGGCCCGTACTCGTGGGGACGACCCTATAGTCGTCGGACATGTCGGCGGCTGGCCAGCCTAGTCCCGGGTTCGTGGGGACGACCCTATAGTCGTCGGACATGTCGGCGGTGGGCCAACCAAGTCCCGGGGTCGTTGGGATGACCCTATAGTCGTCGGGCACGACGGTGTCGGGCCAATCTAGTCCCGGGGTCGTGGGGACGACCCTATAGTCGTCGGACATGACGGTGGCGGGCCAATCTAGACCCGGGGTCGTGGGGACGACCCTATAGTCGTCGGACATGGCGGTGGCGGGCCAATCAAGTCCCGGGGTAGTGCGGACGACCCTATAGTCGTCGGACATGACGGTGGCTGGCCAACCTAGTGCCGGGGTCGTGGGGACGACCCTATAGTCGTCGGACATGACAGTGGCGGGGCAATCTAGTCCCGGGGTCGTGCGTACGAACCTATAGTCGTCGGACATGTCGGCGGCGGGGCAACTTTGGCCCGTACTCGTGGGGACGACCCTATAGTCGTCGGGCATGTCGGCGGCTGGCCAACCAAGTACCGGGGACGTGGGGACGACCCTATAGTCGTCGGACATGGCGGTGGCGTGCTAATATAGTCCCGGGGTCGTGGGGACGACCCTATGGTCGTTGGACATGTCGGTGGCTGGCCAACCTAGCCCCGGGGACGTGGGGACGACCCTATAGTCGTCAGACATGTCGGCGGCTGGCCAACCTAGTCCCGGGGTCGTGGGGACGACCCTATAGTCGTCGGACATGGCGGTGGCGGGCCAATCTAGTCCCGGGGTAGTGCGGACGACCCTATAGTCGTCGGACATGTCGGCGGCGGGCTAATCTAGTCCCGGGGTCGTGGGGACGACCCTATAGTTGTTGGACATTTCGGCGGCTGCCCAATCTAGTCCCGGGGTCGTGGGGACGACCCTATAGTCGTCGGACATGACGGTGGCGGGCCAATCTAGTCCCGGGGACGTGGGGACGACCCCATAGTCGTCGGACATGACGGCGGCTGGCCAGCCTAGTCCCGGGTTCGTGGGGACGACCCTATAGTCGTCGGACATGACGGTGGCGGGCCAATCTAGTCCCGGGGTCGTGGGAACGACCCTACAATCGTCGGACATTTCGGCGGCTGGCCAACCTAGTCCCCGGGTCGTTGGGACGACCCTATAGTCGTCGGAAATGACGGTGGCGGGCTAATCTAGTCCCGGGGTCGTGCGTACGACCCTATAGTCGTCGGACATGTCGGCGGCGGGGCAACTTTGGCCCGTGGTCGTGGGGACGACCCTATAGTCGTCGGACATGTCGGCGGCTGGCCAACTTTGGCCCGGGGTCGTGGGGACGACTCTATACTCTTTGGACAGGTCGGCGGCTGGCCAGCCTAGTCCCGGGGTCGGGGGGACGACCCTATAGTCGTCGGACATGACGGTGACGGGCCAATCTAGTCCCGGGGTCGTGGGGACGGTCCTATAGTCGTCGGACATGATGCTGGCGAGCCAATCTAGTCCCGGGGTCGTGGGGACGACCCTATAGTCGTCGGACAAGTCGGCGGCGGGCCAACCTAGTCCCGTGGTCGTGGGGACGACCGTATAGTCGTCGGACATGTCGGTGGCTGGCCAACCTAGTCCCGTGGTCGTGGGGACGACCCTATAGTCGTCGGACATGTCGGCGGCTGGCCAACATAGTCCCGGGGTCGTGGGGACGACCCTATAGTCGTCGGACATGACGGTGACGGGCCAATCAAGTCCCGGGGTCGTGGGGACGGCCCTATAGTCGTCGGACATGATGCTGGCGAGCCAATCTAGTCCCGGGGTCGTGGGGACGACCCTATAGTCGTCGGACAAGTCGGCGGCGGGCCAACCTAGTCCCGTGGTCGTGGGGACGACCGTATAGTCGTCGGACATGTCGGTGGCTGGCCAACCTAGTCCCGTGGTCGTGGGGACGACCCTATAGTAGTCGGATATGTCGGAGGCTGGCCAACCTAGTCCCGGGGTCGTGGGGACGACCCTATTGTCGTCGGACATGTTGGCCGCGGGCCAACCTAGTCCCGGGGTCGTGGAGACGACCCTATAGTCGTCGGATATGTTGGTGGCGGGCCAATCTAGTCCCGTGGTCGTGGGGACGACCGTATAGTCGTCGGACATGACGGTGGCGGGCCAATCTAGACCCGGGGTCGTGGGGACGACCCTATAGTCGTCGGACATGACAGTGGCGGGGCAATCTAGTCCCGGGGTCGTGCGTACGACCCTATAGTCGTCGGACATGTCGGCGGTGGGCCAACCAAGTCCCGGGGTCGTTGGGATGACCCTATAGTCGTCGGGCACGACGGTGTCGGGCCAATCTAGTCCCGGGGTCGTGGGGACGACCCTATAGTCGTCGGACATGACGGTGGCGGGCCAATCTAGACCCGGGGTCGTGGGGACGACCCTATAGTCGTCGGACATGGCGGTGGCGGGCCAATCAAGTCCCGGGGTAGTGCGGACGACCCTATAGTCGTCGGACATGACGGTGGCTGGCCAACCTAGTGCCGGGGTCGTGGGGACGACCCTATAGTCGTCGGACATGACAGTGGCGGGGCAATCTATTCCCGGGGTCGTGCGTACGAACCTATAGTCGTCGGACATGTCGGCGGCCGGGCAACTTTGGCCCGTACTCGTGGGGACGACCCTATAGTCGTCGGGCATGTCGGCGGCTGGCCAACCAAGTACCGGGGACGTGGGGACGACCCTATAGTCGTCGGACATGGCGGTGGCGTGCTAATATAGTCCCGGGGTCGTGGGGACGACCCTATGGTCGTTGGACATGTCGGTGGCTGGCCAACCTAGGCCCGGGGACGTGGGGACGACCCTATAGTCGTCAGACATGTCGGCGGCTGGCCAACCTAGTCCCGGGGTCGTGGGGACGACCCTATAGTCGTCGGACATGGCGGTGGCGGGCCAATCTAGTCCCGGGGTAGTGCGGACGACCCTATAATCGTCGGACATGTCGGCGGCGGGCTAATCTAGTCCCGGGGTCGTGGGGACGACCCTATAGTTGTTGGACATTTCGGCGGCTGCCCAATCTATTCCCGGGGTCGTGGGGACGACCCTATAGTCGTCGGACATGACGGTGACGGGCCAATCTAGTCCCGGGGTCGTGGGGACGGTCCTATAGTCGTCGGACATGATGCTGGCGAGCCAATCTAGTCCCGGGGTCGTGGGGACGGTCCTATAGTCGTCGGACATGATGCTGGCGAGCCAATCTAGTCCCGGGGTCGTGGGGACGACCCTATAGTCGTCGGACAAGTCGGCGGCGGGCCAACCTAGTCCCGTGGTCGTGGGGACGACCGTATAGTCGTCGGACATGTCGGTGGCTGGCCAACCTAGTCCCGTGGTCGTGGGGACGACCGTATAGTCGTCGGACATGACGGTGGCGGGCCAATCTAGACCCGGGGTCGTGGGGACGACCCTATAGTCGTCGGACATGACAGTGGCGGGGCAATCTAGTCCCGGGGTCGTGCGTACGACCCTATAGTCGTCGGACATGTCGGCGGCGGGGCCACTTTGGCCCGTACTCGTGGGGACGACCCTATAGTCGTCGGACATGTCGGCGGCTGGCCAGCCTAGTCCCGGGTTCGTGGGGACGACCCTATAGTCGTCGGACATGTCGGCGGTGGGCCAACCAAGTCCCGGGGTCGTTGGGATGACCCTATAGTCGTCGGGCACGACGGTGTCGGGCCAATCTAGTCCCGGGGTCGTGGGGACGACCCTATAGTCGTCGGACATGACGGTGGCGGGCCAATCTAGACCCGGGGTCGTGGGGACGACCCTATAGTCGTCGGACATGGCGGTGGCGGGCCAATCAAGTCCCGGGGTAGTGCGGACGACCCTATAGTCGTCGGACATGACGGTGGCTGGCCAACCTAGTGCCGGGGTCGTGGGGACGACCCTATAGTCGTCGGACATGACAGTGGCGGGGCAATCTAGTCCCGGGGTCGTGCGTACGAACCTATAGTCGTCGGACATGTCGGCGGCGGGGAAACTTTGGCCCGTACTCGTGGGGACGACCCTATAGTCGTCGGGCATGTCGGCGGCTGGCCAACCAAGTACCGGGGACGTGGGGACGACCCTATAGTCGTCGGACATGGCGGTGGCGTGCTAATATAGTCCCGGGGTCGTGGGGACGACCCTATGGTCGTTGGACATGTCGGTGGCTGGCCAACCTAGCCCCGGGGACGTGGGGACGACCCTATAGTCGTCAGACATGTCGGCGGCTGGCCAACCTAGTCCCGGGGTCGTGGGGACGACCCTATAGTCGTCGGACATGGCGGTGGCGGGCCAATCTAGTCCCGGGGTAGTGCGGACGACCCTATAGTCGTCGGACATGTCGGCGGCGGGCTAATCTAGTCCCGGGGTCGTGGGGACGACCCTATAGTTGTTGGACATTTCGGCGGCTGCCCAATCTAGTCCCGGGGTCGTGGGGACGACCCTATAGTCGTCGGACATGACGGTGGCGGGCCAATCTAGTCCCGGGGACGTGGGGACGACCCTATAGTCGTCGGACATGACGGCGGCTGGCCAGCCTAGTCCCGGGTTCGTGGGGACGACCCTATAGTCGTCGGACATGACGGTGGCGGGCCAATCTAGTCCCGGGGTCGTGGGAACGACCCTACAATCGTCGGACATTTCGGCGGCTGGCCAACCTAGTCCCCGGGTCGATGGGACGACCCTATAGTCGTCGGAAATGACGGTGGCGGGCTAATCTAGTCCCGGGGTCGTGCGTACGACCCTATAGTCGTCGGACATGTCGGCGGCGGGGCAACTTTGGCCCGTGGTCGTGGGGACGACCCTATAGTCGTCGGACATGTCGGCGGCTGGCCAACTTTGGCCCGGGGTCGTGGGGACGACTCTATACTCTTTGGACAGGTCGGCGGCTGGCCAGCCTAGTCCCGGGGTCGGGGGGACGACCCTATAGTCGTCGGACATGACGGTGACGGGCCAATCTAGTCCCGGGGTCGTGGGGACGGTCCTATAGTCGTCGGACATGATGCTGGCGAGCCAATCTAGTCCCGGGGTCGTGGGGACGACCCTATAGTCGTCGGACAAGTCGGCGGCGGGCCAACCTAGTCCCGTGGTCGTGGGGACGACCGTATAGTCGTCGGACATGTCGGTGGCTGGCCAACCTAGTCCCGTGGTCGTGGGGACGACCCTATAGTCGTCGGACATGTCGGCGGCTGGCCAACATAGTCCCGGGGTCGTGGGGACGACCCTATAGTCGTCGGACATGACGGTGACGGGCCAATCTAGTCCCGGGGTCGTGGGGACGGCCCTATAGTCGTCGGACATGATGCTGGCGAGCCAATCTAGTCCCGGGGTCGTGGGGACGACCCTATAGTCGTCGGACAAGTCGGCGGCGGGCCAACCTAGTCCCGTGGTCGTGGGGACGACCGTATAGTCGTCGGACATGTCGGTGGCTGGCCAACCTAGTCCCGTGGTCGTGGGGACGACCCTATAGTAGTCGGATATGTCGGAGGCTGGCCAACCTAGTCCCGGGGTCGTGGGGACGACCCTATTGTCGTCGGACATGTTGGCCGCGGGCCAACCTAGTCCCGGGGTCGTGGAGACGACCCTATAGTCGTCGGATATGTTGGTGGCGGGCCAATCTAGTCCCGTGGTCGTGGGGACGACCGTATAGTCGTCGGACATGACGGTGGCGGGCCAATCTAGACCCGGGGTCGTGGGGACGACCCTATAGTCGTCGGACATGACAGTGGCGGGGCAATCTAGTCCCGGGGTCGTGCGTACGACCCTATAGTCGTCGGACATGTCGGCGGTGGGCCAACCAAGTCCCGGGGTCGTTGGGATGACCCTATAGTCGTCGGGCACGACGGTGTCGGGCGAATCTAGTCCCGTGGTCGTGGGGACGACCCTATAGTAGTCGGATATGTCGGAGGCTGGCCAACCTAGTCCCGGGGTCGTGGGGACGACCCTATTGTCGTCGGACATGTTGGCCGCGGGCCAACCTAGTCCCGGGGTCGTGGAGACGACCCTATAGTCGTCGGATATGTTGGTGGCGGGCCAATCTAGTCCCGTGGTCGTGGGGACGACCGTATAGTCGTCGGACATGACGGTGGCGGGCCAATCGAGACCCGGGGTCGTGGGGACGACCCTATAGTCGTCGGACATGACAGTGGCGGGGCAATCTAGTCCCGGGGTCGTGCGTACGACCCTATAGTCGTCGGACATGACGGTGGCGGGCCAATCTAGTCCCGGGGTCGTGGGAACGACCCTACAATCGTCGGACATTTCGGCGGCTGGCCAACCTAGTCCCCGGGTCGTTGGGACGACCCTATAGTCGTCGGAAATGACGGTGGCGGGCTAATCTAGTCCCGGGGTCGTGCGTACGACCCTATAGTCGTCGGACATGTCGGCGGCGGGGCAACTTTGGCCCGTGGTCGTGGGGACGACCCTATAGTCGTCGGACATGTCGGCGGCTGGCCAACTTTGGCCCGGGGTCGTGGGGACGACTCTATACTCTTTGGACAGGTCGGCGGCTGGCCAGCCTAGTCCCGGGTTCGGGGGGACGACCCTATAGTCGTCGGACATGACGGTGACGGGCCAATCTAGTCCCGGGGTCGTGGGGACGGTCCTATAGTCGTCGGACATGATGCTGGCGAGCCAATCTAGTCCCGGGGTCGTGGGGACGACCCTATAGTCGTCGGACAAGTCGGCGGCGGGCCAACCTAGTCCCGTGGTCGTGGGGACGACCGTATAGTCGTCGGACATGTCGGTGGCTGGCCAACCTAGTCCCGTGGTCGTGGGGACGACCCTATAGTCGTCGGACATGTCGGCGGCTGGCCAACATAGTCCCGGGGTCGTGGGGACGACCCTATAGTCGTCGGACATGACGGTGACGGGCCAATCAAGTCCCGGGGTCGTGGGGACGGCCCTATAGTCGTCGGACATGATGCTGGCGAGCCAATCTAGTCCCGGGGTCGTGGGGACGACCCTATAGTCGTCGGACAAGTCGGCGGCGGGCCAACCTAGTCCCGTGGTCGTGGGGACGACCGTATAGTCGTCGGACATGTCGGTGGCTGGCCAACCTAGTCCCGTGGTCGTGGGGACGACCCTATAGTAGTCGGATATGTCGGAGGCTGGCCAACCTAGTCCCGGGGTCGTGGGGACGACCCTATTGTCGTCGGACATGTTGGCCGCGGGCCAACCTAGTCCCGGGGTCGTGGAGACGACCCTATAGTCGTCGGATATGTTGGTGGCGGGCCAATCTAGTCCCGTGGTCGTGGGGACGACCGTATAGTCGTCGGACATGACGGTGGCGGGCCAATCTAGACCCGGGGTCGTGGGGACGACCCTATAGTCGTCGGACATGACAGTGGCGGGGCAATCTAGTCCCGGGGTCGTGCGTACGACCCTATAGTCGTCGGACATGTCGGCGGTGGGCCAACCAAGTCCCGGGGTCGTTGGGATGACCCTATAGTCGTCGGGCACGACGGTGTCGGGCCAATCTAGTCCCGGGGTCGTGGGGACGACCCTATAGTCGTCGGACATGACGGTGGCGGGCCAATCTAGACCCGGGGTCGTGGGGACGACCCTATAGTCGTCGGACATGGCGGTGGCGGGCCAATCAAGTCCCGGGGTAGTGCGGACGACCCTATAGTCGTCGGACATGACGGTGGCTGGCCAACCTAGTGCCGGGGTCGTGGGGACGACCCTATAGTCGTCGGACATGACAGTGGCGGGGCAATCTAGTCCCGGGGTCGTGCGTACGAACCTATAGTCGTCGGACATGTCGGCGGCCGGGCAACTTTGGCCCGTACTCGTGGGGACGACCCTATAGTCGTCGGGCATGTCGGCGGCTGGCCAACCAAGTACCGGGGACGTGGGGACGACCCTATAGTCGTCGGACATGGCGGTGGCGTGCTAATATAGTCCCGGGGTCGTGGGGACGACCCTATGGTCGTTGGACATGTCGGTGGCTGGCCAACCTAGGCCCGGGGACGTGGGGACGACCCTATAGTCGTCAGACATGTCGGCGGCTGGCCCACCTAGTCCCGGGGTCGTGGGGACGACCCTATAGTCGTCGGACATGGCGGTGGCGGGCCAATCTAGTCCCGGGGTAGTGCGGACGACCCTATAATCGTCGGACATGTCGGCGGCGGGCTAATCTAGTCCCGGGGTCGTGGGGACGACCCTATAGTTGTTGGACATTTCGGCGGCTGCCCAATCTATTCCCGGGGTCGTGGGGACGACCCTATAGTCGTCGGACATGACGGTGACGGGCCAATCTAGTCCCGGGGTCGTGGGGACGGTCCTATAGTCGTCGGACATGATGCTGGCGAGCCAATCTAGTCCCGGGGTCGTGGGGACGGTCCTATAGTCGTCGGACATGATGCTGGCGAGCCAATCTAGTCCCGGGGTCGTGGGGACGACCCTATAGTCGTCGGACAAGTCGGCGGCGGGCCAACCTAGTCCCGTGGTCGTGGGGACGACCGTATAGTCGTCGGACATGTCGGTGGCTGGCCAACCTAGTCCCGTGGTCGTGGGGACGACCGTATAGTCGTCGGACATGACGGTGGCGGGCCAATCTAGACCCGGGGTCGTGGGGACGACCCTATAGTCGTCGGACATGACAGTGGCGGGGCAATCTAGTCCCGGGGTCGTGCGTACGACCCTATAGTCGTCGGACATGTCGGCGGCGGGGCCACTTTGGCCCGTACTCGTGGGGACGACCCTATAGTCGTCGGACATGTCGGCGGCTGGCCAGCCTAGTCCCGGGTTCGTGGGGACGACCCTATAGTCGTCGGACATGTCGGCGGTGGGCCAACCAAGTCCCGGGGTCGTTGGGATGACCCTATAGTCGTCGGGCACGACGGTGTCGGGCCAATCTAGTCCCGGGGTCGTGGGGACGACCCTATAGTCGTCGGACATGACGGTGGCGGGCCAATCTAGACCCGGGGTCGTGGGGACGACCCTATAGTCGTCGGACATGGCGGTGGCGGGCCAATCAAGTCCCGGGGTAGTGCGGACGACCCTATAGTCGTCGGACATGACGGTGGCTGGCCAACCTAGTGCCGGGGTCGTGGGGACGACCCTATAGTCGTCGGACATGACAGTGGCGGGGCAATCTAGTCCCGGGGTCGTGCGTACGAACCTATAGTCGTCGGACATGTCGGCGGCGGGGCAACTTTGGCCCGTACTCGTGGGGACGACCCTATAGTCGTCGGGCATGTCGGCGGCTGGCCAACCAAGTACCGGGGACGTGGGGACGACCCTATAGTCGTCGGACATGGCGGTGGCGTGCTAATATAGTCCCGGGGTCGTGGGGACGACCCTATGGTCGTTGGACATGTCGGTGGCTGGCCAACCTAGCCCCGGGGACGTGGGGACGACCCTATAGTCGTCAGACATGTCGGCGGCTGGCCAACCTAGTCCCGGGGTCGTGGGGACGACCCTATAGTCGTCGGACATGGCGGTGGCGGGCCAATCTAGTCCCGGGGTAGTGCGGACGACCCTATAGTCGTCGGACATGTCGGCGGCGGGCTAATCTAGTCCCGGGGTCGTGGGGACGACCCTATAGTTGTTGGACATTTCGGCGGCTGCCCAATCTAGTCCCGGGGTCGTGGGGACGACCCTATAGTCGTCGGACATGACGGTGGCGGGCCAATCTAGTCCCGGGGACGTGGGGACGACCCTATAGTCGTCGGACATGACGGCGGCTGGCCAGCCTAGTCCCGGGTTCGTGGGGACGACCCTATAGTCGTCGGACATGACGGTGGCGGGCCAATCTAGTCCCGGGGTCGTGGGAACGACCCTACAATCGTCGGACATTTCGGCGGCTGGCCAACCTAGTCCCCGGGTCGTTGGGACGACCCTATAGTCGTCGGAAATGACGGTGGCGGGCTAATCTAGTCCCGGGGTCGTGCGTACGACCCTATAGTCGTCGGACATGTCGGCGGCGGGGCAACTTTGGCCCGTGGTCGTGGGGACGACCCTATAGTTGTCGGACATGTCGGCGGCTGGCCAACTTTGGCCCGGGGTCGTGGGGACGACTCTATACTCTTTGGACAGGTCGGCGGCTGGCCAGCCTAGTCCCGGGGTCGGGGGGACGACCCTATAGTCGTCGGACATGACGGTGACGGGCCAATCTAGTCCCGGGGTCGTGGGGACGGTCCTATAGTCGTCGGACATGATGCTGGCGAGCCAATCTAGTCCCGGGGTCGTGGGGACGACCCTATAGTCGTCGGACAAGTCGGCGGCGGGCCAACCTAGTCCCGTGGTCGTGGGGACGACCGTATAGTCGTCGGACATGTCGGTGGCTGGCCAACCTAGTCCCGTGGTCGTGGGGACGACCCTATAGTCGTCGGACATGTCGGCGGCTGGCCAACATAGTCCCGGGGTCGTGGGGACGACCCTATAGTCGTCGGACATGACGGTGACGGGCCAATCAAGTCCCGGGGTCGTGGGGACGGCCCTATAGTCGTCGGACATGATGCTGGCGAGCCAATCTAGTCCCGGGGTCGTGGGGACGACCCTATAGTCGTCGGACAAGTCGGCGGCGGGCCAACCTAGTCCCGTGGTCGTGGGGACGACCGTATAGTCGTCGGACATGTCGGTGGCTGGCCAACCTAGTCCCGTGGTCGTGGGGACGACCCTATAGTAGTCGGATATGTCGGAGGCTGGCCAACCTAGTCCCGGGGTCGTGGGGACGACCCTATTGTCGTCGGACATGTTGGCCGCGGGCCAACCTAGTCCCGGGGTCGTGGAGACGACCCTATAGTCGTCGGATATGTTGGTGGCGGGCCAATCTAGTCCCGTGGTCGTGGGGACGACCGTATAGTCGTCGGACATGTCGGTGGCTGGCCAACCTAGTCCCGTGGTCGTGGGGACGACCCTATAGTCGTCGGACATGTCGGCGGCTGGCCAACATAGTCCCGGGGTCGTGGGGACGACCCTATAGTCGTCGGACATGACGGTGACGGGCCAATCTAGTCCCGGGGTCGTGGGGACGGTCCTATAGTCGTCGGACATGATGCTGGCGAGCCAATCTAGTCCCGGGGTCGTGGGGACGACCCTATAGTCGTCGGACAAGTCGGCGGCGGGCCAACCTAGTCCCGTGGTCGTGGGGACGACCGTATAGTCGTCGGACATGTCGGTGGCTGGCCAACCTAGTCCCGTGGTCGTGGGGACGACCCTATAGTCGTCGGACATGTCGGCGGCTGGCCAACATAGTCCCGGGGTCGTGGGGACGACCCTATAGTCGTCGGACATGACGGTGACGGGCCAATCTAGTCCCGGGGTCGTGGGGACGGTCCTATAGTCGTCGGACATGATGCTGGCGAGCCAATCTAGTCCCGGGGTCGTGGGGACGACCCTATAGTCGTCGGACAAGTCGGCGGCGGGCCAACCTAGTCCCGTGGTCGTGGGGACGACCGTATAGTCGTCGGACATGTCCGTGGCTGGCCAACCTAGTCCCGTGGTCGTGGGGACGACCCTATAGTAGTCGGATATGTCGGAGGCTGGCCAACCTAGTCCCGGGGTCGTGGGGACGACCCTATAGTCGTCGGACATGACGGTGACGGGCCAATCTAGTCCCCGCGTCGTGGGTACGACCCTATAGTCGTCGGATATGTTGGCGGCGGGCCAGTCTAGTCCCGGGGTCGTGGGGACGACCTTATAGTCGTCGGACATGACGGTGACGGGCCAATCTAGTCCCCGCGTCGTGGGTACGACCCTATAGTCGTCGGATATGTTGGCGGCGGGCCAGTCTAGTCCCGGGGTCGTGGGGACGACCTTATAGTCGTCGGACATGTCGGCAGCTGGCCAACCTAGTCCCGTGGTCGTGGGGACGACCCTATAGTCGTCGGACATGTCGGCGGCTGGCCAGTCTAGTCCCGGGGTCGTGGGGACGACCCTATAGTCGTCGGACATGACGGTGACGGGCCAATCTAGTCCCCGCGTCGTGGGGACGACCCTATAGTCGTCGGACATGACGGTGACGGGCCAATCTAGTCCCCGCGTCGTGGGTACGACCCTATAGTCGTCGGATATGTTGGCGGCGGGCCAGTCTAGTCCCGGGGTCGTGGGGACGACCTTATAGTCGTCGGACATGTCGGCAGCTGGCCAACCTAGTCCCGTGGTCGTGGGGACGACCGTATAGTCGTCGGACATGTCGGCGGCTGGCCAACCTAGTCCCGTGGTCGTGGGGACGACCCTATAGTCGTCGGACAAGTCGGCGGCGGGCCCACCTAGTCCCGGGGTCGTGGGGACGACCCTATAGACGTCGGACATGACGGTGACGGGCCAACCTAGTCCCGTGGTCGTGGGGACGACCCTATAGTCGTCGGACATATCGGCGGCGGGGCAACATTGGCCCGGGACGTGGGGACGACCCTATAGTCGTCGGACATGACGGTGGCGGGCCAACCTAGTCCTGTGGTCGTGGGGACGAGCCTGTTGTCGTCGGACATGTTGGCGGCGGACCAAACTAGTCCCGGGGTCGTGGAGACGACCCTATAGTCGTCGGACATGTCGGTGACGGGCCAATCTAGTCCCCGCGTCGTGGGTACGACACTATACTCGTCGGACATGACGGTGGCGGGCCAGTCTAGTCCCGGGGTCGTGGGGACGACCTTATAGTCGTCGGACATGTCGGCAGCTGGCCAACCTAGTCCCGTGGTCGTGGGGACGACCGTATAGTCGTCGGACATGTCGGCGGCTGGCCAACCTAGTCCCGTGGTCGTGGGGACGACCCTATAGTCGTCGGACAAGTCGGCGGCGGGCCCACCTAGTCCCGGGGTCGTGGGGACGACCCTATAGACGTCGGACATGACGGTGACGGGCCAACCTAGTCCCGTGGTCGTGGGGACGACCCTATAGTCGTCGGACATATCGGCGGCGGGGCAACATTGGCCCGGGACGTGGGGACGACCCTATAGTCGTCGGACATGACGGTGGCGGGCCAACCTAGTCCTGTGGTCGTGGGGACGACCCTGTTGTCGTCGGACATGTTGGCGGCGGACCAAACTAGTCCCGGGGTCGTGGAGACGACCCTATAGTCGTCGGACATGTCGGTGACGGGCCAATCTAGTCCCCGCGTCGTGGGTACGACACTATACTCGTCGGACATGACGGTGGCGGGCCAATCTAGTCCCGGGGTCGTGGGGACTACCCTATTGTCGTCGGACATGTTGACGGCGGGCCAACCTAGTCCCGGGGTCGTGGAGACGACCCCATAGTCGTCGGATATGATGGTGGCGGGCCATTCTAGTCCCGGGGTCGTGGGGACGACCCTATTGTCGTCGGACATGTTGGCGGCGGACCAAACTAGTCCCGGGGTCGTGGAGACGACCCTATAGTCGTCGGATATGTTGGTGGCGGGCCAATCTAGTCCCGGGGTCGTGGGAACGACCCTACAATCGTCGGATATTTCGGCGGCTGGCCAACCTAGTCCCGGGGTCGTGGGGACGACCCTATAGTCGTCGGACATGACGGTGGCGTGGCAATCTAGTCCTGGGGTCGTGGGGAAGACCCTGTAGTCGTCGGACATGACGGTCGTGGGCGAATCAAGTCCCGGGGCCGTGGGGACGACCCTATAGTCGTCGGACATGTCGGCGGCTGGCCGACCTAGTCCCGGGGTCGTGGAGACGACCCCATAGTCGTCGGATATGATGGTGGCGGGCCATTCTAGTCCTGTGGTCGTGGGGACGACCCTGTTGTCGTCGGACATGTTGGCGGCGGACCAAACTAGTCCCGGGGTCGTGGAGACGACCCTATAGTCGTCGGACATGTCGGTGACGGGCCAATCTAGTCCCCGCGTCGTGGGTACGACACTATACTCGTCGGACATGACGGTGGCGGGCCAATCTAGTCCCGGGGTCGTGGGGACTACCCTATTGTCGTCGGACATGTTGACGGCGGGCCAACCTAGTCCCGGGGTCGTGGAGACGACCCTATAGTCGTCGGACATGTCGGTGACGGGCCAATCTAGTCCCCGCGTCGTGGGTACGACCCTATACTCGTAGGACATGACGGTGGCGAGCCAATCTAGCCGCGGGGTCGTGGGGACGACCCTATAGATGTCGAACATGTCGGCGGCTGGCCAACTTTGGCCCGTGGTCGTGGAGACGACCCTATAGTCGTCGGATATGTTGGTGGCGGGCCAATCTAGTCCCGGGGTCGTGGGAACGACCCTACAATCGTCGGATATTTCGGCGGCTGGCCAACCTAGTCCCGGGGTCGTGGGGACGACCCTATAGTCGTCGGACATGTCGGTGGCGGGGCAATCTAGTCCTGGGGTCGTGGGGACGACCCCGTAGTCGTCGGACATGACGGTCGTGGGCCAATCTAGTCTCGGGGCCGTGGGGACGACCCTATAGTCGTCGGACATGTCGGCGGCTGGCCAACCTAGGCCCGGGATCGTGGGGACGACCCTATAGTCGTCGGACAAGTCGGCGGCGGGCCAACCTAGTCCCGTGGTCGTGGGGACGACCCTATAGTCGTCGGACATGACGGAGACGGGCCAATCTAGTCCCCGCGTCGTGGGTACGACACTATACTCGTCGGACATGACGGTGGCGGGCCAATCTAGTCCCGGGGTCGTGGGGACTACCCTATTGTCGTCGGACATGTTGACGGCGGGCCAACCTAGTCCCGGGGTCGTGGAGACGACCCCATAGTCGTCGGATATGATGGTGGCGGGCCAATCTAGTCCCGGGGTCGTGGGGACGACCCTATTGTCGTCGGACATGTTGGCGGCGGACCAAACTAGTCCCGGGGTCGTGGAGACGACCCTATAGTCGTCGGATATGTTGGTGGCGGGCCAATCTAGTCCTGGGATCGTGGGTACGACCCTATAGTCGTCGGACAATTCGGCGGCGGGCCAACCTTGTCCCGTGGTCGTGCGTACGACCCTATAGTCGTCGGACATGACGGTGGCGGGCCAATCTTGTCCCGGGGTCGTGGGAACGACCCTACAATCGTGGGACATGACGGTGTCGGGCCAATCTAGTCCCGGGGTCGTGGGAACGATCCTACAATCGTCGGACATTTCGGCGGCTGGCCAACCTTGTCCCGGGGTCGTGGGGACGACCCTATAGTCGTCGGACATGACGGTGGCGGGCCAATCTAGTCCCGGGGTCGTGGGAACGACCCTACAGTCGTCGGACATTTCGGCGGCTGGCCAACCTAGTCCCGGGGTCGTGGGGACGACCCTATAGTCGTCGGAAATGACGGTGGCGGGCTAATCTAGTCCCGGGGTCGTGGGGACGACCCTATAGTCGTCGGACATGTCGGCGGCTGGGCAACTATGGCCCGTGGTTGTGGGGACGACCCTATAGTCGTCGGACATGTCGGCGGCTGGGCAACTATGGCCCGTGGTCGTGGGGACGACCCTATAGTCGTCGGACATGTCGGCGGCGGGCTAATCTAGACCCGGGGTCGTGGGGACGACCCTATAGTCATCGGACATGACGGCGGCTGGCCAACCTAGTACCGGGATCGTGGGGACGACCGTATAGTCGTCGGACATGTCGGTGGCTGGCCAACCTAGTCCCGTGGTCGTGGGGACGACCCTATAGTCGTCGGACATGTCGGCGGCTGGCCAACATAGTCCCGGGGTCGTGGGGACGACCCTATAGTCGTCGGACATGACGGTGACGGGCCAATCTAGTCCCGGGGTCGTGGGGACGGTCCTATAGTCGTCGGACATGATGCTGGCGAGCCAATCTAGTCCTGGGGTCGTGGGGACGACCCTATAGTCGTCGGACAAGTCGGCGGCGGGCCAACCTAGTCCCGGGGTCGTGGGTACGACCCTATAGTCGTCGGATATGTTGGTGGCGGGCCAATCTAGTCCCGGGGTCGTGGGGACGACCCTATAGTCGTCGAACATGTCGGCGGCTGGCCGACTTTGGCCCGTGGTCGTGGGGACGACCCTATAGTCGTCGGACATGACGGTGGCGTGGTAATCTAGTCCTGGGGTCGTGGGGACGACCCTGTAGTCGTCGGACATGACGGTCGTGGGCCAATCTAGTCCCGGGGCCGTGGGGACGACCCTATAGTCGTCGAACATGTCGGCGGCTGGCCAACTTTGGCCGGTGGTCGTGGGGACGACCCTATAGTCGTCGGACATGACGGTGACGGGCCAATCTAGTCCCGGGGTCGTGGGGACGGTCCTATAGTCGTCGGACATGATGCTGGCGAGCCAATCTAGTCCCGGGGTCGTGGGGACGACCCTATAGTCGTCGGACAAGTCGGCGGCGGGCCAACCTAGTCCCGTGGTCGTGGGGACGACCGTATAGTCGTCGGACATGTCGGTGGCTGGCCAACCTAGTCCCGTGGTCGTGGGGACGACCCTATAGTCGTCGGACATGTCGGCGGCTGGCCAACATAGTCCCGGGGTCGTGGGGACGACCCTATAGTCGTCGGACATGACGGTGACGGGCCAATCTAGTCCCGGGGTCGTGGGGACGGTCCTATAGTCGTCGGACATGATGCTGGCGAGCCAATCTAGTCCCGGGGTCGTGGGGACGACCCTATAGTCGTCGGACAAGTCGGCGGCGGGCCAACCTAGTCCCGTGGTCGTGGGGACGACCGTATAGTCGTCGGACATGTCGGTGGCTGGCCAACCTAGTCCCGTGGTCGTGGGGACGACCCTATAGTAGTCGGATATGTCGGAGGCTGGCCAACCTAGTCCCGGGGTCGTGGGGACGACCCTATTGTCGTCGGACATGTTGGCCGCGGGCCAACCTAGTCCCGGGGTCGTGGAGACGACCCTATAGTCGTCGGATATGTTGGTGGCGGGCCAATCTAGTCCCGTGGTCGTGGGGACGACCCTATAGTCGTCGGCTGGCCAACCTAGTCCCGGGGTCGTGGGGACGACCCTATAGACGTCGGACATGACGGTGACGGGCCAATCTAGACCCGGCGTCGTGGGTACGACCCTATACTCGTCGGACATGACGGTGGCGGGCCAGTCTAGTACCGGGGTCGTGGGGACGACCCTATAGTCGTTGGACAAGACGGTGGCGGGCTAATCTAGTCCCGGGGTGGTAGGCACGACCCTATAGTCGTCGGACAAGTCGGCGGCGGGCCAACCTAGTCCCGGGGTCGTGGGGACGACCCTATAGTCGACGGCTGGCCAACCTAGTCCCGGGTTCGTGGGGACGACCCTATAGTCGTCGGATATGATGGTGGCGGGCTAATCTAGTCCCGTGGTCGTGGGGACGACCGTATAGTCGTCGGACATGACGGTGGCGGGCCAATCTAGACCCGGGGTCGTGGGGACGACCCTATAGTCGTCGGACATGACAGTGGCGGGGCAATCTAGTCCCGGGGTCGTGCGTACGACCCTATAGTCGTCGGACATGTCGGCGGCGGGGCCACTTTGGCCCGTACTCGTGGGGACGACCCTATAGTCGTCGGACATGTCGGCGGCTGGCCAGCCTAGTCCCGGGTTCGTGGGGACGACCCTATAGTCGTCGGACATGTCGGCGGTGGGCCAACCAAGTCCCGGGGTCGTTGGGATGACCCTATAGTCGTCGGGCACGACGGTGTCGGGCCAATCTAGTCCCGGGGTCGTGGGGACGACCCTATAGTCGTCGGACATGACTGTGGCGGGCCAATCTAGACCCGGGGTCGTGGGGACGACCCTATAGTCGTCGGACATGGCGGTGGCGGGCCAATCAAGTCCCGGGGTAGTGCGGACGACCCTATAGTCGTCGGACATGACGGTGGCTGGCCAACCTAGTGCCGGGGTCGTGGGGACGACCCTATAGTCGTCGGACATGACAGTGGCGGGGCAATCTAGTCCCGGGGTCGTGCGTACGAACCTATAGTCGTCGGACATGTCGGCGGCGGGGCAACTTTGGCCCGTACTCGTGGGGACGACCCTATAGTCGTCGGGCATGTCGGCGGCTGGCCTACCAAGTACCGGGGACGTGGGGACGACCCTATAGTCGTCGGACATGGCGGTGGCGTGCTAATATAGTCCCGGGGTCGTGGGGACGACCCTATGGTCGTTGGACATGTCGGTGGCTGGCCAACCTAGCCCCGGGGACGTGGGGACGACCCTATAGTCGTCATACATGTCGGCGGCTGGCCAACCTAGTCCCGGGGTCGTGGGGACGACCCTATAGTCGTCGGACATGGCGGTGGCGGGCCAATCTAGTCCCGGGGTAGTGCGGACGACCCTATAGTCGTCGGACATGTCGGCGGCGGGCTAATCTAGTCCCGGGGTCGTGGGGACGACCCTATAGTTGTTGGACATTTCGGCGGCTGCCCAATCTAGTCCCGGGGTCGTGGGGACGACCCTATAGTCGTCGGACATGACGGTGGCGGGCCAATCTAGTCCCGGGGACGTGGGGACGACCCTATAGTCGTCGGACATGACGGCGGCTGGCCAGCCTAGTCCCGGGTTCGTGGGGACGACCCTATAGTCGTCGGACATGACGGTGGCGGGCCAATCTAGTCCCGGGGTCGTGGGAACGACCCTACAATCGTCGGACATTTCGGCGGCTGGCCAACCTAGTCCCCGGGTCGTTGGGACGACCCTATAGTCGTCGGAAATGACGGTGGCGGGCTAATCTAGTCCCGGGGTCGTGCGTACGACCCTATAGTCGTCGGACATGTCGGCGGCGGGGCAACTTTGGCCCGTGGTCGTGGGGACGACCCTATAGTCGTCGGACATGTCGGCGGCTGGCCAACTTTGGCCCGGGGTCGTGGGGACGACTCTATACTCTTTGGACAGGTCGGCGGCTGGCCAGCCTAGTCCCGGGGTCGGGGGGACGACCCTATAGTCGTCGGACATGACAGTGGCGGGGCAATCTAGTCCCGGGGTCGTGCGTACGACCCTATAGTCGTCGGACATGTCGGCGGCGGGGCAACTTTGGCCCGTACTCGTGGGGACGACCCTATAATCGTCGGACATGTCGGCGGCTGGCCAACCTAGTACCGGGGACGTGGGGACGACCCTATAGTCGTCGGACACGACGGTGTCGGGCCAATCTAGTCCCGGGTTCGTGGGGACGACCCTATAGTCGTCGGAAATGACGGTGGCGGGCTAATCTAGTCCCGGGGTCGTGGGGACGACCCTATAGTCGTCGGACATGTCGGCGGCTGGGCAACTATGGCCCGTGGTCGTGGGAACGACCCTACAGTCGTCGGACATTTCGGCGGCTGGCCAACCTAGTCCCGGGGTCGTGGGGACGACCCTATAGTCGTCGGAAATGACGGTGGCGGGCTAATCTAGTCCCGGGGTCGTGGGGACGACCCTATAGTCGTCGGACATGTCGGCGGCTGGGCAACTATGGCCCGTGGTGGTGGGGACGACCCTATAGTCGTCGGACATGACAGTGGCGGGGCAATCTAGTCCCGGGGTCGTGCGTACGACCCTATAATGGTCGGACATGACGGTGGCGGGCCAATCTAGTCCCGGGGTGGTTGGGACGACCCTATAGTCGTCGGACATGACGGTGGCGGGCCAATCTAGTCCCGGGGTCGTGGGGACGACCCTGTAGTCGTCGGACATGACGGTCGTGGGCCAATCTAGTCCCGGGGCCGTGGGGACGACCCTATAGTCGTCGAACATGTCGGCGGCTGGCCAACTTTGGCCGGTGGTCGTGGGGACGACCCTATAGTCGTCGGACATGACGGTGACGGGCCAATCTAGTCCCGGGGTCGTGGGGACGGTCCTATAGTCGTCGGACATGATGCTGGCGAGCCAATCTAGTCCCGGGGTCGTGGGGACGACCCTATAGTCGTCGGACAAGTCGGCGGCGGGCCAACCTAGTCCCGTGGTCGTGGGGACGACCGTATAGTCGTCGGACATGTCGGTGGCTGGCCAACCTAGTCCCGTGGTCGTGGGGACGACCCTATAGTAGTCGGATATGTCGGAGGCTGGCCAACCTTGTCCCGGGGTCGTGGGGACGACCCTATTGTCGTCGGACATGTTGGCCGCGGGCCAACCTAGTCGCGGGGTCGTGGAGACGACCCTATAGTCGTCGGATATGTTGGTGGCGGGCCAATCTAGTCCCGTGGTCGTGGGGACGACCGTATAGTCGTCGGACATGATGGTGGCGGGCCAATCTAGACCCGGGGTCGTGGGGACGACCCTATAGTCGTCGGACATGACAGTGGCGGGGCAATCTAGTCCCGGGGTCGTGGGGACGGTCCTATAGTCGTCGGACATGATGCTGGCGAGCCAATCTAGTCCTGGGGTCGTGGGGACGACCCTATAGTCGTCGGACAAGTCGGCGGCGGGCCAACCTAGTCCCGGGGTCGTGGGTACGACCCTATAGTCGTCGGATATGTTGGTGGCGGGCCAATCTAGTCCCGGGGTCGTGGGGACGACCCTATAGTCGTCGAACATGTCGGCGGCTGGCCGACTTTGGCCCGTGGTCGTGGGGACGACCCTATAGTCGTCGGACATGACGGTGGCGTGGTAATCTAGTCCTGGGGTCGTGGGGACGACCCTGTAGTCGTCGGACATGACGGTCGTGGGCCAATCTAGTCCCGGGGCCGTGGGGACGACCCTATAGTCGTCGAACATGTCGGCGGCTGGCCAACTTTGGCCGGTGGTCGTGGGGACGACCCTATAGTCGTCGGACATGACGGTGACGGGCCAATCTAGTCCCGGGGTCGTGGGGACGGTCCTATAGTCGTCGGACATGATGCTGGCGAGCCAATCTAGTCCCGGGGTCGTGGGGACGACCCTATAGTCGTCGGACAAGTCGGCGGCGGGCCAACCTAGTCCCGTGGTCGTGGGGACGACCGTATAGTCGTCGGACATGTCGGTGGCTGGCCAACCTAGTCCCGTGGTCGTGGGGACGACCCTATAGTCGTCGGACATGTCGGCGGCTGGCCAACATAGTCCCGGGGTCGTGGGGACGACCCTATAGTCGTCGGACATGACGGTGACGGGCCAATCTAGTCCCGGGGTCGTGGGGACGGTCCTATAGTCGTCGGACATGATGCTGGCGAGCCAATCTAGTCCCGGGGTCGTGGGGACGACCCTATAGTCGTCGGACAAGTCGGCGGCGGGCCAACCTAGTCCCGTGGTCGTGGGGACGACCGTATAGTCGTCGGACATGTCGGTGGCTGGCCAACCTAGTCCCGTGGTCGTGGGGACGACCCTATAGTAGTCGGATATGTCGGAGGCTGGCCAACCTAGTCCCGGGGTCGTGGGGACGACCCTATTGTCGTCGGACATGTTGGCCGCGGGCCAACCTAGTCCCGGGGTCGTGGAGACGACCCTATAGTCGTCGGATATGTTGGTGGCGGGCCAATCTAGTCCCGTGGTCGTGGGGACGACCCTATAGTCGTCGGCTGGCCAACCTAGTCCCGGGGTCGTGGGGACGACCCTATAGACGTCGGACATGACGGTGACGGGCCAATCTAGACCCGGCGTCGTGGGTACGACCCTATACTCGTCGGACATGACGGTGGCGGGCCAGTCTAGTACCGGGGTCGTGGGGACGACCCTATAGTCGTTGGACAAGACGGTGGCGGGCTAATCTAGTCCCAGGGTCGTGGGGACGACCCTATAGTCGTCGGACATGTCAGTGGCTGGCCAACCTAGCCCCGGGGACGTGGGGACGACCCTATAGTCGTCGGACATGACGGTGGCGGGCCAGACTAGTCCCGGGGTCGTGGGGACGACCCTATAGTCGTCGGACATGACGGTGGCGGGCCAATCTAGCCCCGGGGACGTGGGGACGACCCTATAGACGTCGGACATGTTGGCGGCTAGCCAACTTAGGCCCGGGGACGTGGGGACGACCCTATTGTCGTCGGACAAATCGGCGGCGGGTCATCCTAGTCCCGGGGTCGTGGGGACGACCCTATAGTCGTCGGACAATTCGGCGGCGGGCCAACCTAGTCCCGGGGTGGTAGGCTCGACCCTATAGTCGTCGGACAAGTCGGCGGCGGGCCAACCTAGTCCCGGGGTCGTGGGGACGACCCTATAGTCGACGGCTGGCCAACCTAGTCCCGGGTTCGTGGGGACGACCCTATAGTCGTCGGATATGATGGTGGCGGGCCAATCTAGTCCCGTGGTCGTGGGGACGACCGTATAGTCGTCGGACATGACGGTGGCGGGCCAATCTAGACCCGGGGTCGTGGGGACGACCCTATAGTCGTCGGACATGACAGTGGCGGGGCAATCTAGTCCCGGGGTCGTGCGTACGACCCTATAGTCGTCGGACATGTCGGCGGCGGGGCCACTTTGGCCCGTACTCGTGGGGACGACCCTATAGTCGTCGGACATGTCGGCGGCTGGCCAGCCTAGTCCCGGGTTCGTGGGGACGACCCTATAGTCGTCGGACATGTCGGCGGTGGGCCAACCAAGTCCCGGGGTCGTTGGGATGACCCTATAGTCGTCGGGCACGACGGTGTCGGGCCAATCTAGTCCCGGGGTCGTGGGGACGACCCTATAGTCGTCGGACATGACGGTGGCGGGCCAATCTAGTCCCGGGGACGTGGGGACGACCCTATAGTCGTCGGACATGACGGCGGCTGGCCAGCCTAGTCCCGGGTTCGTGGGGACGACCCTATGGTCGTTGGACATGTCGGTGGCTGGCCAACCTAGCCCCGGGGACGTGGGGACGACCCTATAGTCGTCATACATGTCGGCGGCTGGCCAACCTAGTCCCGGGGTCGTGGGGACGACCCTATAGTCGTCGGACATGGCGGTGGCGGGCCAATCTAGTCCCGGGGTAGTGCGGACGACCCTATAGTCGTCGGACATGTCGGCGGCGGGCTAATCTAGTCCCGGGGTCGTGGGGACGACCCTATAGTTGTTGGACATTTCGGCGGCTGCCCAATCTAGTCCCGGGGTCGTGGGGACGACCCTATAGTCGTCGGACATGACGGTGGCGGGCCAATCTAGTCCCGGGGACGTGGGGACGACCCTATAGTCGTCGGACATGACGGCGGCTGGCCAGCCTAGTCCCGGGTTCGTGGGGACGACCCTATAGTCGTCGGACATGACGGTGGCGGGCCAATCTAGTCCCGGGGTCGTGGGAACGACCCTACAATCGTCGGACATTTCGGCGGCTGGCCAACCTAGTCCCCGGGTCGTTGGGACGACCCTATAGTCGTCGGAAATGACGGTGGCGGGCTAATCTAGTCCCGGGGTCGTGCGTACGACCCTATAGTCGTCGGACATGTCGGCGGCGGGGCAACTTTGGCCCGTGGTCGTGGGGACGACCCTATAGTCGTCGGACATGTCGGCGGCTGGCCAACTTTGGCCCGGGGTCGTGGGGACGACTCTATACTCTTTGGACAGGTCGGCGGCTGGCCAGCCTAGTCCCGGGGTCGGGGGGACGACCCTATAGTCGTCGGACATGACAGTGGCGGGGCAATCTAGTCCCGGGGTCGTGCGTACGACCCTATAGTCGTCGGACATGTCGGCGGCGGGGCAACTTTGGCCCGTACTCGTGGGGACGACCCTATAATCGTCGGACATGTCGGCGGCTGGCCAACCTAGTACCGGGGACGTGGGGACGACCCTATAGTCGTCGGACACGACGGTGTCGGGCCAATCTAGTCCCGGGTTCGTGGGGACGACCCTATAGTCGTCGGAAATGACGGTGGCGGGCTAATCTAGTCCCGGGGTCGTGGGGACGACCCTATAGTCGTCGGAAATGACGGTGGCGGGCTAATCTAGTCCCGGGGTCGTGGGGACGACCCTATAGTCGTCGGACATGTCGGCGGCTGGGCAACTATGGCCCGTGGTGGTGGGGACGACCCTATAGTCGTCGGACATGACAGTGGCGGGGCAATCTAGTCCCGGGGTCGTGCGTACGACCCTATAATGGTCGGACATGACGGTGGCGGGCCAATCTAGTCCCGGGGTGGTTGGGACGACCCTATAGTCGTCGGACATGACAGTGGCGGGGCAATCTAGTCCCGGGGTCGTGCGTACGACCCTATAATGGTCGGACATGACGGTGGCGGGCCAATCTAGTCCCGGGGTGGTTGGGACGACCCTATAGTCGTCGGACATGACGGTGGCGGGCCAATCTAGTCCCGGGGTCGTGGGGACGACCCTGTAGTCGTCGGACATGACGGTCGTGGGCCAATCTAGTCCCGGGGCCGTGGGGACGACCCTATAGTCGTCGAACATGTCGGCGGCTGGCCAACTTTGGCCGGTGGTCGTGGGGACGACCCTATAGTCGTCGGACATGACGGTGACGGGCCAATCTAGTCCCGGGGTCGTGGGGACGGTCCTATAGTCGTCGGACATGATGCTGGCGAGCCAATCTAGTCCCGGGGTCGTGGGGACGACCCTATAGTCGTCGGACAAGTCGGCGGCGGGCCAACCTAGTCCCGTGGTCGTGGGGACGACCGTATAGTCGTCGGACATGTCGGTGGCTGGCCAACCTAGTCCCGTGGTCGTGGGGACGACCCTATAGTAGTCGGATATGTCGGAGGCTGGCCAACCTAGTCCCGGGGTCGTGGGGACGACCCTATTGTCGTCGGACATGTTGGCCGCGGGCCAACCTAGTCCCGGGGTCGTGGAGACGACCCTATAGTCGTCGGATATGTTGGTGGCGGGCCAATCTAGTCCCGTGGTCGTGGGGACGACCGTATAGTCGTCGGACATGACGGTGGCGGGCCAATCTAGACCCGGGGTCGTGGGGACGACCCTATAGTCGTCGGACATGACAGTGGCGGGGCAATCTAGTCCCGGGGTCGTGCGTACGACCCTATAGTCGTCGGACATGTCGGCGGCGGGGCCACTTTGGCCCGTACTCGTGGGGACGACCCTATAGTCGTCGGACATGTCGGCGGCTGGCCAGCCTAGTCCCGGGTTCGTGGGGACGACCCTATAGTCGTCGGACATGTCGGCGGTGGGCCAACCAAGTCCCGGGGTCGTTGGGATGACCCTATAGTCGTCGGGCACGACGGTGTCGGGCCAATCTAGTCCCGGGGTCGTGGGGACGACCCTATAGTCGTCGGACATGACGGTGGCGGGCCAATCTAGACCCGGGGTCGTGGGGACGACCCTATAGTCGTCGGACATGGCGGTGGCGGGCCAATCAAGTCCCGGGGTAGTGCGGACGACCCTATAGTCGTCGGACATGACGGTGGCTGGCCAACCTAGTGCCGGGGTCGTGGGGACGACCCTATAGTCGTCGGACATGACAGTGGCGGGGCAATCTAGTCCCGGGGTCGTGCGTACGAACCTATAGTCGTCGGACATGTCGGCGGCGGGGCAACTTTGGCCCGTACTCGTGGGGACGACCCTATAGACGTCGGGCATGTCGGCGGCTGGCCAACCAAGTACCGGGGACGTGGGGACGACCCTATAGTCGTCGGACATGGCGGTGGCGTGCTAATATAGTCCCGGGGTCGTGGGGACGACCCTATGGTCGTTGGACATGTCGGTGGCTGGCCAACCTAGCCCCGGGGACGTGGGGACGACCCTATAGTCGTCAGACATGTCGGCGGCTGGCCAACCTAGTCCCGGGGTCGTGGGGACGACCCTATAGTCGTCGGACATGGCGGTGGCGGGCCAATCTAGTCCCGGGTTAGTGCGGACGACCCTATAGTCGTCGGACATGTCGGCGGCGGGCTAATCTAGTCCCGGGGTCGTGGGGACGACCCTATAGTTGTTGGACATTTCGGCGGCTGCCCAATCTAGTCCCGGGGTCGTGGGGACGACCCTATAGTCGTCGGACATGACGGTGGCGGGCCAATCTAGTCCCGGGGACGTGGGGACGACCCTATAGTCGTCGGACATGACGGCGGCTGGCCAGCCTAGTCCCGGGTTCGTGGGGACGACCCTATAGTCGTCGGACATGACGGTGGCGGGCCAATCTAGTCCCGGGGTCGTGGGAACGACCCTACAATCGTCGGACATTTCGGCGGCTGGCCAACCTAGTCCCCGGGTCGTTGGGACGACCCTATAGTCGTCGGAAATGACGGTGGCGGGCTAATCTAGTCCCGGGGTCGTGCGTACGACCCTATAGTCGTCGGACATGTCGGCGGCGGGGCAACTTTGGCCCGTGGTCGTGGGGACGACCCTATAGTCGTCGGACATGTCGGCGGCTGGCCAACTTTGGCCCGGGGTCGTGGGGACGACTCTATACTCTTTGGACAGGTCGGCGGCTGGCCAGCCTAGTCCCGGGGTCGGGGGGACGACCCTATAGTCGTCGGACATGACGGTGACGGGCCAATCTAGTCCCGGGGTCGTGGGGACGGTCCTATAGTCGTCGGACATGATGCTGGCGAGCCAATCTAGTCCCGGGGTCGTGGGGACGACCCTATAGTCGTCGGACAAGTCGGCGGCGGGCCAACCTAGTCCCGTGGTCGTGGGGACGACCGTATAGTCGTCGGACATGTCGGTGGCTGGCCAACCTAGTCCCGTGGTCGTGGGGACGACCCTATAGTCGTCGGACATGTCGGCGGCTGGCCAACATAGTCCCGGGGTCGTGGGGACGACCCTATAGTCGTCGGACATGACGGTGACGGGCCAATCAAGTCCCGGGGTCGTGGGGACGGCCCTATAGTCGTCGGACATGATGCTGGCGAGCCAATCTAGTCCCGGGGTCGTGGGGACGACCCTATAGTCGTCGGACAAGTCGGCGGCGGGCCAACCTAGTCCCGTGGTCGTGGGGACGACCGTATAGTCGTCGGACATGTCGGTGGCTGGCCAACCTAGTCCCGTGGTCGTGGGGACGACCCTATAGTAGTCGGATATGTCGGAGGCTGGCCAACCTAGTCCCGGGGTCGTGGGGACGACCCTATTGTCGTCGGACATGTTGGCCGCGGGCCAACCTAGTCCCGGGGTCGTGGAGACGACCCTATAGTCGTCGGATATGTTGGTGGCGGGCCAATCTAGTCCCGTGGTCGTGGGGACGACCGTATAGTCGTCGGACATGACGGTGGCGGGCCAATCTAGACCCGGGGTCGTGGGGACGACCCTATAGTCGTCGGACATGACAGTGGCGGGGCAATCTAGTCCCGGGGTCGTGCGTACGACCCTATAGTCGTCGGACATGTCGGCGGTGGGCCAACCAAGTCCCGGGGTCGTTGGGATGACCCTATAGTCGTCGGGCACGACGGTGTCGGGCCAATCTAGTCCCGGGGTCGTGGGGACGACCCTATAGTCGTCGGACATGACGGTGGCGGGCCAATCTAGACCCGGGGTCGTGGGGACGACCCTATAGTCGTCGGACATGGCGGTGGCGGGCCAATCAAGTCCCGGGGTAGTGCGGACGACCCTATAGTCGTCGGACATGACGGTGGCTGGCCAACCTAGTGCCGGGGTCGTGGGGACGACCCTATAGTCGTCGGACATGACAGTGGCGGGGCAATCTAGTCCCGGGGTCGTGCGTACGAACCTATAGTCGTCGGACATGTCGGCGGCCGGGCAACTTTGGCCCGTACTCGTGGGGACGTCCCTATAGTCGTCGGGCATGTCGGCGGCTGGCCAACCAAGTACCGGGGACGTGGGGACGACCCTATAGTCGTCGGACATGGCGGTGGCGTGCTAATATAGTCCCGGGGTCGTGGGGACGACCCTATGGTCGTTGGACATGTCGGTGGCTGGCCAACCTAGGCCCGGGGACGTGGGGACGACCCTATAGTCGTCAGACATGTCGGCGGCTGGCCAACCTAGTCCCGGGGTCGTGGGGACGACCCTATAGTCGTCGGACATGGCGGTGGCGGGCCAATCTAGTCCCGGGGTAGTGCGGACGACCCTATAATCGTCGGACATGTCGGCGGCGGGCTAATCTAGTCCCGGGGTCGTGGGGACGACCCTATAGTTGTTGGACATTTCGGCGGCTGCCCAATCTATTCCCGGGGTCGTGGGGACGACCCTATAGTCGTCGGACATGACGGTGACGGGCCAATCTAGTCCCGGGGTCGTGGGGACGGTCCTATAGTCGTCGGACATGATGCTGGCGAGCCAATCTAGTCCCGGGGTCGTGGGGACGGTCCTATAGTCGTCGGACATGATGCTGGCGAGCCAATCTAGTCCCGGGGTCGTGGGGACGACCCTATAGTCGTCGGACAAGTCGGCGGCGGGCCAACCTAGTCCCGTGGTCGTGGGGACGACCGTATAGTCGTCGGATATGTCGGTGGCTGGCCAACCTAGTCCCGTGGTCGTGGGGACGACCGTATAGTCGTCGGACATGACGGTGGCGGGCCAATCTAGACCCGGGGTCGTGGGGACGACCCTATAGTCGTCGGACATGACAGTGGCGGGGCAATCTAGTCCCGGGGTCGTGCGTACGACCCTATAGTCGTCGGACATGTCGGCGGCGGGGCCACTTTGGCCCGTACTCGTGGGGACGACCCTATAGTCGTCGGACATGTCGGCGGCTGGCCAGCCTAGTCCCGGGTTCGTGGGGACGACCCTATAGTCGTCGGACATGTCGGCGGTGGGCCAACCAAGTCCCGGGGTCGTTGGGATGACCCTATAGTCGTCGGGCACGACGGTGTCGGGCCAATCTAGTCCCGGGGTCGTGGGGACGACCCTATAGTCGTCGGACATGACGGTGGCGGGCCAATCTAGACCCGGGGTCGTGGGGACGACCCTATAGTCGTCGGACATGGCGGTGGCGGGCCAATCAAGTCCCGGGGTAGTGCGGACGACCCTATAGTCGTCGGACATGACGGTGGCTGGCCAACCTAGTGCCGGGGTCGTGGGGACGACCCTATAGTCGTCGGACATGACAGTGGCGGGGCAATCTAGTCCCGGGGTCGTGCGTACGAACCTATAGTCGTCGGACATGTCGGCGGCGGGGCAACTTTGGCCCGTACTCGTGGGGACGACCCTATAGTCGTCGGGCATGTCGGCGGCTGGCCAACCAAGTACCGGGGACGTGGGGACGACCCTATAGTCGTCGGACATGGCGGTGGCGTGCTAATATAGTCCCGGGGTCGTGGGGACGACCCTATGGTCGTTGGACATGTCGGTGGCTGGCCAACCTAGCCCCGGGGACGTGGGGACGACCCTATAGTCGTCAGACATGTCGGCGGCTGGCCAACCTAGTCCCGGGGTCGTGGGGACGACCCTATAGTCGTCGGACATGGCGGTGGCGGGCCAATCTAGTCCCGGGGTAGTGCGGACGACCCTATAGTCGTCGGACATGTCGGCGGCGGGCTAATCTAGTCCCGGGGTCGTGGGGACGACCCTATAGTTGTTGGACATTTCGGCGGCTGCCCAATCTAGTCCCGGGGTCGTGGGGACGACCCTATAGTCGTCGGACATGACGGTGGCGGGCCAATCTAGTCCCGGGGACGTGGGGACGACCCTATAGTCGTCGGACATGACGGCGGCTGGCCAGCCTAGTCCCGGGTTCGTGGGGACGACCCTATAGTCGTCGGACATGACGGTGGCGGGCCAATCTAGTCCCGGGGTCGTGGGAACGACCCTACAATCGTCGGACATTTCGGCGGCTGGCCAACCTAGTCCCCGGGTCGTTGGGACGACCCTATAGTCGTCGGAAATGACGGTGGCGGGCTAATCTAGTCCCGGGGTCGTGCGTACGACCCTATAGTCGTCGGACATGTCGGCGGCGGGGCAACTTTGGCCCGTGGTCGTGGGGACGACCCTATAGTCGTCGGACATGTCGGCGGCTGGCCAACTTTGGCCCGGGGTCGTGGGGACGACTCTATACTCTTTGGACAGGTCGGCGGCTGGCCAGCCTAGTCCCGGGGTCGGGGGGACGACCCTATAGTCGTCGGACATGACGGTGACGGGCCAATCTAGTCCCGGGGTCGTGGGGACGGTCCTATAGTCGTCGGACATGATGCTGGCGAGTCAATCTAGTCCCGGGGTCGTGGGGACGACCCTATAGTCGTCGGACAAGTCGGCGGCGGGCCAACCTAGTCCCGTGGTCGTGGGGACGACCGTATAGTCGTCGGACATGTCGGTGGCTGGCCAACCTAGTCCCGTGGTCGTGGGGACGACCCTATAGTCGTCGGACATGTCGGCGGCTGGCCAACATAGTCCCGGGGTCGTGGGGACGACCCTATAGTCGTCGGACATGACGGTGACGGGCCAATCAAGTCCCGGGGTCGTGGGGACGGCCCTATAGTCGTCGGACATGATGCTGGCGAGCCAATCTAGTCCCGGGGTCGTAGGGACGACCCTATAGTCGTCGGACAAGTCGGCGGCGGGCCAACCTAGTCCCGTGGTCGTGGGGACGACCGTATAGTCGTCGGACATGTCGGTGGCTGGCCAACCTAGTCCCGTGGTCGTGGGGACGACCCTATAGTAGTCGGATATGTCGGAGGCTGGCCAACCTAGTCCCGGGGTCGTGGGGACGACCCTATTGTCGTCGGACATGTTGGCCGCGGGCCAACCTAGTCCCGGGGTCGTGGAGACGACCCTATAGTCGTCGGATATGTTGGTGGCGGGCCAATCTAGTCCCGTGGTCGTGGGGACGACCGTATAGTCGTCGGACATGACGGTGGCGGGCCAATCTAGACCCGGGGTCGTGGGGACGACCCTATAGTCGTCGGACATGACAGTGGCGGGGCAATCTAGTCCCGGGGTCGTGCGTACGACCCTATAGTCGTCGGACATGTCGGCGGTGGGCCAACCAAGTCCCGGGGTCGTTGGGATGACCCTATAGTCGTCGGGCACGACGGTGTCGGGCCAATCTAGTCCCGGGGTCGTGGGGACGACCCTATAGTCGTCGGACATGACGGTGGCGGGCCAATCTAGACCCGGGGTCGTGGGGACGACCCTATAGTCGTCGGACATGGCGGTGGCGGGCCAATCAAGTCCCGGGGTAGTGCGGACGACCCTATAGTCGTCGGACATGACGGTGGCTGGCCAACCTAGTGCCGGGGTCGTGGGGACGACCCTATAGTCGTCGGACATGACAGTGGCGGGGCAATCTATTCCCGGGGTCGTGCGTACGAACCTATAGTCGTCGGACATGTCGGCGGCCGGGCAACTTTGGCCCGTACTCGTGGGGACGACCCTATAGTCGTCGGGCATGTCGGCGGCTGGCCAACCAAGTACCGGGGACGTGGGGACGACCCTATAGTCGTCGGACATGGCGGTGGCGTGCTAATATAGTCCCGGGGTCGTGGGGACGACCCTATGGTCGTTGGACATGTCGGTGGCTGGCCAACCTAGGCCCGGGGACGTGGGGACGACCCTATAGTCGTCAGACATGTCGGCGGCTGGCCAACCTAGTCCCGGGGTCGTGGGGACGACCCTATAGTCGTCGGACATGGCGGTGGCGGGCCAATCTAGTCCCGGGGTAGTGCGGACGACCCTATAATCGTCGGACATGTCGGCGGCGGGCTAATCTAGTCCCGGGGTCGTGGGGACGACCCTATAGTTGTTGGACATTTCGGCGGCTGCCCAATCTATTCCCGGGGTCGTGGGGACGACCCTATAGTCGTCGGACATGACGGTGACGGGCCAATCTAGTCCCGGGGTCGTGGGGACGGTCCTATAGTCGTCGGACATGATGCTGGCGAGCCAATCTAGTCCCGGGGTCGTGGGGACGGTCCTATAGTCGTCGGACATGATGCTGGCGAGCCAATCTAGTCCCGGGGTCGTGGGGACGACCCTATAGTCGTCGGACAAGTCGGCGGCGGGCCAACCTAGTCCCGTGGTCGTGGGGACGACCGTATAGTCGTCGGACATGTCGGTGGCTGGCCAACCTAGTCCCGTGGTCGTGGGGACGACCGTATAGTCGTCGGACATGACGGTGGCGGGCCAATCTAGACCCGGGGTCGTGGGGACGACCCTATAGTCGTCGGACATGACAGTGGCGGGGCAATCTAGTCCCGGGGTCGTGCGTACGACCCTATAGTCGTCGGACATGTCGGCGGCGGGGCCACTTTGGCCCGTACTCGTGGGGACGACCCTATAGTCGTCGGACATGTCGGCGGCTGGCCAGCCTAGTCCCGGGTTCGTGGGGACGACCCTATAGTCGTCGGACATGTCGGCGGTGGGCCAACCAAGTCCCGGGGTCGTTGGGATGACCCTATAGTCGTCGGGCACGACGGTGTCGGGCCAATCTAGTCCCGGGGTCGTGGGGACGACCCTATAGTCGTCGGACATGACGGTGGCGGGCCAATCTAGACCCGGGGTCGTGGGGACGACCCTATAGTCGTCGGACATGGCGGTGGCGGGCCAATCAAGTCCCGGGGTAGTGCGGACGACCCTATAGTCGTCGGACATGTCGGTGGCTGGCCAACCTAGCCCCGGGGACGTGGGGACGACCCTATAGTCGTCAGACATGTCGGCGGCTGGCCAACCTAGTCCCGGGGTCGTGGGGACGACCCTATAGTCGTCGGACATGGCGGTGGCGGGCCAATCTAGTCCCGGGGTAGTGCGGACGACCCTATAGTCGTCGGACATGTCGGCGGCGGGCTAATCTAGTCCCGGGGTCGTGCGGACGACCCTATAGTTGTTGGACATTTCGGCGGCTGCCCAATCTAGTCCCGGGGTCGTGGGGACGACCCTATAGTCGTCGGACATGACGGTGGCGGGCCAATCTAGTCCCGGGGACGTGGGGACGACCCTATAGTCGTCGGACATGACGGCGGCTGGCCAGCCTAGTCCCGGGTTCGTGGGGACGACCCTATAGTCGTCGGACATGACGGTGGCGGGCCAATCTAGTCCCGGGGTCGTGGGAACGACCCTACAATCGTCGGACATTTCGGCGGCTGGCCAACCTAGTCCCCGGGTCGTTGGGACGACCCTATAGTCGTCGGAAATGACGGTGGCGGGCTAATCTAATCCCGGGGTCGTGCGTACGACCCTATAGTCGTCGGACATGTCGGCGGCGGGGCAACTTTGGCCCGTGGTCGTGGGGACGACCCTATAGTCGTCGGACATGTCGGCGGCTGGCCAACTTTGGCCCGGGGTCGTGGGGACGACTCTATACTCTTTGGACAGGTCGGCGGCTGGCCAGCCTAGTCCCGGGGTCGGGGGGACGACCCTATAGTCGTCGGACATGACGGTGACGGGCCAATCTAGTCCCGGGGTCGTGGGGACGGTCCTATAGTCGTCGGACATGATGCTGGCGAGCCAATCTAGTCCCGGGGTCGTGGGGACGACCCTATAGTCGTCGGACAAGTCGGCGGCGGGCC
Source organism: Andrena fulva (assembly GCA_946251845.1). Taxonomy (NCBI): domain Eukaryota; kingdom Metazoa; phylum Arthropoda; class Insecta; order Hymenoptera; family Andrenidae; genus Andrena; species Andrena fulva. The sequence goes on along the minus strand of CAMITZ010000029.1, from coordinate 425,965 downwards.
AACCTAGTCCCGTGGTCGTGGGGACGACCGTATAGTCGTCGGACATGTCGGTGGCTGGCCAACCTAGTCCCGTGGTCGTGGGGACGACCCTATAGTCGTCGGACATGTCGGCGGCTGGCCAACATAGTCCCGGGGTCGTGGGGACGACCCTATAGTCGTCGGACATGACGGTGACGGGCCAATCTAGTCCCGGGGTCGTGGGGACGGCCCTATAGTCGTCGGACATGATGCTGGCGAGCCAATCTAGTCCCGGGGTCGTGGGGACGACCCTATAGTCGTCGGACAAGTCGGCGGCGGGCCAACCTAGTCCCGTGGTCGTGGGGACGACCGTATAGTCGTCGGACATGTCGGTGGCTGGCCAACCTAGTCCCGTGGTCGTGGGGACGACCCTATAGTAGTCGGATATGTCGGAGGCTGGCCAACCTAGTCCCGGGGTCGTGGGGACGACCCTATTGTCGTCGGACATGTTGGCCGCGGGCCAACCTAGTCCCGGGGTCGTGGAGACGACCCTATAGTCGTCGGATATGTTGGTGGCGGGCCAATCTAGTCCCGTGGTCGTGGGGACGACCGTATAGTCGTCGGACATGACGGTGGCGGGCCAATCTAGACCCGGGGTCGTGGGGACGACCCTATAGTCGTCGGACATGACAGTGGCGGGGCAATCTAGTCCCGGGGTCGTGCGTACGACCCTATAGTCGTCGGACATGTCGGCGGCGGGGCCACTTTGGCCCGTACTCGTGGGGACGACCCTATAGTCGTCGGACATGTCGGCGGCTGGCCAGCCTAGTCCCGGGTTCGTGGGGACGACCCTATAGTCGTCGGACATGTCGGCGGTGGGCCAACCAAGTCCCGGGGTCGTTGGGATGACCCTATAGTCGTCGGGCACGACGGTGTCGGGCCAATCTAGTCCCGGGGTCGTGGGGACGACCCTATAGTCGTCGGACATGACGGTGGCGGGCCAATCTAGACCCGGGGTCGTGGGGACGACCCTATAGTCGTCGGACATGGCGGTGGCGGGCCAATCAAGTCCCGGGGTAGTGCGGACGACCCTATAGTCGTCGGACATGACGGTGGCTGGCCAACCTAGTGCCGGGGTCGTGGGGACGACCCTATAGTCGTCGGACATGACAGTGGCGGGGCAATCTAGTCCCGGGGTCGTGCGTACGAACCTATAGTCGTCGGACATGTCGGCGGCGGGGCAACTTTGGCCCGTACTCGTGGGGACGACCCTATAGTCGTCGGGCATGTCGGCGGCTGGCCAACCAAGTACCGGGGACGTGGGGACGACCCTATAGTCGTCGGACATGGCGGTGGCGTGCTAATATAGTCCCGGGGTCGTGGGGACGACCCTATGGTCGTTGGACATGTCGGTGGCTGGCCAACCTAGCCCCGGGGACGTGGGGACGACCCTATAGTCGTCAGACATGTCGGCGGCTGGCCAACCTAGTCCCGGGGTCGTGGGGACGACCCTATAGTCGTCGGACATGGCGGTGGCGGGCCAATCTAGTCCCGGGGTAGTGCGGACGACCCTATAGTCGTCGGACATGTCGGCGGCGGGCTAATCTAGTCCCGGGGTCGTGGGGACGACCCTATAGTTGTTGGACATTTCGGCGGCTGCCCAATCTAGTCCCGGGGTCGTGGGGACGACCCTATAGTCGTCGGACATGACGGTGACGGGCCAATCTAGTCCCGGGGACGTGGGGACGACCCTATAGTCGTCGGACATGACGGCGGCTGGCCAGCCTGGTCCCGGGTTCGTGGGGACGACCCTATAGTCGTCGGACATTTCGGCGGCTGGCCAACCTAGTCCCCGGGTCGTTGGGACGACCCTATAGTCGTCGGAAATGACGGTGGCGGGCTAATCTAGTCCCGGGGTCGTGCGTACGACCCTATAGTCGTCGGACATGTCGGCGGCGGGGCAACTTTGGCCCGTGGTCGTGGGGACGACCCTATAGTCGTCGGACATGTCGGCGGCTGGCCAACTTTGGCCCGGGGTCGTGGGGACGACTCTATACTCTTTGGACAGGTCGGCGGCTGGCCAGCCTAGTCCCGGGGTCGGGGGGACGACCCTATAGTCGTCGGACATGACGGTGACGGGCCAATCTAGTCCCGGGGTCGTGGGGACGGTCCTATAGTCGTCGGACATGATGCTGGCGAGCCAATCTAGTCCCGGGGTCGTGGGGACGACCCTATAGTCGTCGGACAATTCGGCGGCGGGCCAACCTAGTCCCGTGGTCGTGGGGACGACCGTATAGTCGTCGGACATGTCGGTGGCTGGCCAACCTAGTCCCGTGGTCGTGGGGACGACCCTATAGTCGTCGGACATGTCGGCGGCTGGCCAACATAGTCCCGGGGTCGTGGGGACGACCCTATAGTCGTCGGACATGACGGTGACGGGCCAATCTAGTCCCGGGGTCGTGGGGACGGCCCTATAGTCGTCGGACATGATGCTGGCGAGCCAATCTAGTCCCGGGGTCGTGGGGACGACCCTATAGTCGTCGGACAAGTCGGCGGCGGGCCAACCTAGTCCCGTGGTCGTGGGGACGACCGTATAGTCGTCGGACATGTCGGTGGCTGGCCAACCTAGTCCCGTGGTCGTGGGGACGACCCTATAGTAGTCGGATATGTCGGAGGCTGGCCAACCTAGTCCCGGGGTCGTGGGGACGACCCTATTGTCGTCGGACATGTTGGCCGCGGGCCAACCTAGTCCCGGGGTCGTGGAGACGACCCTATAGTCGTCGGATATGTTGGTGGCGGGCCAATCTAGTCCCGTGGTCGTGGGGACGACCGTATAGTCGTCGGACATGACGGTGGCGGGCCAATCTAGACCCGGGGTCGTGGGGACGACCCTATAGTCGTCGGACATGACAGTGGCGGGGCAATCTAGTCCCGGGGTCGTGCGTACGACCCTATAGTCGTCGGACATGTCGGCGGTGGGCCAACCAAGTCCCGGGGTCGTTGGGATGACCCTATAGTCGTCGGGCACGACGGTGTCGGGCCAATCTAGTCCCGGGGTCGTGGGGACGACCCTATAGTCGTCGGACATGACGGTGGCGGGCCAATCTAGACCCGGGGTCGTGGGGACGACCCTATAGTCGTCGGACATGTCGGCGGTGGGCCAACCAAGTCCCGGGGTCGTTGGGATGACCCTATAGTCGTCGGGCACGACGGTGTCGGGCCAATCTAGTCCCGGGGTCGTGGGGACGACCCTATAGTCGTCGGACAAGTCGGCGGCGGGCCAACCTAGTCCCGTGGTCGTGGGGACGACCGTATAGTCGTCGGACATGTCGGTGGCTGGCCAACCTAGTCCCGTGGTCGTGGGGACGACCCTATAGTAGTCGGATATGTCGGAGGCTGGCCAACCTAGTCCCGGGGTCGTGGGGACGACCCTATTGTCGTCGGACATGTTGGCCGCGGGCCAACCTAGTCCCGGGGTCGTGGAGACGACCCTATAGTCGTCGGATATGTTGGTGGCGGGCCAATCTAGTCCCGTGGTCGTGGGGACGACCGTATAGTCGTCGGACATGGCGGTGGCGGGCCAATCTAGTCCCGGGGTAGTGCGGACGACCCTATAATCGTCGGACATGTCGGCGGCGGGCTAATCTAGTCCCGGGGTCGTGGGGACGACCCTATAGTTGTTGGACATTTCGGCGGCTGCCCAATCTATTCCCGGGGTCGTGGGGACGACCCTATAGTCGTCGGACATGACGGTGACGGGCCAATCTAGTCCCGGGGTCGTGGGGACGGTCCTATAGTCGTCGGACATGATGCTGGCGAGCCAATCTAGTCCCGGGGTCGTGGGGACGGTCCTATAGTCGTCGGACATGATGCTGGCGAGCCAATCTAGTCCCGGGGTCGTGGGGACGACCCTATAGTCGTCGGACAAGTCGGCGGCGGGCCAACCTAGTCCCGTGGTCGTGGGGACGACCGTACAGTCGTCGGACATGTCGGTGGCTGGCCAACCTAGTCCCGTGGTCGTGGGGACGACCGTATAGTCGTCGGACATGACGGTGGCGGGCCAATCTAGACCCGGGGTCGTGGGGACGACCCTATAGTCGTCGGACATGACAGTGGCGGGGCAATCTAGTCCCGGGGTCGTGCGTACGACCCTATAGTCGTCGGACATGTCGGCGGCGGGGCCACTTTGGCCCGTACTCGTGGGAACGACCCTATAGTCGTCGGACATGTCGGCGGCTGGCCAGCCTAGTCCCGGGTTCGTGGGGACGACCCTATAGTCGTCGGACATGTCGGCGGTGGGCCAACCAAGTCCCGGGGTCGTTGGGATGACCCTATAGTCGTCGGGCACGACGGTGTCGGGCCAATCTAGTCCCGGGGTCGTGGGGACGACCCTATAGTCGTCGGACATGACGGTGGCGGGCCAATCTAGACCCGGGGTCGTGGGGACGACCCTATAGTCGTCGGACATGGCGGTGGCGGGCCAATCAAGTCCCGGGGTAGTGCGGACGACCCTATAGTCGTCGGACATGACGGTGGCTGGCCAACCTAGTGCCGGGGTCGTGGGGACGACCCTATAGTCGTCGGACATGACAGTGGCGGGGCAATCTAGTCCCGGGGTCGTGCGTACGAACCTATAGTCGTCGGACATGTCGGCGGCGGGGAAACTTTGGCCCGTACTCGTGGGGACGACCCTATAGTCGTCGGGCATGTCGGCGGCTGGCCAACCAAGTACCGGGGACGTGGGGACGACCCTATAGTCGTCGGACATGGCGGTGGCGTGCTAATATAGTCCCGGGGTCGTGGGGACGACCCTATGGTCGTTGGACATGTCGGTGGCTGGCCAACCTAGCCCCGGGGACGTGGGGACGACCCTATAGTCGTCAGACATGTCGGCGGCTGGCCAACCTAGTCCCGGGGTCGTGGGGACGACCCTATAGTCGTCGGACATGGCGGTGGCGGGCCAATCTAGTCCCGGGGTCGTGGGGACGGTCCTATAGTCGTCGGACATGATGCTGGCGAGCCAATCTAGTCCCGGGGTCGTGGGGACGACCCTATAGTCGTCGGACAAGTCGGCGGCGGGCCAACCTAGTCCCGTGGTCGTGGGGACGACCGTATAGTCGTCGGACATGTCGGTGGCTGGCCAACCTAGTCCCGTGGTCGTGGGGACGACCCTATAGTAGTCGGATATGTCGGAGGCTGGCCAACCTAGTCCCGGGGTCGTGGGGACGACCCTATAGTCGTCGGACATGACGGTGACGGGCCAATCTAGTCCCCGCGTCGTGGGTACGACCCTATAGTCGTCGGATATGTTGGCGGCGGGCCAGTCTAGTCCCGGGGTCGTGGGGACGACCTTATAGTCGTCGGACATGACGGTGACGGGCCAATCTAGTCCCCGCGTCGTGGGTACGACCCTATAGTCGTCGGATATGTTGGCGGCGGGCCAGTCTAGTCCCGGGGTCGTGGGGACGACCTTATAGTCGTCGGACATGTCGGCAGCTGGCCAACCTAGTCCCGTGGTCGTGGGGACGACCCTATAGTCGTCGGACATGTCGGCGGCTGGCCAGTCTAGTCCCGGGGTCGTGGGGACGACCCTATAGTCGTCGGACATGACGGTGACGGGCCAATCTAGTCCCCGCGTCGTGGGGACGACCCTATAGTCGTCGGACATGACGGTGACGGGCCAATCTAGTCCCCGCGTCGTGGGTACGACCCTATAGTCGTCGGATATGTTGGCGGCGGGCCAGTCTAGTCCCGGGGTCGTGGGGACGACCTTATAGTCGTCGGACATGTCGGCAGCTGGCCAACCTAGTCCCGTGGTCGTGGGGACGACCGTATAGTCGTCGGACATGTCGGCGGCTGTCCAACCTAGTCCCGTGGTCGTGGGGACGACCCTATAGTCGTCGGACAAGTCGGCGGCGGGCCCACCTAGTCCCGGGGTCGTGGGGACGACCCTATAGACGTCGGACATGACGGTGACGGGCCAACCTAGTCCCGTGGTCGTGGGGACGACCCTATAGTCGTCGGACATATCGGCGGCGGGGCAACATTGGCCCGGGACGTGGGGACGACCCTATAGTCGTCGGACATGACGGTGGCGGGCCAACCTAGTCCTGTGGTCGTGGGGACGACCCTGTTGTCGTCGGACATGTTGGCGGCGGACCAAACTAGTCCCGGGGTCGTGGAGACGACCCTATAGTCGTCGGACATGTCGGTGACGGGCCAATCTAGTCCCCGCGTCGTGGGTACGACACTATACTCGTCGGACATGACGGTGGCGGGCCAGTCTAGTCCCGGGGTCGTGGGGACGACCTTATAGTCGTCGGACATGTCGGCAGCTGGCCAACCTAGTCCCGTGGTCGTGGGGACGACCGTATAGTCGTCGGACATGTCGGCGGCTGGCCAACCTAGTCCCGTGGTCGTGGGGACGACCCTATAGTCGTCGGACAAGTCGGCGGCGGGCCCACCTAGTCCCGGGGTCGTGGGGACGACCCTATAGACGTCGGACATGACGGTGACGGGCCAACCTAGTCCCGTGGTCGTGGGGACGACCCTATAGTCGTCGGACATATCGGCGGCGGGGCAACATTGGCCCGGGACGTGGGGACGACCCTATAGTCGTCGGACATGACGGTGGCGGGCCAACCTAGTCCTGTGGTCGTGGGGACGACCCTGTTGTCGTCGGACATGTTGGCGGCGGACCAAACTAGTCCCGGGGTCGTGGAGACGACCCTATAGTCGTCGGACATGTCGGTGACGGGCCAATCTAGTCCCCGCGTCGTGGGTACGACACTATACTCGTCGGACATGACGGTGGCGGGCCAATCTAGTCCCGGGGTCGTGGGGACTACCCTATTGTCGTCGGACATGTTGACGGCGGGCCAACCTAGTCCCGGGGTCGTGGAGACGACCCCATAGTCGTCGGATATGATGGTGGCGGGCCATTCTAGTCCCGGGGTCGTGGGGACGACCCTATTGTCGTCGGACATGTTGGCGGCGGACCAAACTAGTCCCGGGGTCGTGGAGACGACCCTATAGTCGTCGGATATGTTGGTGGCGGGCCAATCTAGTCCCGGGGTCGTGGGAACGACCCTACAATCGTCGGATATTTCGGCGGCTGGCCAACCTAGTCCCGGGGTCGTGGGGACGACCCTATAGTCGTCGGACATGACGGTGGCGTGGCAATCTAGTCCTGGGGTCGTGGGGAAGACCCTGTAGTCGTCGGACATGACGGTCGTGGGCGAATCAAGTCCCGGGGCCGTGGGGACGACCCTATAGTCGTCGGACATGTCGGCGGCTGGCCGACCTAGTCCCGGGGTCGTGGAGACGACCCCATAGTCGTCGGATATGATGGTGGCGGGCCATTCTAGTCCTGTGGTCGTGGGGACGACCCTGTTGTCGTCGGACATGTTGGCGGCGGACCAAACTAGTCCCGGGGTCGTGGAGACGACCCTATAGTCGTCGGACATGTCGGTGACGGGCCAATCTAGTCCCCGCGTCGTGGGTACGACACTATACTCGTCGGACATGACGGTGGCGGGCCAATCTAGTCCCGGGGTCGTGGGGACTACCCTATTGTCGTCGGACATGTTGACGGCGGGCCAACCTAGTCCCGGGGTCGTGGAGACGACCCTATAGTCGTCGGACATGTCGGTGACGGGCCAATCTAGTCCCCGCGTCGTGGGTACGACCCTATACTCGTAGGACATGACGGTGGCGAGCCAATCTAGCCGCGGGGTCGTGGGGACGACCCTATAGTTGTCGAACATGTCGGCGGCTGGCCAACTTTGGCCCTTGGTCGTGGAGACGACCCTATAGTTGTCGGATATGTTGGTGGCGGGCCAATCTAGTCCCGGGGTCGTGGGAACGACCCTACAATCGTCGGATATTTCGGCGGCTGGCCAACCTAGTCCCGGGGTCGTGGGGACGACCCTATAGTCGTCGGACATGTCGGTGGCGGGGCAATCTAGTCCTGGGGTCGTGGGGACGACCCCGTAGTCGTCGGACATGACGGTCGTGGGCCAATCTAGTCTCGGGGCCGTGGGGACGACCCTATAGTCGTCGGACATGTCGGCGGCTGGCCAACCTAGGCCCGGGATCGTGGGGACGACCCTATAGTCGTCGGACAAGTCGGCGGCGGGCCAACCTAGTCCCGTGGTCGTGGGGACGACCCTATAGTCGTCGGACATGACGGAGACGGGCCAATCTAGTCCCCGCGTCGTGGGTACGACACTATACTCGTCGGACATGACGGTGGCGGGCCAATCTAGTCCCGGGGTCGTGGGGACTACCCTATTGTCGTCGGACATGTTGACGGCGGGCCAACCTAGTCCCGGGGTCGTGGAGACGACCCCATAGTCGTCGGATATGATGGTGGCGGGCCAATCTAGTCCCGGGGTCGTGGGGACGACCCTATTGTCGTCGGACATGTTGGCGGCGGACCAAACTAGTCCCGGGGTCGTGGAGACGACCCTATAGTCGTCGGATATGTTGGTGGCGGGCCAATCTAGTCCTGGGATCGTGGGTACGACCCTATAGTCGTCGGACAATTCGGCGGCGGGCCAACCTTGTCCCGTGGTCGTGCGTACGACCCTATAGTCGTCGGACATGACGGTGGCGGGCCAATCTTGTCCCGGGGTCGTGGGAACGACCCTACAATCGTGGGACATGACGGTGTCGGGCCAATCTAGTCCCGGGGTCGTGGGAACGATCCTACAATCGTCGGACATTTCGGCGGCTGGCCAACCTTGTCCCGGGGTCGTGGGGACGACCCTATAGTCGTCGGACATGACGGTGGCGGGCCAATCTAGTCCCGGGGTCGTGGGAACGACCCTACAGTCGTCGGACATTTCGGCGGCTGGCCAACCTAGTCCCGGGGTCGTGGGGACGACCCTATAGTCGTCGGAAATGACGGTGGCGGGCTAATCTAGTCCCGGGGTCGTGGGGACGACCCTATAGTCGTCGGACATGTCGGCGGCTGGGCAACTATGGCCCGTGGTTGTGGGGACGACCCTATAGTCGTCGGACATGTCGGCGGCTGGGCAACTATGGCCCGTGGTCGTGGGGACGACCCTATAGTCGTCGGACATGTCGGCGGCGGGCTAATCTAGACCCGGGGTCGTGGGGACGACCCTATAGTCATCGGACATGACGGCGGCTGGCCAACCTAGTACCGGGATCGTGGGGACGACCGTATAGTCGTCGGACATGTCGGTGGCTGGCCAACCTAGTCCCGTGGTCGTGGGGACGACCCTATAGTCGTCGGACATGTCGGCGGCTGGCCAACATAGTCCCGGGGTCGTGGGGACGACCCTATAGTCGTCGGACATGACGGTGACGGGCCAATCTAGTCCCGGGGTCGTGGGGACGGTCCTATAGTCGTCGGACATGATGCTGGCGAGCCAATCTAGTCCTGGGGTCGTGGGGACGACCCTATAGTCGACGGACAAGTCGGCGGCGGGCCAACCTAGTCCCGGGGTCGTGGGTACGACCCTATAGTCGTCGGATATGTTGGTGGCGGGCCAATCTAGTCCCGGGGTCGTGGGGACGACCCTATAGTCGTCGAACATGTCGGCGGCTGGCCGACTTTGGCCCGTGGTCGTGGGGACGACCCTATAGTCGTCGGACATGACGGTGGCGTGGTAATCTAGTCCTGGGGTCGTGGGGACGACCCTGTAGTCGTCGGACATGACGGTCGTGGGCCAATATAGTCCCGGGGCCGTGGGGACGACCCTATAGTCGTCGAACATGTCGGCGGCTGGCCAACTTTGGCCGGTGGTCGTGGGGACGACCCTATAGTCGTCGGACATGACGGTGACGGGCCAATCTAGTCCCGGGGTCGTGCGGACGGTCCTATAGTCGTCGGACATGATGCTGGCGAGCCAATCTAGTCCCGGGGTCGTGGGGACGACCCTATAGTCGTCGGACAAGTCGGCGGCGGGCCAACCTAGTCCCGTGGTCGTGGGGACGACCGTATAGTCGTCGGACATGTCGGTGGCTGGCCAACCTAGTCCCGTGGTCGTGGGGACGACCCTATAGTCGTCGGACATGTCGGCGGCTGGCCAACATAGTCCCGGGGTCGTGGGGACGACCCTATAGTCGTCGGACATGACGGTGACGGGCCAATCTAGTCCCGGGGTCGTGGGGACGGTCCTATAGTCGTCGGACATGATGCTGGCGAGCCAATCTAGTCCCGGGGTCGTGGGGACGACCCTATAGTCGTCGGACAAGTCGGCGGCGGGCCAACCTAGTCCCGTGGTCGTGGGGACGACCGTATAGTCGTCGGACATGTCGGTGGCTGGCCAACCTAGTCCCGTGGTCGTGGGGACGACCCTATAGTAGTCGGATATGTCGGAGGCTGGCCAACCTAGTCCCGGGGTCGTGGGGACGACCCTATTGTCGTCGGACATGTTGGCCGCGGGCCAACCTAGTCCCGGGGTCGTGGAGACGACCCTATAGTCGTCGGATATGTTGGTGGCGGGCCAATCTAGTCCCGTGGTCGTGGGGACGACCCTATAGTCGTCGGCTGGCCAACCTAGTCCCGGGGTCGTGGGGACGACCCTATAGACGTCGGACATGACGGTGACGGGCCAATCTAGACCCGGCGTCGTGGGTACGACCCTATACTCGTCGGACATGACGGTGGCGGGCCAGTCTAGTACCGGGGTCGTGGGGACGACCCTATAGTCGTTGGACAAGACGGTGGCGGGCTAATCTAGTCCCGGGGTGGTAGGCACGACCCTATAGTCGTCGGACAAGTCGGCGGCGGGCCAACCTAGTCCCGGGGTCGTGGGGACGACCCTATAGTCGACGGCTGGCCAACCTAGTCCCGGGTTCGTGGGGACGACCCTATAGTCGTCGGATATGATGGTGGCGGGCCAATCTAGTCCCGTGGTCGTGGGGACGACCGTATAGTCGTCGGACATGACGGTGGCGGGCCAATCTAGACCCGGGGTCGTGGGGACGACCCTATAGTCGTCGGACATGACAGTGGCGGGGCAATCTAGTCCCGGGGTCGTGCGTACGACCCTATAGTCGTCGGACATGTCGGCGGCGGGGCCACTTTGGCCCGTACTCGTGGGGACGACCCTATAGTCGTCGGACATGTCGGCGGCTGGCCAGCCTAGTCCCGGGTTCGTGGGGACGACCCTATAGTCGTCGGACATGTCGGCGGTGGGCCAACCAAGTCCCGGGGTCGTTGGGATGACCCTATAGTCGTCGGGCACGACGGTGTCGGGCCAATCTAGTCCCGGGGTCGTGGGGACGACCCTATAGTCGTCGGACATGACTGTGGCGGGCCAATCTAGACCCGGGGTCGTGGGGACGACCCTATAGTCGTCGGACATGGCGGTGGCGGGCCAATCAAGTCCCGGGGTAGTGCGGACGACCCTATAGTCGTCGGACATGACGGTGGCTGGCCAACCTAGTGCCGGGGTCGTGGGGACGACCCTATAGTCGTCGGACATGACAGTGGCGGGGCAATCTAGTCCCGGGGTCGTGCGTACGAACCTATAGTCGTCGGACATGTCGGCGGCGGGGCAACTTTGGCCCGTACTCGTGGGGACGACCCTATAGTCGTCGGGCATGTCGGCGGCTGGCCTACCAAGTACCGGGGACGTGGGGACGACCCTATAGTCGTCGGACATGGCGGTGGCGTGCTAATATAGTCCCGGGGTCGTGGGGAGGACCCTATGGTCGTTGGACATGTCGGTGGCTGGCCAACCTAGCCCCGGGGACGTGGGGACGACCCTATAGTCGTCATACATGTCGGCGGCTGGCCAACCTAGTCCCGGGGTCGTGGGGACGACCCTATAGTCGTCGGACATGGCGGTGGCGGGCCAATCTAGTCCCGGGGTAGTGCGGACGACCCTATAGTCGTCGGACATGTCGGCGGCGGGCTAATCTAGTCCCGGGGTCGTGGGGACGACCCTATAGTTGTTGGACATTTCGGCGGCTGCCCAATCTAGTCCCGGGGTCGTGGGGACGACCCTATAGTCGTCGGACATGACGGTGGCGGGCCAATCTAGTCCCGGGGACGTGGGGACGACCCTATAGTCGTCGGACATGACGGCGGCTGGCCAGCCTAGTCCCGGGTTCGTGGGGACGACCCTATAGTCGTCGGACATGACGGTGGCGGGCCAATCTAGTCCCGGGGTCGTGGGAACGACCCTACAATCGTCGGACATTTCGGCGGCTGGCCAACCTAGTCCCCGGGTCGTTGGGACGACCCTATAGTCGTCGGAAATGACGGTGGCGGGCTAATCTAGTCCCGGGGTCGTGCGTACGACCCTATAGTCGTCGGACATGTCGGCGGCGGGGCAACTTTGGCCCGTGGTCGTGGGGACGACCCTATAGTCGTCGGACATGTCGGCGGCTGGCCAACTTTGGCCCGGGGTCGTGGGGACGACTCTATACTCTTTGGACAGGTCGGCGGCTGGCCAGCCTAGTCCCGGGGTCGGGGGGACGACCCTATAGTCGTCGGACATGACAGTGGCGGGGCAATCTAGTCCCGGGGTCGTGCGTACGACCCTATAGTCGTCGGACATGTCGGCGGCGGGGCAACTTTGGCCCGTACTCGTGGGGACGACCCTATAATCGTCGGACATGTCGGCGGCTGGCCAACCTAGTACCGGGGACGTGGGGACGACCCTATAGTCGTCGGACACGACGGTGTCGGGCCAATCTAGTCCCGGGTTCGTGGGGACGACCCTATAGTCGTCGGAAATGACGGTGGCGGGCTAATCTAGTCCCGGGGTCGTGGGGACGACCCTATAGTCGTCGGACATGTCGGCGGCTGGGCAACTATGGCCCGTGGTCGTGGGAACGACCCTACAGTCGTCGGACATTTCGGCGGCTGGCCAACCTAGTCCCGGGGTCGTGGGGACGACCCTATAGTCGTCGGAAATGACGGTGGCGGGCTAATCTAGTCCCGGGGTCGTGGGGACGACCCTATAGTCGTCGGACATGTCGGCGGCTGGGCAACTATGGCCCGTGGTGGTGGGGACGACCCTATAGTCGTCGGACATGACAGTGGCGGGGCAATCTAGTCCCGGGGTCGTGCGTACGACCCTATAATGGTCGGACATGACGGTGGCGGGCCAATCTAGTCCCGGGGTGGTTGGGACGACCCTATAGTCGTCGGACATGACGGTGGCGGGCCAATCTAGTCCCGGGGTCGTGGGGACGACCCTGTAGTCGTCGGACATGACGGTCGTGGGCCAATCTAGTCCCGGGGCCGTGGGGACGACCCTATAGTCGTCGAACATGTCGGCGGCTGGCCAACTTTGGCCGGTGGTCGTGGGGACGACCCTATAGTCGTCGGACATGACGGTGACGGGCCAATCTAGTCCCGGGGTCGTGGGGACGGTCCTATAGTCGTCGGACATGATGCTGGCGAGCCAATCTAGTCCCGGGGTCGTGGGGACGACCCTATAGTCGTCGGACAAGTCGGCGGCGGGCCAACCTAGTCCCGTGGTCGTGGGGACGACCGTATAGTCGTCGGACATGTCGGTGGCTGGCCAACCTAGTCCCGTGGTCGTGGGGACGACCCTATAGTAGTCGGATATGTCGGAGGCTGGCCAACCTTGTCCCGGGGTCGTGGGGACGACCCTATTGTCGTCGGACATGTTGGCCGCGGGCCAACCTAGTCCCGGGGTCGTGGAGACGACCCTATAGTCGTCGGATATGTTGGTGGCGGGCCAATCTAGTCCCGTGGTCGTGGGGACGACCGTATAGTCGTCGGACATGACGGTGGCGGGCCAATCTAGACCCGGGGTCGTGGGGACGACCCTATAGTCGTCGGACATGACAGTGGCGGGGCAATCTAGTCCCGGGGTCGTGGGGACGGTCCTATAGTCGTCGGACATGATGCTGGCGAGCCAATCTAGTCCTGGGGTCGTGGGGACGACCCTATAGTCGTCGGACAAGTCGGCGGCGGGCCAACCTAGTCCCGGGGTCGTGGGGACGACCCTATAGTCGTCGGACATGTCAGTGGCTGGCCAACCTAGCCCCGGGGACGTGGGGACGACCCTATAGTCGTCGGACATGACGGTGGCGGGCCAGACTAGTCCCGGGGTCGTGGGTACGACACTATACTCGTCGGACATGACGGTGGCGGGCCAGTCTAGTCCCGGGGTCGTGGGGACGACCCTATAGTCGTTGGACAAGACGGTGGCGGGCTAATCTAGTCCCAGGGTCGTGGGGACGACCCTATAGTCGTCGGACATGTCAGTGGCTGGCCAACCTAGCCCCGGGGTCGTGGAGACGACCCTATAGACGTCGGACATGACGGTGACGGGCCAATCTAGACCCGGCGTCGTGGGTACGACCCTATACTCGTCGGACATGACGGTGGCGGGCCAGTCTAGTACCGGGGTCGTGGGGACGACCCTATAGGCGTTGGACAAGACGGTGGCGGGCTAATCTAGTCCCAGGGTCGTGGGGACGACCCTATAGTCGTCGGACATGTCAGTGGCTGGCCAACCTAGCCCCGGGGTCGTGGAGACGACCCTATAGACGTCGGACATGACGGTGGCGGGCCAGTCTAGTCCCGGGGTCGTGGGGACGACCCTATAGACGTCGGACATGACGGTGACGGGCCAATCTAGACCCGGCGTCGTGGGTACGACCCTATACTCGTCGGACATGACGGTGGCGGGCCAGTGTAGTACCGGGGTCGTGGGGACGACCCTATAGTCGTTGGACAAGACGGTGGCGGGCTAATCTAGTCCCAGGGTCGTGGGGACGACCCTATAGTCGTCGGACATGTCAGTGGCTGGCCAACCTAGCCCCGGGGTCGTGGAGACGACCCTATAGTCGTCGGACATGTCGGTGACGGGCCAATCTAGTCCCCGCGTCGTGGGTACGACACTATACTCGTCGGACATGACGGTGGCGGGCCAGTCTAGTCCCGGGGTCGTGGGGACGACCTTATAGTCGTCGGACATGTCGGCAGCTGGCCAACCTAGTCCCGTGGTCGTGGGGACGACCGTATAGTCGTCGGACATGTCGGCGGCTGGCCAACCTAGTCCCGTGGTCGTGGGGACGACCCTATAGTCGTCGGACAAGTCGGCGGCGGGCCCACCTAGTCCCGGGGTCGTGGGGACGACCCTATAGACGTCGGACATGACGGTGACAGGCCAACCTAGTCCCGTGGTCGTGGGGACGACCCTATAGTCGTCGGACATATCGGCGGCGGGGCAACATTGGCCCGGGACGTGGGGACGACCCTATAGTCGTCGGACATGACGGTGGCGGGCCAACCTAGTCCTGTGGTCGTGGGGACGACCCTGTTGTCGTCGGACATGTTGGCGGCGGACCAAACTAGTCCCGGGGTCGTGGAGACGACCCTATAGTCGTCGGACATGTCGGTGACGGGCCAATCTAGTCCCCGCGTCGTGGGTACGACACTATACTCGTCGGACATGACGGTGGCGGGCCAATCTAGTCCCGGGGTCGTGGGGACTACCCTATTGTCGTCGGACATGTTGACGGCGGGCCAACCTAGTCCCGGGGTCGTGGAGACGACCCCATAGTCGTCGGATATGATGGTGGCGGGCCATTCTAGTCCCGGGGTCGTGGGGACGACCCTATTGTCGTCGGACATGTTGGCGGCGGACCAAACTAGTCCCGGGGTCGTGGAGACGACCCTATAGTCGTCGGATATGTTGGTGGCGGGCCAATCTAGTCCCGGGGTCGTGGGAACGACCCTACAATCGTCGGATATTTCGGCGGCTGGCCAACCTAGTCCCGGGGTCGTGGGGACGACCCTATAGTCGTCGGACATGACGGTGGCGTGGCAATCTAGTCCTGGGGTCGTGGGGAAGACCCTGTAGTCGTCGGACATGACGGTCGTGGGCGAATCAAGTCCCGGGGCCGTGGGGACGACCCTATAGTCGTCGGACATGTCGGCGGCTGGCCGACCTAGTCCCGGGGTCGTGGAGACGACCCCATAGTCGTCGGATATGATGGTGGCGGGCCATTCTAGTCCTGTGGTCGTGGGGACGACCCTGTTGTCGTCGGACATGTTGGCGGCGGACCAAACTAGTCCCGGGGTCGTGGAGACGACCCTATAGTCGTCGGACATGTCGGTGACGGGCCAATCTAGTCCCCGCGTCGTGGGTACGACACTATACTCGTCGGACATGACGGTGGCGGGCCAATCTAGTCCCGGGGTCGTGGGGACTACCCTATTGTCGTCGGACATGTTGACGGCGGGCCAACCTAGTCCCGGGGTCGTGGAGACGACCCTATAGTCGTCGGACATGTCGGTGACGGGCCAATCTAGTCCCCGCGTCGTGGGTACGACCCTATACTCGTAGGACATGACGGTGGCGAGCCAATCTAGCCGCGGGGTCGTGGGGACGACCCTATAGTTGTCGAACATGTCGGCGGCTGGCCAACTTTGGCCCGTGGTCGTGGAGACGACCCTATAGTCGTCGGATATGTTGGTGGCGGGCCAATCTAGTCCCGGGGTCGTGGGAACGACCCTACAATCGTCGGATATTTCGGCGGCTGGCCAACCTAGTCCCGGGGTCGTGGGGACGACCCTATAGTCGTCGGACATGTCGGTGGCGGGGCAATCTAGTCCTGGGGTCGTGGGGACGACCCCGTAGTCGTCGGACATGACGGTCGTGGGCCAATCTAGTCTCGGGGCCGTGGGGACGACCCTATAGTCGTCGGACATGTCGGCGGCTGGCCAACCTAGGCCCGGGATCGTGGGGACGACCCTATAGTCGTCGGACAAGTCGGCGGCGGGCCAACCTAGTCCCGTGGTCGTGGGGACGACCCTATAGTCGTCGGACATGACGGAGACGGGCCAATCTAGTCCCCGCGTCGTGGGTACGACACTATACTCGTCGGACATGACGGTGGCGGGCCAATCTAGTCCCGGGGTCGTGGGGACTACCCTATTGTCGTCGGACATGTTGACGGCGGGCCAACCTAGTCCCGGGGTCGTGGAGACGACCCCATAGTCGTCGGATATGATGGTGGCGGGCCAATCTAGTCCCGGGGTCGTGGGGACGACCCTATTGTCGTCGGACATGTTGGCGGCGGACCAAACTAGTCCCGGGGTCGTGGAGACGACCCTATAGTCGTCGGATATGTTGGTGGCGGGCCAATCTAGTCCTGGGATCGTGGGTACGACCCTATAGTCGTCGGACAATTCGGCGGCGGGCCAACCTTGTCCCGTGGTCGTGCGTACGACCCTATAGTCGTCGGACATGACGGTGGCGGGCCAATCTTGTCCCGGGGTCGTGGGAACGACCCTACAATCGTGGGACATGACGGTGTCGGGCCAATCTAGTCCCGGGGTCGTGGGAACGATCCTACAATCGTCGGACATTTCGGCGGCTGGCCAACCTTGTCCCGGGGTCGTGGGGACGACCCTATAGTCGTCGGACATGACGGTGGCGGGCCAATCTAGTCCCGGGGTCGTGGGAACGACCCTACAGTCGTCGGACATTTCGGCGGCTGGCCAACCTAGTCCCGGGGTCGTGGGGACGACCCAATAGTCGTCGGAAATGACGGTGGCGGGCTAATCTAGTCCCGGGGTCGTGGGGACGACCCTATAGTCGTCGGACATGTCGGCGGCTGGGCAACTATGGCCCGTGGTTGTGGGGACGACCCTATAGTCGTCGGACATGTCGGCGGCTGGGCAACTATGGCCCGTGGTCGTGGGGACGACCCTATAGTCGTCGGACATGTCGGCGGCGGGCTAATCTAGACCCGGGGTCGTGGGGACGACCCTATAGTCATCGGACATGACGGCGGCTGGCCAACCTAGTACCGGGATCGTGGGGACGACCGTATAGTCGTCGGACATGTCGGTGGCTGGCCAACCTAGTCCCGTGGTCGTGGGGACGACCCTATAGTCGTCGGACATGTCGGCGGCTGGCCAACATAGTCCCGGGGTCGTGGGGACGACCCTATAGTCGTCGGACATGACGGTGACGGGCCAATCTAGTCCCGGGGTCGTGGGGACGGTCCTATAGTCGTCGGACATGATGCTGGCGAGCCAATCTAGTCCTGGGGTCGTGGGGACGACCCTATAGTCGTCGGACAAGTCGGCGGCGGGCCAACCTAGTCCCGGGGTCGTGGGTACGACCCTATAGTCGTCGGATATGTTGGTGGCGGGCCAATCTAGTCCCGGGGTCGTGGGGACGACCCTATAGTCGTCGAACATGTCGGCGGCTGGCCGACTTTGGCCCGTGGTCGTGGGGACGACCCTATAGTCGTCGGACATGACGGTGGCGTGGTAATCTAGTCCTGGGGTCGTGGGGACGACCCTGTAGTCGTCGGACATGACGGTCGTGGGCCAATATAGTCCCGGGGCCGTGGGGACGACCCTATAGTCGTCGAACATGTCGGCGGCTGGCCAACTTTGGCCGGTGGTCGTGGGGACGACCCTATAGTCGTCGGACATGACGGTGACGGGCCAATCTAGTCCCGGGGTCGTGGGGACGGTCCTATAGTCGTCGGACATGATGCTGGCGAGCCAATCTAGTCCCGGGGTCGTGGGGACGACCCTATAGTCGTCGGACAAGTCGGCGGCGGGCCAACCTAGTCCCGTGGTCGTGGGGACGACCGTATAGTCGTCGGACATGTCGGTGGCTGGCCAACCTAGTCCCGTGGTCGTGGGGACGACCCTATAGTCGTCGGACATGTCGGCGGCTGGCCAACATAGTCCCGGGGTCGTGGGGACGACCCTATAGTCGTCGGACATGACGGTGACGGGCCAATCTAGTCCCGGGGTCGTGGGGACGGTCCTATAGTCGTCGGACATGATGCTGGCGAGCCAATCTAGTCCCGGGGTCGTGGGGACGACCCTATAGTCGTCGGACAAGTCGGCGGCGGGCCAACCTAGTCCCGTGGTCGTGGGGACGACCGTATAGTCGTCGGACATGTCGGTGGCTGGCCAACCTAGTCCCGTGGTCGTGGGGACGACCCTATAGTAGTCGGATATGTCGGAGGCTGGCCAACCTAGTCCCGGGGTCGTGGGGACGACCCTATTGTCGTCGGACATGTTGGCCGCGGGCCAACCTAGTCCCGGGGTCGTGGAGACGACCCTATAGTCGTCGGATATGTTGGTGGCGGGCCAATCTAGTCCCGTGGTCGTGGGGACGACCCTATAGTCGTCGGCTGGCCAACCTAGTCCCGGGGTCGTGGGGACGACCCTATAGACGTCGGACATGACGGTGACGGGCCAATCTAGACCCGGCGTCGTGGGTACGACCCTATACTCGTCGGACATGACGGTGGCGGGCCAGTCTAGTACCGGGGTCGTGGGGACGACCCTATAGTCGTTGGACAAGACGGTGGCGGGCTAATCTAGTCCCGGGGTGGTAGGCACGACCCTATAGTCGTCGGACAAGTCGGCGGCGGGCCAACCTAGTCCCGGGGTCGTGGGAACGACCCTATAGTCGACGGCTGGCCAACCTAGTCCCGGGTTCGTGGGGACGACCCTATAGTCGTCGGATATGATGGTGGCGGGCCAATCTAGTCCCGTGGTCGTGGGGACGACCGTATAGTCGTCGGACATGACGGTGGCGGGCCAATCTAGACCCGGGGTCGTGGGGACGACCCTATAGTCGTCGGACATGACAGTGGCGGGGCAATCTAGTCCCGGGGTCGTGCGTACGACCCTATAGTCGTCGGACATGTCGGCGGCGGGGCCACTTTGGCCCGTACTCGTGGGGACGACCCTATAGTCGTCGGACATGTCGGCGGCTGGCCAGCCTAGTCCCGGGTTCGTGGGGACGACCCTATAGTCGTCGGACATGTCGGCGGTGGGCCAACCAAGTCCCGGGGTCGTTGGGATGACCCTATAGTCGTCGGGCACGACGGTGTCGGGCCAATCTAGTCCCGGGGTCGTGGGGACGACCCTATAGTCGTCGGACATGACTGTGGCGGGCCAATCTAGACCCGGGGTCGTGGGGACGACCCTATAGTCGTCGGACATGGCGGTGGCGGGCCAATCAAGTCCCGGGGTAGTGCGGACGACCCTATAGTCGTCGGACATGACGGTGGCTGGCCAACCTAGTGCCGGGGTCGTGGGGACGACCCTATAGTCGTCGGACATGACAGTGGCGGGGCAATCTAGTCCCGGGGTCGTGCGTACGAACCTATAGTCGTCGGACATGTCGGCGGCGGGGCAACTTTGGCCCGTACTCGTGGGGACGACCCTATAGTCGTCGGGCATGTCGGCGGCTGGCCTACCAAGTACCGGGGACGTGGGGACGACCCTATAGTCGTCGGACATGGCGGTGGCGTGCTAATATAGTCCCGGGGTCGTGGGGAGGACCCTATGGTCGTTGGACATGTCGGTGGCTGGCCAACCTAGCCCCGGGGACGTGGGGACGACCCTATAGTCGTCATACATGTCGGCGGCTGGCCAACCTAGTCCCGGGGTCGTGGGGACGACCCTATAGTCGTCGGACATGGCGGTGGCGGGCCAATCTAGTCCCGGGGTAGTGCGGACGACCCTATAGTCGTCGGACATGTCGGCGGCGGGCTAATCTAGTCCCGGGGTCGTGGGGACGACCCTATAGTTGTTGGACATTTCGGCGGCTGCCCAATCTAGTCCCGGGGTCGTGGGGACGACCCTATAGTCGTCGGACATGACGGTGGCGGGCCAATCTAGTCCCGGGGACGTGGGGACGACCCTATAGTCGTCGGACATGACGGCGGCTGGCCAGCCTAGTCCCGGGTTCGTGGGGACGACCCTATAGTCGTCGGACATGACGGTGGCGGGCCAATCTAGTCCCGGGGTCGTGGGAACGACCCTACAATCGTCGGACATTTCGGCGGCTGGCCAACCTAGTCCCCGGGTCGTTGGGACGACCCTATAGTCGTCGGAAATGACGGTGGCGGGCTAATCTAGTCCCGGGGTCGTGCGTACGACCCTATAGTCGTCGGACATGTCGGCGGCGGGGCAACTTTGGCCCGTGGTCGTGGGGACGACCCTATAGTCGTCGGACATGTCGGCGGCTGGCCAACTTTGGCCCGGGGTCGTGGGGACGACTCTATACTCTTTGGACAGGTCGGCGGCTGGCCAGCCTAGTCCCGGGGTCGGGGGGACGACCCTATAGTCGTCAGACATGACAGTGGCGGGGCAATCTAGTCCCGGGGTCGTGCGTACGACCCTATAGTCGTCGGACATGTCGGCGGCGGGGCAACTTTGGCCCGTACTCGTGGGGACGACCCTATAATCGTCGGACATGTCGGCGGCTGGCCAACCTAGTACCGGGGACGTGGGGACGACCCTATAGTCGTCGGACACGACGGTGTCGGGCCAATCTAGTCCCGGGTTCGTGGGGACGACCCTATAGTCGTCGGAAATGACGGTGGCGGGCTAATCTAGTCCCGGGGTCGTGGGGACGACCCTATAGTCGTCGGACATGTCGGCGGCTGGGCAACTATGGCCCGTGGTCGTGGGAACGACCCTACAGTCGTCGGACATTTCGGCGGCTGGCCAACCTAGTCCCGGGGTCGTGGGGACGACCCTATAGTCGTCGGAAATGACGGTGGCGGGCTAATCTAGTCCCGGGGTCGTGGGGACGACCCTATAGTCGTCGGACATGTCGGCGGCTGGGCAACTATGGCCCGTGGTGGTGGGGACGACCCTATAGTCGTCGGACATGACAGTGGCGGGGCAATCTAGTCCCGGGGTCGTGCGTACGACCCTATAATGGTCGGACATGACGGTGGCGGGCCAATCTAGTCCCGGGGTGGTTGGGACGACCCTATAGTCGTCGGACATGACGGTGGCGGGCCAATCTAGTCCCGGGGTCGTGGGGACGACCCTGTAGTCGTCGGACATGACGGTCGTGGGCCAATCTAGTCCCGGGGCCGTGGGGACGACCCTATAGTCGTCGAACATGTCGGCGGCTGGCCAACTTTGGCCGGTGGTCGTGGGGACGACCCTATAGTCGTCGGACATGACGGTGACGGGCCAATCTAGTCCCGGGGTCGTGGGGACGGTCCTATAGTCGTCGGACATGATGCTGGCGAGCCAATCTAGTCCCGGGGTCGTGGGGACGACCCTATAGTCGTCGGACAAGTCGGCGGCGGGCCAACCTAGTCCCGTGGTCGTGGGGACGACCGTATAGTCGTCGGACATGTCGGTGGCTGGCCAACCTAGTCCCGTGGTCGTGGGGACGACCCTATAGTAGTCGGATATGTCGGAGGCTGGCCAACCTTGTCCCGGGGTCGTGGGGACGACCCTATTGTCGTCGGACATGTTGGCCGCGGGCCAACCTAGTCCCGGGGTCGTGGAGACGACCCTATAGTCGTCGGATATGTTGGTGGCGGGCCAATCTAGTCCCGTGGTCGTGGGGACGACCGTATAGTCGTCGGACATGACGGTGGCGGGCCAATCTAGACCCGGGGTCGTGGGGACGACCCTATAGTCGTCGGACATGACAGTGGCGGGGCAATCTAGTCCCGGGGTCGTGGGGACGGTCCTATAGTCGTCGGACATGATGCTGGCGAGCCAATCTAGTCCTGGGGTCGTGGGGACGACCCTATAGTCGTCGGACAAGTCGGCGGCGGGCCAACCTAGTCCCGGGGTCGTGGGTACGACCCTATAGTCGTCGGATATGTTGGTGGCGGGCCAATCTAGTCCCGGGGTCGTGGGGACGACCCTATAGTCGTCGAACATGTCGGCGGCTGGCCGACTTTGGCCCGTGGTCGTGGGGACGACCCTATAGTCGTCGGACATGACGGTGGCGTGGTAATCTAGTCCTGGGGTCGTGGGGACGACCCTGTAGTCGTCGGACATGACGGTCGTGGGCCAATCTAGTCCCGGGGCCGTGGGGACGACCCTATAGTCGTCGAACATGTCGGCGGCTGGCCAACTTTGGCCGGTGGTCGTGGGGACGACCCTATAGTCGTCGGACATGACGGTGACGGGCCAATCTAGTCCCGGGGTCGTGGGGACGGTCCTATAGTCGTCGGACATGATGCTGGCGAGCCAATCTAGTCCCGGGGTCGTGGGGACGACCCTATAGTCGTCGGACAAGTCGGCGGCGGGCCAACCTAGTCCCGTGGTCGTGGGGACGACCGTATAGTCGTCGGACATGTCGGTGGCTGGCCAACCTAGTGCCGGGGTCGTGGGGACGACCCTATAGTCGTCGGACATGACAGTGGCGGGGCAATCTAGTCCCGGGGTCGTGCGTACGAACCTATAGTCGTCGGACATGTCGGCGGCGGGGCAACTTTGGCCCGTACTCGTGGGGACGACCCTATAGTCGTCGGGCATGTCGGCGGCTGGCCAACCAAGTACCGGGGACGTGGGGACGACCCTATAGTCGTCGGACATGGCGGTGGCGGGCCAATCAAGTCCCGGGGTAGTGCGGACGACCCTATAGTCGTCGGACATGTCGGCGGCGGGCTAATCTAGTCCCGGGGTCGTGGGGACGACCCTATAGTTGTTGGACATTTCGGCGGCTGCCCAATCTAGTCCCGGGGTCGTGGGGACGACCCTATAGTCGTCGGACATGACGGTGGCGGGCCAATCTAGTCCCGGGGACGTGGGGACGACCCTATAGTCGTCGGACATGACGGCGGCTGGCCAGCCTAGTCCCGGGTTCGTGGGGACGACCCTATAGTCGTCGGACATGACGGTTGCGGGCCAATCTAGTCCCGGGGTCGTGGGAACGACCCTACAATCGTCGGACATTTCGGCGGCTGGCCAACCTAGTCCCCGGGTCGTTGGGACGACCCTATAGTCGTCGGAAATGACGGTGGCGGGCTAATCTAGTCCCGGGGTCGTGCGTACGACCCTATAGTCGTCGGACATGTCGGCGGCGGGGCAACTTTGGCCCGTGGTCGTGGGGACGACCCTATAGTCGTCGGACATGTCGGCGGCTGGCCAACTTTGGCCCGGGGTCGTGGGGACGACTCTATACTCTTTGGACAGGTCGGCGGCTGGCCAGCCTAGTCCCGGGGTCGGGGGGACGACCCTATAGTCGTCGGACATGACGGTGACGGGCCAATCTAGTCCCGGGGTCGTGGGGACGGTCCTATAGTCGTCGGACATGATGCTGGCGAGCCAATCTAGTCCCGGGGTCGTGGGGACGACCCTATAGTCGTCGGACAAGTCGGCGGCGGGCCAACCTAGTCCCGTGGTCGTGGGGACGATCGTATAGTCGTCGGACATGTCGGTGGCTGGCCAACCTAGTCCCGTGGTCGTGGGGACGACCCTATAGTCGTCGGACATGTCGGCGGCTGGCCAACATAGTCCCGGGGTCGTGGGGACGACCCTATAGTCGTCGGACATGACGGTGACGGGCCAATCAAGTCCCGGGGTCGTGGGGACGGCCCTATAGTCGTCGGACATGATGCTGGCGAGCCAATCTAGTCCCGGGGTCGTGGGGACGACCCTATAGTCGTCGGACAAGTCGGCGGCGGGCCAACCTAGTCCCGTGGTCGTGGGGACGACCGTATAGTCGTCGGACATGTCGGTGGCTGGCCAACCTAGTCCCGTGGTCGTGGGGACGACCCTATAGTAGTCGGATATGTCGGAGGCTGGCCAACCTAGTCCCGGGGTCGTGGGGACGACCCTATTGTCGTCGGACATGTTGGCCGCGGGCCAACCTAGTCCCGGGGTCGTGGAGACGACCCTATAGTCGTCGGATATGTTGGTGGCGGGCCAATCTAGTCCCGTGGTCGTGGGGACGACCGTATAGTCGTCGGACATGACGGTGGCGGGCCAATCTAGACCCGGGGTCGTGGGGACGGTCCTATAGTCGTCGGACATGATGCTGGCGAGCCAATCTAGTCCCGGGGTCGTGGGGACGACCCTATAGTCGTCGGACAAGTCGGCGGCGGGCCAACCTAGTCCCGTGGTCGTGGGGACGATCGTATAGTCGTCGGACATGTCGGTGGCTGGCCAACCTAGTCCCGTGGTCGTGGGGACGACCCTATAGTCGTCAGACATGTCGGCGGCTGGCCAACCTAGTCCCGGGGTCGTGGGGACGACCCTATAGTCGTCGGACATGGCGGTGGCGGGCCAATCTAGTCCCGGGGTAGTGCGGACGACCCTATAATCGTCGGACATGTCGGCGGCGGGCTAATCTAGTCCCGGGGTCGTGGGGACGACCCTATAGTTGTTGGACATTTCGGCGGCTGCCCAATCTATTCCCGGGGTCGTGGGGACGACCCTATAGTCGTCGGACATGACGGTGACGGGCCAATCTAGTCCCGGGGTCGTGGGGACGGTCCTATAGTCGTCGGACATGATGCTGGCGAGCCAATCTAGTCCCGGGGTCGTGGGGACGGTCCTATAGTCGTCGGACAAGTCGGCGGCGGGCCAACCTAGTCCCGTGGTCGTGGGGACGATCGTATAGTCGTCGGACATGTCGGTGGCTGGCCAACCTAGTCCCGTGGTCGTGGGGACGACCCTATAGTCGTCGGACATGTCGGCGGCTGGCCAACATAGTCCCGGGGTCGTGGGGACGACCCTATAGTCGTCGGACATGACGGTGACGGGCCAATCAAGTCCCGGGGTCGTGGGGACGGCCCTATAGTCGTCGGACATGATGCTGGCGAGCCAATCTAGTCCCGGGGTCGTGGGGACGACCCTATAGTCGTCGGACAAGTCGGCGGCGGGCCAACCTAGTCCCGTGGTCGTGGGGACGACCGTATAGTCGTCGGACATGTCGGTGGCTGGCCAACCTAGTCCCGTGGTCGTGGGGACGACCGTATAGTCGTCGGACATGACGGTGGCGGGCCAATCTAGACCCGGGGTCGTGGGGACGACCCTATAGTCGTCGGACATGACAGTGGCGGGGCAATCTAGTCCCGGGGTCGTGCGTACGACCCTATAGTCGTCGGACATGTCGGCGGCGGGGCCACTTTGGCCCGTACTCGTGGGGACGACCCTATAGTCGTCGGACATGTCGGCGGCTGGCCAGCCTAGTCCCGGGTTCGTGGGGACGACCCTATAGTCGTCGGACATGTCGGCGGTGGGCCAACCAAGTCCCGGGGTCGTTGGGATGACCCTATAGTCGTCGGGCACGACGGTGTCGGGCCAATCTAGTCCCGGGGTCGTGGGGACGACCCTATAGTCGTCGGACATGACGGTGGCGGGCCAATCTAGACCCGGGGTCGTGGGGACGACCCTATAGTCGTCGGACATGGCGGTGGCGGGCCAATCAAGTCCCGGGGTAGTGCGGACGACCCTATAGTCGTCGGACATGACGGTGGCTGGCCAACCTAGTGCCGGGGTCGTGGGGACGACCCTATAGTCGTCGGACATGACAGTGGCGGGGCAATCTAGTCCCGGGGTCGTGCGTACGAACCTATAGTCGTCGGACATGTCGGCGGCGGGGAAACTTTGGCCCGTACTCGTGGGGACGACCCTATAGTCGTCGGGCATGTCGGCGGCTGGCCAACCAAGTACCGGGGACGTGGGGACGACCCTATAGTCGTCGGACATGGCGGTGGCGTGCTAATATAGTCCCGGGGTCGTGGGGACGACCCTATGGTCGTTGGACATGTCGGTGGCTGGCCAACCTAGCCCCGGGGACGTGGGGACGACCCTATAGTCGTCAGACATGTCGGCGGCTGGCCAACCTAGTCCCGGGGTCGTGGGGACGACCCTATAGTCGTCGGACATGGCGGTGGCGGGCCAATCTAGTCCCGGGGTAGTGCGGACGACCCTATAGTCGTCGGACATGTCGGCGGCGGGCTAATCTAGTCCCGGGGTCGTGGGGACGACCCTATAGTTGTTGGACATTTCGGCGGCTGCCCAATCTAGTCCCGGGGTCGTGGGGACGACCCTATAGTCGTCGGACATGACGGTGGCGGGCCAATCTAGTCCCGGGGACGTGGGGACGACCCTATAGTCGTCGGACATGACGGCGGCTGGCCAGCCTAGTCCCGGGTTCGTGGGGACGACCCTATAGTCGTCGGACATGACGGTGGCGGGCCAATCTAGTCCCGGGGTCGTGGGAACGACCCTACAATCGTCGGACATTTCGGCGGCTGGCCAACCTAGTCCCCGGGTCGTTGGGACGACCCTATAGTCGTCGGAAATGACGGTGGCGGGCTAATCTAGTCCCGGGGTCGTGCGTACGACCCTATAGTCGTCGGACATGTCGGCGGCGGGGCAACTTTGGCCCGTGGTCGTGGGGACGACCCTATAGTCGTCGGACATGTCGGCGGCTGGCCAACTTTGGCCCGGGGTCGTGGGGACGACTCTATACTCTTTGGACAGGTCGGCGGCTGGCCAGCCTAGTCCCGGGGTCGGGGGGACGACCCTATAGTCGTCGGACATGACGGTGACGGGCCAATCTAGTCCCGGGGTCGTGGGGACGGTCCTATAGTCGTCGGACATGATGCTGGCGAGCCAATCTAGTCCCGGGGTCGTGGGGACGACCCTATAGTCGTCGGACAAGTCGGCGGCGGGCCAACCTAGTCCCGTGGTCGTGGGGACGACCGTATAGTCGTCGGACATGTCGGTGGCTGGCCAACCTAGTCCCGTGGTCGTGGGGACGACCCTATAGTCGTCGGACATGTCGGCGGCTGGCCAACATAGTCCCGGGGTCGTGGGGACGACCCTATAGTCGTCGGACATGACGGTGACGGGCCAATCTAGTCCCGGGGTCGTGGGGACGGCCCTATAGTCGTCGGACATGATGCTGGCGAGCCAATCTAGTCCCGGGGTCGTGGGGACGACCCTATAGTCGTCGGACAAGTCGGCGGCGGGCCAACCTAGTCCCGTGGTCGTGGGGACGACCGTATAGTCGTCGGACATGTCGGTGGCTGGCCAACCTAGTCCCGTGGTCGTGGGGACGACCCTATAGTAGTCGGATATGTCGGAGGCTGGCCAACCTAGTCCCGGGGTCGTGGGGACGACCCTATTGTCGTCGGACATGTTGGCCGCGGGCCAACCTAGTCCCGGGGTCGTGGAGACGACCCTATAGTCGTCGGATATGTTGGTGGCGGGCCAATCTAGTCCCGTGGTCGTGGGGACGACCGTATAGTCGTCGGACATGACGGTGGCGGGCCAATCTAGACCCGGGGTCGTGGGGACGACCCTATAGTCGTCGGACATGACAGTGGCGGGGCAATCTAGTCCCGGGGTCGTGCGTACGACCCTATAGTCGTCGGACATGTCGGCGGTGGGCCAACCAAGTCCCGGGGTCGTTGGGATGACCCTATAGTCGTCGGGCACGACGGTGTCGGGCCAATCTAGTCCCGTGGTCGTGGGGACGACCCTATAGTAGTCGGATATGTCGGAGGCTGGCCAACCTAGTCCCGGGGTCGTGGGGACGACCCTATTGTCGTCGGACATGTTGGCCGCGGGCCAACCTAGTCCCGGGGTCGTGGAGACGACCCTATAGTCGTCGGATATGTTGGTGGCGGGCCAATCTAGTCCCGTGGTCGTGGGGACGACCGTATAGTCGTCGGACATGACGGTGGCGGGCCAATCGAGACCCGGGGTCGTGGGGACGACCCTATAGTCGTCGGACATGACAGTGGCGGGGCAATCTAGTCCCGGGGTCGTGCGTACGACCCTATAGTCGTCGGACATGTCGGCGGTGGGCCAACCAAGTCCCGGGGTCGTGGGGACGACCCTATAGTCGTCGGACATGTCGGCGGCTGGGCAACTATGGCCCGTGGTGGTGGGGACGACCCTATAGTCGTCGGACATGACAGTGGCGGGGCAATCTAGTCCCGGGGTCGTGCGTACGACCCTATAATGGTCGGACATGACGGTGGCGGGCCAATCTAGTCCCGGGGTGGTTGGGACGACCCTATAGTCGTCGGACATGACGGTGGCGGGCCAATCTAGTCCCGGGGTCGTGGGGACGACCCTGTAGTCGTCGGACATGACGGTCGTGGGCCAATCTAGTCCCGGGGCCGTGGGGACGACCCTATAGTCGTCGAACATGTCGGCGGCTGGCCAACTTTGGCCGGTGGTCGTGGGGACGACCCTATAGTCGTCGGACATGACGGTGACGGGCCAATCTAGTCCCGGGGTCGTGGGGACGGTCCTATAGTCGTCGGACATGATGCTGGCGAGCCAATCTAGTCCCGTGGTCGTGGGGACGACCGTATAGTCGTCGGACATGACGGTGGCGGGCCAATCTAGACCCGGGGTCGTGGGGACGACCCTATAGTCGTCGGACATGACAGTGGCGGGGCAATCTAGTCCCGGGGTCGTGCGTACGACCCTATAGTCGTCGGACATGTCGGCGGCGGGGCCACTTTGGCCCGTACTCGTGGGGACGACCCTATAGTCGTCGGACATGTCGGCGGCTGGCCAGCCTAGTCCCGGGTTCGTGGGGACGACCCTATAGTCGTCGGACATGTCGGCGGTGGGCCAACCAAGTCCCGGGGTCGTTGGGATGACCCTATAGTCGTCGGGCACGACGGTGTCGGGCCAATCTAGAACCGGGGTCGTGGGGACGACCCTATAGTCGTCGGACATGGCGGTGGCGGGCCAATCAAGTCCCGGGGTAGTGCGGACGACCCTATAGTCGTCGGACATGACGGTGGCTGGCCAACCTAGTGCCGGGGTCGTGGGGACGACCCTATAGTCGTCGGACATGACAGTGGCGGGGCAATCTAGTCCCGGGGTCGTGCGTACGAACCTATAGTCGTCGGACATGTCGGCGGCGGGGCAACTTTGGCCCGTACTCGTGGGGACGACCCTATAGTCGTCGGACATGACGGTGGCTGCCCAATCTAGTCCCGGGGTCGTGGGGACGACCCTATAGTCGTCGGACATGACGGTGGCGGGCCAATCTAGTCCCGGGGACGTGGGGACGACCCTATAGTCGTCGGACATGACGGCGGCTGGCCAGCCTAGTCCCGGGTTCGTGGGGACGACCCTATAGTCGTCGGACATGACGGTGGCGGGCCAATCTAGTCCCGGGGTCGTGGGAACGACCCTACAATCGTCGGACATTTCGGCGGCTGGCCAACCTAGTCCCCGGGTCGTTGGGACGACCCTATAGTCGTCGGAAATGACGGTGGCGGGCCAACCTAGTCCCGTGGTCGTGGGGACGACCGTATAGTCGTCGGACATGTCGGTGGCTGGCCAACCTAGTCCCGTGGTCGTGGGGACGACCCTATAGTAGTCGGATATGTCGGAGGTTGGCCAACCTAGTCCCGGGGTCGTGGGGACGACCCTATTGTCGTCGGACATGTTGGCCGCGGGCCAACCTAGTCCCGGGGTCGTGGAGACGACCCTATAGTCGTCGGATATGTTGGTGGCGGGCCAATCTAGTCCCGTGGTCGTGGGGACGACCGTATAGTCGTCGGACATGACGGTGGCGGGCCAATCTAGACCCGGGGTCGTGGGGACGACCCTATAGTCGTCGGACATGACAGTGGCGGGGCAATCTAGTCCCGGGGTCGTGCGTACGACCCTATAGTCGTCGGACATGTCGGCGGTGGGCCAACCAAGTCCCGGGGTCGTTGGGATGACCCTATAGTCGTCGGGCACGACGGTGTCAGGCCAATCTAGTCCCGGGGTCGTGGGGACGACCCTATAGTCGTCGGACATGACGGTGGCGGGCCAATCTAGACCCGGGGTCGTGGGGACGACCCTATAGTCGTCGGACATGGCGGTGGCGGGCCAATCAAGTCCCGGGGTAGTGCGGACGACCCTATAGTCGTCGGACATGACGGTGGCTGGCCAACCTAGTGCCGGGGTCGTGGGGACGACCCTATAGTCGTCGGACATGACAGTGGCGGGGCAATCTAGTCCCGGGGTCGTGCGTACGAACCTATAGTCGTCGGACATGTCGGCGGCGGGGCAACTTTGGCCCGTACTCGTGGGGACGACCCTATAGTCGTCGGGCATGTCGGCGGCTGGCCAACCAAGTACCGGGGACGTGGGGACGACCCTATAGTCGTCGGACATGGCGGTGGCGTGCTAATATAGTCCCGGGGTCGTGGGGACGACCCTATGGTCGTTGGACATGTCGGTGGCTGGCCAACCTAGCCCCGGGGACGTGGGGACGACCCTATAGTCGTCAGACATGTCGGCGGCTGGCCAACCTAGTCCCGGGGTCGTGGGGACGACCCTATAGTCGTCGGACATGGCGGTGGCGGGCCAATCTAGTCCCGGGGTAGTGCGGACGACCCTATAGTCGTCGGACATGTCGGCGGCGGGCTAATCTAGTCCCGGGGTCGTGGGGACGACCCTATAGTTGTTGGACATTTCGGCGGCTGCCCAATCTATTCCCGGGGTCGTGGGGACGACCCTATAGTCGTCGGACATGACGGTGGCGGGCCAATCTAGTCCCGGGGACGTGGGGACGACCCTATAGTCGTCGGACATGACGGCGGCTGGCCAGCCTAGTCCCGGGTTCGTGGGGACGACTCTATAGTCGTCGGACATGACGGTGGCGGGCCAATCTAGTCCCGGGGTCGTGGGAACGACCCTACAATCGTCGGACATTTCGGCGGCTGGCCAACCTAGTCCCCGGGTCGTTGGGACGACCCTATAGTCGTCGGAAATGACGGTGGCGGGCTAATCTAGTCCCGGGGTCGTGCGTACGACCCTATAGTCGTCGGACATGTCGGCGGCGGGGCAACTTTGGCCCGTGGTCGTGGGGACGACCCTATAGTCGTCGGACATGTCGGCGGCTGGCCAACTTTGGCCCGGGGTCGTGGGGACGACTCTATACTCTTTGGACAGGTCGGCGGCTGGCCAGCCTAGTCCCGGGGTCGGGGGGACGACCCTATAGTCGTCGGACATGACAGTGGCGGGGCAATCTAGTCCCGGGGTCGTGCGTACGACCCTATAGTCGTCGGACATGTCGGCGGCGGGGCAACTTTGGCCCGTACTCGTGGGGACGACCCTATAATCGTCGGACATGTCGGCGGCTGGCCAACCTAGTACCGGGGACGTGGGGACGACCCTATAGTCGTCGGACACGACGGTGTCGGGCCAATCTAGTCCCGGGTTCGTGGGGACGACCCTATAGTCGTCGGAAATGACGGTGGCGGGCTAATCTAGTCCCGGGGTCGTGGGGACGACCCTATAGTCGTCGGACATGTCGGCGGCTGGGCAACTATGGCCCGTGGTCGTGGGAACGACCCTACAGTCGTCGGACATTTCGGCGGCTGGCCAACCTAGTCCCGGGGTCGTGGGGACGACCCTATAGTCGTCGGAAATGACGGTGGCGGGCTAATCTAGTCCCGGGGTCGTGGGGACGACCCTATAGTCGTCGGACATGTCGGCGGCTGGGCAACTATGGCCCGTGGTGGTGGGGACGACCCTATAGTCGTCGGACATGACAGTGGCGGGGCAATCTAGTCCCGGGGTCGTGCGTACGACCCTATAATGGTCGGACATGACGGTGGCGGGCCAATCTAGTCCCGGGGTGGTTGGGACGACCCTATAGTCGTCGGACATGACGGTGGCGGGCCAATCTAGTCCCGGGGTCGTGGGGACGACCCTGTAGTCGTCGGACATGACGGTCGTGGGCCAATCTAGTCCCGGGGCCGTGGGGACGACCCTATAGTCGTCGAACATGTCGGCGGCTGGCCAACTTTGGCCGGTGGTCGTGGGGACGACCCTATAGTCGTCGGACATGACGGTGACGGGCCAATCTAGTCCCGGGGTCGTGGGGACGGTCCTATAGTCGTCGGACATGATGCTGGCGAGCCAATCTAGTCCCGGGGTCGTGGGGACGACCCTATAGTCGTCGGACAAGTCGGCGGCGGGCCAACCTAGTCCCGTGGTCGTGGGGACGACCGTATAGTCGTCGGACATGTCGGTGGCTGGCCAACCTAGTCCCGTGGTCGTGGGGACGACCCTATAGTAGTCGGATATGTCGGAGGCTGGCCAACCTAGTCCCGGGGTCGTGGGGACGACCCTATTGTCGTCGGACATGTTGGCCGCGGGCCAACCTAGTCCCGGGGTCGTGGAGACGACCCTATAGTCGTCGGATATGTTGGTGGCGGGCCAATCTAGTCCCGTGGTCGTGGGGACGACCGTATAGTCGTCGGACATGACGGTGGCGGGCCAATCTAGACCCGGGGTCGTGGGGACGACCCTATAGTCGTCGGACATGACAGTGGCGGGGCAATCTAGTCCCGGGGTCGTGCGTACGACCCTATAGTCGTCGGACATGTCGGCGGCGGGGCCACTTTGGCCCGTACTCGTGGGGACGACCCTATAGTCGTCGGACATGTCGGCGGCTGCCCAATCTAGTCCCGGGGTCGTGGGGACGACCCTATAGTCGTCGGACATGACGGTGGCGGGCCAATCTAGTCCCGGGGACGTGGGGACGACCCTATAGTCGTCGGACATGACGGCGGCTGGCCAGCCTAGTCCCGGGTTCGTGGGGACGACCCTATAGTCGTCGGACATGACGGTGGCGGGCCAATCTAGTCCCGGGGTCGTGGGAACGACCCTACAATCGTCGGACATTTCGGCGGCTGGCCAACCTAGTCCCCGGGTCGTTGGGACGACCCTATAGTCGTCGGAAATGACGGTGGCGGGCTAATCTAGTCCCGGGGTCGTGCGTACGACCCTATAGTCGTCGGACATCTCGGCGGCGGGGCAACTTTGGCCCGTGGTCGTGGGGACGACCCTATAGTCGTCGGACATGTCGGCGGCTGGCCAACTTTGGCCCGGGGTCGTGGGGACGACTCTATACTCTTTGGACAGGTCGGCGGCTGGCCATCCTAGTCCCGGGGTCGGGGGGACGACCCTATAGTCGTCGGACATGTCGGCGGCGGGGCCACTTTGGCCCGTACTCGTGGGAACGACCCTATAGTCGTCGGACATGTCGGCGGCTGGCCAGCCTAGTCCCGGGTTCGTGGGGACGACCCTATAGTCGTCGGACATGTCGGCGGTGGGCCAACCAAGTCCCGGGGTCGTTGGGATGACCCTATAGTCGTCGGGCACGACGGTGTCGGGCCAATCTAGTCCCGGGGTCGTGGGGACGACCCTATAGTCGTCGGACATGACGGTGGCGGGCCAATCTAGACCCGGGGTCGTGGGGACGACCCTATAGTCGTCGGACATGGCGGTGGCGTGCCAATCAAGTCCCGGGGTAGTGCGGACGACCCTATAGTCGTCGGACATGACGGTGGCTGGCCAACCTAGTGCCGGGGTCGTGGGGACGACCCTATAGTCGTCGGACATGACAGTGGCGGGGCAATCTAGTCCCGGGGTCGTGCGTACGAACCTATAGTCGTCGGACATGTCGGCGGCGGGGAAACTTTGGCCCGTACTCGTGGGGACGACCCTATAGTCGTCGGGCATGTCGGCGGCTGGCCAACCAAGTACCGGGGACGTGGGGACGACCCTATAGTCGTCGGACATGTCGGCGGCTGGCCAGCCTAGTCCCGGGTTCGTGGGGACGACCCTATAGTCGTCGGACATGTCGGCGGTGGGCCAACCAAGTCCCGGGGTCGTTGGGATGACCCTATAGTCGTCGGGCACGACGGTGTCGGGCCAATCTAGTCCCGGGGTCGTGGGGACGACCCTATAGTCGTCGGACATGACGGTGGCGGGCCAATCTAGACCCGGGGTCGTGGGGACGACCCTATAGTCGTCGGACATGGCGGTGGCGGGCCAATCAAGTCCCGGGGTAGTGCGGACGACCCTATAGTCGTCGGACATGACGGTGGCTGGCCAACCTAGTGCCGGGGTCGTGGGGACGACCCTATAGTCGTCGGACATGACAGTGGCGGGGCAATCTAGTCCCGGGGTCGTGCGTACGAACCTATAGTCGTCGGACATGTCGGCGGCGGGGAAACTTTGGCCCGTACTCGTGGGGACGACCCTATAGTCGTCGGGCATGTCGGCGGCTGGCCAACCAAGTACCGGGGACGTGGGGACGACCCTATAGTCGTCGGACATGGCGGTGGCGTGCTAATATAGTCCCGGGGTCGTGGGGACGACCCTATGGTCGTTGGACATGTCGGTGGCTGGCCAACCTAGCCCCGGGGACGTGGGGACGACCCTATAGTCGTCAGACATGTCGGCGGCTGGCCAACCTAGTCCCGGGGTCGTGGGGACGACCCTATAGTCGTCGGACATGGCGGTGGCGGGCCAATCTAGTCCCGGGGTCGTGGGGACGGTCCTATAGTCGTCGGACATGATGCTGGCGAGCCAATCTAGTCCCGGGGTCGTGGGGACGACCCTATAGTCGTCGGACAAGTCGGCGGCGGGCCAACCTAGTCCCGTGGTCGTGGGGACGACCGTATAGTCGTCGGACATGTCGGTGGCTGGCCAACCTAGTCCCGTGGTCGTGGGGACGACCCTATAGTAGTCGGATATGTCGGAGGCTGGCCAACCTAGTCCCGGGGTCGTGGGGACGACCCTATAGTCGTCGGACATGACGGTGACGGGCCAATCTAGTCCCCGCGTCGTGGGTACGACCCTATAGTCGTCGGATATGTTGGCGGCGGGCCAGTCTAGTCCCGGGGTCGTGGGGACGACCTTATAGTCGTCGGACATGACGGTGACGGGCCAATCTAGTCCCCGCGTCGTGGGTACGACCCTATAGTCGTCGGATATGTTGGCGGCGGGCCAGTCTAGTCCCGGGGTCGTGGGGACGACCTTATAGTCGTCGGACATGTCGGCAGCTGGCCAACCTAGTCCCGTGGTCGTGGGGACGACCCTATAGTCGTCGGACATGTCGGCGGCTGGCCAGTCTAGTCCCGGGGTCGTGGGGACGACCCTATAGTCGTCGGACATGACGGTGACGGGCCAATCTAGTCCCCGCGTCGTGGGGACGACCCTATAGTCGTCGGACATGACGGTGACGGGCCAATCTAGTCCCCGCGTCGTGGGTACGACCCTATAGTCGTCGGATATGTTGGCGGCGGGCCAGTCTAGTCCCGGGGTCGTGGGGACGACCTTATAGTCGTCGGACATGTCGGCAGCTGGCCAACCTAGTCCCGTGGTCGTGGGGACGACCGTATAGTCGTCGGACATGTCGGCGGCTGTCCAACCTAGTCCCGTGGTCGTGGGGACGACCCTATAGTCGTCGGACAAGTCGGCGGCGGGCCCACCTAGTCCCGGGGTCGTGGGGACGACCCTATAGACGTCGGACATGACGGTGACGGGCCAACCTAGTCCCGTGGTCGTGGGGACGACCCTATAGTCGTCGGACATATCGGCGGCGGGGCAACATTGGCCCGGGACGTGGGGACGACCCTATAGTCGTCGGACATGACGGTGGCGGGCCAACCTAGTCCTGTGGTCGTGGGGACGACCCTGTTGTCGTCGGACATGTTGGCGGCGGACCAAACTAGTCCCGGGGTCGTGGAGACGACCCTATAGTCGTCGGACATGTCGGTGACGGGCCAATCTAGTCCCCGCGTCGTGGGTACGACACTATACTCGTCGGACATGACGGTGGCGGGCCAGTCTAGTCCCGGGGTCGTGGGGACGACCTTATAGTCGTCGGACATGTCGGCAGCTGGCCAACCTAGTCCCGTGGTCGTGGGGACGACCGTATAGTCGTCGGACATGTCGGCGGCTGGCCAACCTAGTCCCGTGGTCGTGGGGACGACCCTATAGTCGTCGGACAAGTCGGCGGCGGGCCCACCTAGTCCCGGGGTCGTGGGGACGACCCTATAGACGTCGGACATGACGGTGACGGGCCAACCTAGTCCCGTGGTCGTGGGGACGACCCTATAGTCGTCGGACATATCGGCGGCGGGGCAACATTGGCCCGGGACGTGGGGACGACCCTATAGTCGTCGGACATGACGGTGGCGGGCCAACCTAGTCCTGTGGTCGTGGGGACGACCCTGTTGTCGTCGGACATGTTGGCGGCGGACCAAACTAGTCCCGGGGTCGTGGAGACGACCCTATAGTCGTCGGACATGTCGGTGACGGGCCAATCTAGTCCCCGCGTCGTGGGTACGACACTATACTCGTCGGACATGACGGTGGCGGGCCAATCTAGTCCCGGGGTCGTGGGGACTACCCTATTGTCGTCGGACATGTTGACGGCGGGCCAACCTAGTCCCGGGGTCGTGGAGACGACCCCATAGTCGTCGGATATGATGGTGGCGGGCCATTCTAGTCCCGGGGTCGTGGGGACGACCCTATTGTCGTCGGACATGTTGGCGGCGGACCAAACTAGTCCCGGGGTCGTGGAGACGACCCTATAGTCGTCGGATATGTTGGTGGCGGGCCAATCTAGTCCCGGGGTCGTGGGAACGACCCTACAATCGTCGGATATTTCGGCGGCTGGCCAACCTAGTCCCGGGGTCGTGGGGACGACCCTATAGTCGTCGGACATGACGGTGGCGTGGCAATCTAGTCCTGGGGTCGTGGGGAAGACCCTGTAGTCGTCGGACATGACGGTCGTGGGCGAATCAAGTCCCGGGGCCGTGGGGACGACCCTATAGTCGTCGGACATGTCGGCGGCTGGCCGACCTAGTCCCGGGGTCGTGGAGACGACCCCATAGTCGTCGGATATGATGGTGGCGGGCCATTCTAGTCCTGTGGTCGTGGGGACGACCCTGTTGTCGTCGGACATGTTGGCGGCGGACCAAACTAGTCCCGGGGTCGTGGAGACGACCCTATAGTCGTCGGACATGTCGGTGACGGGCCAATCTAGTCCCCGCGTCGTGGGTACGACACTATACTCGTCGGACATGACGGTGGCGGGCCAATCTAGTCCCGGGGTCGTGGGGACTACCCTATTGTCGTCGGACATGTTGACGGCGGGCCAACCTAGTCCCGGGGTCGTGGAGACGACCCTATAGTCGTCGGACATGTCGGTGACGGGCCAATCTAGTCCCCGCGTCGTGGGTACGACCCTATACTCGTAGGACATGACGGTGGCGAGCCAATCTAGCCGCGGGGTCGTGGGGACGACCCTATAGTTGTCGAACATGTCGGCGGCTGGCCAACTTTGGCCCTTGGTCGTGGAGACGACCCTATAGTCGTCGGATATGTTGGTGGCGGGCCAATCTAGTCCCGGGGTCGTGGGAACGACCCTACAATCGTCGGATATTTCGGCGGCTGGCCAACCTAGTCCCGGGGTCGTGGGGACGACCCTATAGTCGTCGGACATGTCGGTGGCGGGGCAATCTAGTCCTGGGGTCGTGGGGACGACCCCGTAGTCGTCGGACATGACGGTCGTGGGCCAATCTAGTCTCGGGGCCGTGGGGACGACCCTATAGTCGTCGGACATGTCGGCGGCTGGCCAACCTAGGCCCGGGATCGTGGGGACGACCCTATAGTCGTCGGACAAGTCGGCGGCGGGCCAACCTAGTCCCGTGGTCGTGGGGACGACCCTATAGTCGTCGGACATGACGGAGACGGGCCAATCTAGTCCCCGCGTCGTGGGTACGACACTATACTCGTCGGACATGACGGTGGCGGGCCAATCTAGTCCCGGGGTCGTGGGGACTACCCTATTGTCGTCGGACATGTTGACGGCGGGCCAACCTAGTCCCGGGGTCGTGGAGACGACCCCATAGTCGTCGGATATGATGGTGGCGGGCCAATCTAGTCCCGGGGTCGTGGGGACGACCCTATTGTCGTCGGACATGTTGGCGGCGGACCAAACTAGTCCCGGGGTCGTGGAGACGACCCTATAGTCGTCGGATATGTTGGTGGCGGGCCAATCTAGTCCTGGGATCGTGGGTACGACCCTATAGTCGTCGGACAATTCGGCGGCGGGCCAACCTTGTCCCGTGGTCGTGCGTACGACCCTATAGTCGTCGGACATGACGGTGGCGGGCCAATCTTGTCCCGGGGTCGTGGGAACGACCCTACAATCGTGGGACATGACGGTGTCGGGCCAATCTAGTCCCGGGGTCGTGGGAACGATCCTACAATCGTCGGACATTTCGGCGGCTGGCCAACCTTGTCCCGGGGTCGTGGGGACGACCCTATAGTCGTCGGACATGACGGTGGCGGGCCAATCTAGTCCCGGGGTCGTGGGAACGACCCTACAGTCGTCGGACATTTCGGCGGCTGGCCAACCTAGTCCCGGGGTCGTGGGGACGACCCTATAGTCGTCGGAAATGACG
This sequence comes from Andrena fulva, assembly GCA_946251845.1. NCBI lineage: Eukaryota > Metazoa > Arthropoda > Insecta > Hymenoptera > Andrenidae > Andrena > Andrena fulva. The sequence goes on along the minus strand of CAMITZ010000029.1, from coordinate 387,028 downwards.
GTGGCGGGCTAATCTAGTCCCGGGGTCGTGGGGACGACCCTATAGTCGTCGGACATGTCGGCGGCTGGGCAACTATGGCCCGTGGTTGTGGGGACGACCCTATAGTCGTCGGACATGTCGGCGGCTGGGCAACTATGGCCCGTGGTCGTGGGGACGACCCTATAGTCGTCGGACATGTCGGCGGCGGGCTAATCTAGACCCGGGGTCGTGGGGACGACCCTATAGTCATCGGACATGACGGCGGCTGGCCAACCTAGTACCGGGATCGTGGGGACGACCGTATAGTCGTCGGACATGTCGGTGGCTGGCCAACCTAGTCCCGTGGTCGTGGGGACGACCCTATAGTCGTCGGACATGTCGGCGGCTGGCCAACATAGTCCCGGGGTCGTGGGGACGACCCTATAGTCGTCGGACATGACGGTGACGGGCCAATCTAGTCCCGGGGTCGTGGGGACGGTCCTATAGTCGTCGGACATGATGCTGGCGAGCCAATCTAGTCCTGGGGTCGTGGGGACGACCCTATAGTCGACGGACAAGTCGGCGGCGGGCCAACCTAGTCCCGGGGTCGTGGGTACGACCCTATAGTCGTCGGATATGTTGGTGGCGGGCCAATCTAGTCCCGGGGTCGTGGGGACGACCCTATAGTCGTCGAACATGTCGGCGGCTGGCCGACTTTGGCCCGTGGTCGTGGGGACGACCCTATAGTCGTCGGACATGACGGTGGCGTGGTAATCTAGTCCTGGGGTCGTGGGGACGACCCTGTAGTCGTCGGACATGACGGTCGTGGGCCAATATAGTCCCGGGGCCGTGGGGACGACCCTATAGTCGTCGAACATGTCGGCGGCTGGCCAACTTTGGCCGGTGGTCGTGGGGACGACCCTATAGTCGTCGGACATGACGGTGACGGGCCAATCTAGTCCCGGGGTCGTGCGGACGGTCCTATAGTCGTCGGACATGATGCTGGCGAGCCAATCTAGTCCCGGGGTCGTGGGGACGACCCTATAGTCGTCGGACAAGTCGGCGGCGGGCCAACCTAGTCCCGTGGTCGTGGGGACGACCGTATAGTCGTCGGACATGTCGGTGGCTGGCCAACCTAGTCCCGTGGTCGTGGGGACGACCCTATAGTCGTCGGACATGTCGGCGGCTGGCCAACATAGTCCCGGGGTCGTGGGGACGACCCTATAGTCGTCGGACATGACGGTGACGGGCCAATCTAGTCCCGGGGTCGTGGGGACGGTCCTATAGTCGTCGGACATGATGCTGGCGAGCCAATCTAGTCCCGGGGTCGTGGGGACGACCCTATAGTCGTCGGACAAGTCGGCGGCGGGCCAACCTAGTCCCGTGGTCGTGGGGACGACCGTATAGTCGTCGGACATGTCGGTGGCTGGCCAACCTAGTCCCGTGGTCGTGGGGACGACCCTATAGTAGTCGGATATGTCGGAGGCTGGCCAACCTAGTCCCGGGGTCGTGGGGACGACCCTATTGTCGTCGGACATGTTGGCCGCGGGCCAACCTAGTCCCGGGGTCGTGGAGACGACCCTATAGTCGTCGGATATGTTGGTGGCGGGCCAATCTAGTCCCGTGGTCGTGGGGACGACCCTATAGTCGTCGGCTGGCCAACCTAGTCCCGGGGTCGTGGGGACGACCCTATAGACGTCGGACATGACGGTGACGGGCCAATCTAGACCCGGCGTCGTGGGTACGACCCTATACTCGTCGGACATGACGGTGGCGGGCCAGTCTAGTACCGGGGTCGTGGGGACGACCCTATAGTCGTTGGACAAGACGGTGGCGGGCTAATCTAGTCCCGGGGTGGTAGGCACGACCCTATAGTCGTCGGACAAGTCGGCGGCGGGCCAACCTAGTCCCGGGGTCGTGGGGACGACCCTATAGTCGACGGCTGGCCAACCTAGTCCCGGGTTCGTGGGGACGACCCTATAGTCGTCGGATATGATGGTGGCGGGCCAATCTAGTCCCGTGGTCGTGGGGACGACCGTATAGTCGTCGGACATGACGGTGGCGGGCCAATCTAGACCCGGGGTCGTGGGGACGACCCTATAGTCGTCGGACATGACAGTGGCGGGGCAATCTAGTCCCGGGGTCGTGCGTACGACCCTATAGTCGTCGGACATGTCGGCGGCGGGGCCACTTTGGCCCGTACTCGTGGGGACGACCCTATAGTCGTCGGACATGTCGGCGGCTGGCCAGCCTAGTCCCGGGTTCGTGGGGACGACCCTATAGTCGTCGGACATGTCGGCGGTGGGCCAACCAAGTCCCGGGGTCGTTGGGATGACCCTATAGTCGTCGGGCACGACGGTGTCGGGCCAATCTAGTCCCGGGGTCGTGGGGACGACCCTATAGTCGTCGGACATGACTGTGGCGGGCCAATCTAGACCCGGGGTCGTGGGGACGACCCTATAGTCGTCGGACATGGCGGTGGCGGGCCAATCAAGTCCCGGGGTAGTGCGGACGACCCTATAGTCGTCGGACATGACGGTGGCTGGCCAACCTAGTGCCGGGGTCGTGGGGACGACCCTATAGTCGTCGGACATGACAGTGGCGGGGCAATCTAGTCCCGGGGTCGTGCGTACGAACCTATAGTCGTCGGACATGTCGGCGGCGGGGCAACTTTGGCCCGTACTCGTGGGGACGACCCTATAGTCGTCGGGCATGTCGGCGGCTGGCCTACCAAGTACCGGGGACGTGGGGACGACCCTATAGTCGTCGGACATGGCGGTGGCGTGCTAATATAGTCCCGGGGTCGTGGGGAGGACCCTATGGTCGTTGGACATGTCGGTGGCTGGCCAACCTAGCCCCGGGGACGTGGGGACGACCCTATAGTCGTCATACATGTCGGCGGCTGGCCAACCTAGTCCCGGGGTCGTGGGGACGACCCTATAGTCGTCGGACATGGCGGTGGCGGGCCAATCTAGTCCCGGGGTAGTGCGGACGACCCTATAGTCGTCGGACATGTCGGCGGCGGGCTAATCTAGTCCCGGGGTCGTGGGGACGACCCTATAGTTGTTGGACATTTCGGCGGCTGCCCAATCTAGTCCCGGGGTCGTGGGGACGACCCTATAGTCGTCGGACATGACGGTGGCGGGCCAATCTAGTCCCGGGGACGTGGGGACGACCCTATAGTCGTCGGACATGACGGCGGCTGGCCAGCCTAGTCCCGGGTTCGTGGGGACGACCCTATAGTCGTCGGACATGACGGTGGCGGGCCAATCTAGTCCCGGGGTCGTGGGAACGACCCTACAATCGTCGGACATTTCGGCGGCTGGCCAACCTAGTCCCCGGGTCGTTGGGACGACCCTATAGTCGTCGGAAATGACGGTGGCGGGCTAATCTAGTCCCGGGGTCGTGCGTACGACCCTATAGTCGTCGGACATGTCGGCGGCGGGGCAACTTTGGCCCGTGGTCGTGGGGACGACCCTATAGTCGTCGGACATGTCGGCGGCTGGCCAACTTTGGCCCGGGGTCGTGGGGACGACTCTATACTCTTTGGACAGGTCGGCGGCTGGCCAGCCTAGTCCCGGGGTCGGGGGGACGACCCTATAGTCGTCGGACATGACAGTGGCGGGGCAATCTAGTCCCGGGGTCGTGCGTACGACCCTATAGTCGTCGGACATGTCGGCGGCGGGGCAACTTTGGCCCGTACTCGTGGGGACGACCCTATAATCGTCGGACATGTCGGCGGCTGGCCAACCTAGTACCGGGGACGTGGGGACGACCCTATAGTCGTCGGACACGACGGTGTCGGGCCAATCTAGTCCCGGGTTCGTGGGGACGACCCTATAGTCGTCGGAAATGACGGTGGCGGGCTAATCTAGTCCCGGGGTCGTGGGGACGACCCTATAGTCGTCGGACATGTCGGCGGCTGGGCAACTATGGCCCGTGGTCGTGGGAACGACCCTACAGTCGTCGGACATTTCGGCGGCTGGCCAACCTAGTCCCGGGGTCGTGGGGACGACCCTATAGTCGTCGGAAATGACGGTGGCGGGCTAATCTAGTCCCGGGGTCGTGGGGACGACCCTATAGTCGTCGGACATGTCGGCGGCTGGGCAACTATGGCCCGTGGTGGTGGGGACGACCCTATAGTCGTCGGACATGACAGTGGCGGGGCAATCTAGTCCCGGGGTCGTGCGTACGACCCTATAATGGTCGGACATGACGGTGGCGGGCCAATCTAGTCCCGGGGTGGTTGGGACGACCCTATAGTCGTCGGACATGACGGTGGCGGGCCAATCTAGTCCCGGGGTCGTGGGGACGACCCTGTAGTCGTCGGACATGACGGTCGTGGGCCAATCTAGTCCCGGGGCCGTGGGGACGACCCTATAGTCGTCGAACATGTCGGCGGCTGGCCAACTTTGGCCGGTGGTCGTGGGGACGACCCTATAGTCGTCGGACATGACGGTGACGGGCCAATCTAGTCCCGGGGTCGTGGGGACGGTCCTATAGTCGTCGGACATGTCGGCGGCTGGCCGACCTAGTCCCGGGGTCGTGGAGACGACCCCATAGTCGTCGGATATGATGGTGGCGGGCCATTCTAGTCCTGTGGTCGTGGGGACGACCCTGTTGTCGTCGGACATGTTGGCGGCGGACCAAACTAGTCCCGGGGTCGTGGAGACGACCCTATAGTCGTCGGACATGTCGGTGACGGGCCAATCTAGTCCCCGCGTCGTGGGTACGACACTATACTCGTCGGACATGACGGTGGCGGGCCAATCTAGTCCCGGGGTCGTGGGGACTACCCTATTGTCGTCGGACATGTTGACGGCGGGCCAACCTAGTCCCGGGGTCGTGGAGACGACCCTATAGTCGTCGGACATGTCGGTGACGGGCCAATCTAGTCCCCGCGTCGTGGGTACGACCCTATACTCGTAGGACATGACGGTGGCGAGCCAATCTAGCCGCGGGGTCGTGGGGACGACCCTATAGTTGTCGAACATGTCGGCGGCTGGCCAACTTTGGCCCGTGGTCGTGGAGACGACCCTATAGTCGTCGGATATGTTGGTGGCGGGCCAATCTAGTCCCGGGGTCGTGGGAACGACCCTACAATCGTCGGATATTTCGGCGGCTGGCCAACCTAGTCCCGGGGTCGTGGGGACGACCCTATAGTCGTCGGACATGTCGGTGGCGGGGCAATCTAGTCCTGGGGTCGTGGGGACGACCCCGTAGTCGTCGGACATGACGGTCGTGGGCCAATCTAGTCTCGGGGCCGTGGGGACGACCCTATAGTCGTCGGACATGTCGGCGGCTGGCCAACCTAGGCCCGGGATCGTGGGGACGACCCTATAGTCGTCGGACAAGTCGGCGGCGGGCCAACCTAGTCCCGTGGTCGTGGGGACGACCCTATAGTCGTCGGACATGACGGAGACGGGCCAATCTAGTCCCCGCGTCGTGGGTACGACACTATACTCGTCGGACATGACGGTGGCGGGCCAATCTAGTCCCGGGGTCGTGGGGACTACCCTATTGTCGTCGGACATGTTGACGGCGGGCCAACCTAGTCCGGGGTCGTGGAGACGACCCCATAGTCGTCGGATATGATGGTGGCGGGCCAATCTAGTCCCGGGGTCGTGGGGACGACCCTATTGTCGTCGGACATGTTGGCGGCGGACCAAACTAGTCCCGGGGTCGTGGAGACGACCCTATAGTCGTCGGATATGTTGGTGGCGGGCCAATCTAGTCCTGGGATCGTGGGTACGACCCTATAGTCGTCGGACAATTCGGCGGCGGGCCAACCTTGTCCCGTGGTCGTGCGTACGACCCTATAGTCGTCGGACATGACGGTGGCGGGCCAATCTTGTCCCGGGGTCGTGGGAACGACCCTACAATCGTGGGACATGACGGTGTCGGGCCAATCTAGTCCCGGGGTCGTGGGAACGATCCTACAATCGTCGGACATTTCGGCGGCTGGCCAACCTTGTCCCGGGGTCGTGGGGACGACCCTATAGTCGTCGGACATGACGGTGGCGGGCCAATCTAGTCCCGGGGTCGTGGGAACGACCCTACAGTCGTCGGACATTTCGGCGGCTGGCCAACCTAGTCCCGGGGTCGTGGGGACGACCCTATAGTCGTCGGAAATGACGGTGGCGGGCTAATCTAGTCCCGGGGTCGTGGGGACGACCCTATAGTCGTCGGACATGTCGGCGGCTGGGCAACTATGGCCCGTGGTTGTGGGGACGACCCTATAGTCGTCGGACATGTCGGCGGCTGGGCAACTATGGCCCGTGGTCGTGGGGACGACCCTATAGTCGTCGGACATGTCGGCGGCGGGCTAATCTAGACCCGGGGTCGTGGGGACGACCCTATAGTCATCGGACATGACGGCGGCTGGCCAACCTAGTACCGGGATCGTGGGGACGACCGTATAGTCGTCGGACATGTCGGTGGCTGGCCAACCTAGTCCCGTGGTCGTGGGGACGACCCTATAGTCGTCGGACATGTCGGCGGCTGGCCAACATAGTCCCGGGGTCGTGGGGACGACCCTATAGTCGTCGGACATGACGGTGACGGGCCAATCTAGTCCCGGGGTCGTGGGGACGGTCCTATAGTCGTCGGACATGATGCTGGCGAGCCAATCTAGTCCTGGGGTCGTGGGGACGACCCTGTAGTCGTCGGACATGACGGTCGTGGGCCAATATAGTCCCGGGGCCGTGGGGACGACCCTATAGTCGTCGAACATGTCGGCGGCTGGCCAACTTTGGCCGGTGGTCGTGGGGACGACCCTATAGTCGTCGGACATGACGGTGACGGGCCAATCTAGTCCCGGGGTCGTGGGGACGGTCCTATAGTCGTCGGACATGATGCTGGCGAGCCAATCTAGTCCCGGGGTCGTGGGGACGACCCTATAGTCGTCGGACAAGTCGGCGGCGGGCCAACCTAGTCCCGTGGTCGTGGGGACGACCGTATAGTCGTCGGACATGTCGGTGGCTGGCCAACCTAGTCCCGTGGTCGTGGGGACGACCCTATAGTCGTCGGACATGTCGGCGGCTGGCCAACATAGTCCCGGGGTCGTGGGGACGACCCTATAGTCGTCGGACATGACGGTGACGGGCCAATCTAGTCCCGGGGTCGTGGGGACGGTCCTATAGTCGTCGGACATGATGCTGGCGAGCCAATCTAGTCCCGGGGTCGTGGGGACGACCCTATAGTCGTCGGACAAGTCGGCGGCGGGCCAACCTAGTCCCGTGGTCGTGGGGACGACCGTATAGTCGTCGGACATGTCGGTGGCTGGCCAACCTAGTCCCGTGGTCGTGGGGACGACCCTATAGTAGTCGGATATGTCGGAGGCTGGCCAACCTAGTCCCGGGGTCGTGGGGACGACCCTATTGTCGTCGGACATGTTGGCCGCGGGCCAACCTAGTCCCGGGGTCGTGGAGACGACCCTATAGTCGTCGGATATGTTGGTGGCGGGCCAATCTAGTCCCGTGGTCGTGGGGACGACCCTATAGTCGTCGGCTGGCCAACCTAGTCCCGGGGTCGTGGGGACGACCCTATAGACGTCGGACATGACGGTGACGGGCCAATCTAGACCCGGCGTCGTGGGTACGACCCTATACTCGTCGGACATGACGGTGGCGGGCCAGTCTAGTACCGGGGTCGTGGGGACGACCCTATAGTCGTTGGACAAGACGGTGGCGGGCTAATCTAGTCCCGGGGTGGTAGGCACGACCCTATAGTCGTCGGACAAGTCGGCGGCGGGCCAACCTAGTCCCGGGGTCGTGGGAACGACCCTATAGTCGACGGCTGGCCAACCTAGTCCCGGGTTCGTGGGGACGACCCTATAGTCGTCGGATATGATGGTGGCGGGCCAATCTAGTCCCGTGGTCGTGGGGACGACCGTATAGTCGTCGGACATGACGGTGGCGGGCCAATCTAGACCCGGGGTCGTGGGGACGACCCTATAGTCGTCGGACATGACAGTGGCGGGGCAATCTAGTCCCGGGGTCGTGCGTACGACCCTATAGTCGTCGGACATGTCGGCGGCGGGGCCACTTTGGCCCGTACTCGTGGGGACGACCCTATAGTCGTCGGACATGTCGGCGGCTGGCCAGCCTAGTCCCGGGTTCGTGGGGACGACCCTATAGTCGTCGGACATGTCGGCGGTGGGCCAACCAAGTCCCGGGGTCGTTGGGATGACCCTATAGTCGTCGGGCACGACGGTGTCGGGCCAATCTAGTCCCGGGGTCGTGGGGACGACCCTATAGTCGTCGGACATGACTGTGGCGGGCCAATCTAGACCCGGGGTCGTGGGGAGGACCCTATAGTCGTCGGACATGGCGGTGGCGGGCCAATCAAGTCCCGGGGTAGTGCGGACGACCCTATAGTCGTCGGACATGACGGTGGCTGGCCAACCTAGTGCCGGGGTCGTGGGGACGACCCTATAGTCGTCGGACATGACAGTGGCGGGGCAATCTAGTCCCGGGGTCGTGCGTACGAACCTATAGTCGTCGGACATGTCGGCGGCGGGGCAACTTTGGCCCGTACTCGTGGGGACGACCCTATAGTCGTCGGGCATGTCGGCGGCTGGCCTACCAAGTACCGGGGACGTGGGGACGACCCTATAGTCGTCGGACATGGCGGTGGCGTGCTAATATAGTCCCGGGGTCGTGGGGAGGACCCTATGGTCGTTGGACATGTCGGTGGCTGGCCAACCTAGCCCCGGGGACGTGGGGACGACCCTATAGTCGTCATACATGTCGGCGGCTGGCCAACCTAGTCCCGGGGTCGTGGGGACGACCCTATAGTCGTCGGACATGGCGGTGGCGGGCCAATCTAGTCCCGGGGTAGTGCGGACGACCCTATAGTCGTCGGACATGTCGGCGGCGGGCTAATCTAGTCCCGGGGTCGTGGGGACGACCCTATAGTTGTTGGACATTTCGGCGGCTGCCCAATCTAGTCCCGGGGTCGTGGGGACGACCCTATAGTCGTCGGACATGACGGTGGCGGGCCAATCTAGTCCCGGGGACGTGGGGACGACCCTATAGTCGTCGGACATGACGGCGGCTGGCCAGCCTAGTCCCGGGTTCGTGGGGACGACCCTATAGTCGTCGGACATGACGGTGGCGGGCCAATCTAGTCCCGGGGTCGTGGGAACGACCCTACAATCGTCGGACATTTCGGCGGCTGGCCAACCTAGTCCCCGGGTCGTTGGGACGACCCTATAGTCGTCGGAAATGACGGTGGCGGGCTAATCTAGTCCCGGGGTCGTGCGTACGACCCTATAGTCGTCGGACATGTCGGCGGCGGGGCAACTTTGGCCCGTGGTCGTGGGGACGACCCTATAGTCGTCGGACATGTCGGCGGCTGGCCAACTTTGGCCCGGGGTCGTGGGGACGACTCTATACTCTTTGGACAGGTCGGCGGCTGGCCAGCCTAGTCCCGGGGTCGGGGGGACGACCCTATAGTCGTCAGACATGACAGTGGCGGGGCAATCTAGTCCCGGGGTCGTGCGTACGACCCTATAGTCGTCGGACATGTCGGCGGCGGGGCAACTTTGGCCCGTACTCGTGGGGACGACCCTATAATCGTCGGACATGTCGGCGGCTGGCCAACCTAGTACCGGGGACGTGGGGACGACCCTATAGTCGTCGGACACGACGGTGTCGGGCCAATCTAGTCCCGGGTTCGTGGGGACGACCCTATAGTCGTCGGAAATGACGGTGGCGGGCTAATCTAGTCCCGGGGTCGTGGGGACGACCCTATAGTCGTCGGACATGTCGGCGGCTGGGCAACTATGGCCCGTGGTCGTGGGAACGACCCTACAGTCGTCGGACATTTCGGCGGCTGGCCAACCTAGTCCCGGGGTCGTGGGGACGACCCTATAGTCGTCGGAAATGACGGTGGCGGGCTAATCTAGTCCCGGGGTCGTGGGGACGACCCTATAGTCGTCGGACATGTCGGCGGCTGGGCAACTATGGCCCGTGGTGGTGGGGACGACCCTATAGTCGTCGGACATGACAGTGGCGGGGCAATCTAGTCCCGGGGTCGTGCGTACGACCCTATAATGGTCGGACATGACGGTGGCGGGCCAATCTAGTCCCGGGGTGGTTGGGACGACCCTATAGTCGTCGGACATGACGGTGGCGGGCCAATCTAGTCCCGGGGTCGTGGGGACGACCCTGTAGTCGTCGGACATGACGGTCGTGGGCCAATCTAGTCCCGGGGCCGTGGGGACGACCCTATAGTCGTCGAACATGTCGGCGGCTGGCCAACTTTGGCCGGTGGTCGTGGGGACGACCCTATAGTCGTCGGACATGACGGTGACGGGCCAATCTAGTCCCGGGGTCGTGGGGACGGTCCTATAGTCGTCGGACATGATGCTGGCGAGCCAATCTAGTCCCGGGGTCGTGGGGACGACCCTATAGTCGTCGGACAAGTCGGCGGCGGGCCAACCTAGTCCCGTGGTCGTGGGGACGACCGTATAGTCGTCGGACATGTCGGTGGCTGGCCAACCTAGTCCCGTGGTCGTGGGGACGACCCTATAGTAGTCGGATATGTCGGAGGCTGGCCAACCTTGTCCCGGGGTCGTGGGGACGACCCTATTGTCGTCGGACATGTTGGCCGCGGGCCAACCTAGTCCCGGGGTCGTGGAGACGACCCTATAGTCGTCGGATATGTTGGTGGCGGGCCAATCTAGTCCCGTGGTCGTGGGGACGACCGTATAGTCGTCGGACATGACGGTGGCGGGCCAATCTAGACCCGGGGTCGTGGGGACGACCCTATAGTCGTCGGACATGACAGTGGCGGGGCAATCTAGTCCCGGGGTCGTGGGGACGGTCCTATAGTCGTCGGACATGATGCTGGCGAGCCAATCTAGTCCTGGGGTCGTGGGGACGACCCTATAGTCGTCGGACAAGTCGGCGGCGGGCCAACCTAGTCCCGGGGTCGTGGGTACGACCCTATAGTCGTCGGATATGTTGGTGGCGGGCCAATCTAGTCCCGGGGTCGTGGGGACGACCCTATAGTCGTCGAACATGTCGGCGGCTGGCCGACTTTGGCCCGTGGTCGTGGGGACGACCCTATAGTCGTCGGACATGACGGTGGCGTGGTAATCTAGTCCTGGGGTCGTGGGGACGACCCTGTAGTCGTCGGACATGACGGTCGTGGGCCAATCTAGTCCCGGGGCCGTGGGGACGACCCTATAGTCGTCGAACATGTCGGCGGCTGGCCAACTTTGGCCGGTGGTCGTGGGGACGACCCTATAGTCGTCGGACATGACGGTGACGGGCCAATCTAGTCCCGGGGTCGTGGGGACGGTCCTATAGTCGTCGGACATGATGCTGGCGAGCCAATCTAGTCCCGGGGTCGTGGGGACGACCCTATAGTCGTCGGACAAGTCGGCGGCGGGCCAACCTAGTCCCGTGGTCGTGGGGACGACCGTATAGTCGTCGGACATGTCGGTGGCTGGCCAACCTAGTGCCGGGGTCGTGGGGACGACCCTATAGTCGTCGGACATGACAGTGGCGGGGCAATCTAGTCCCGGGGTCGTGCGTACGAACCTATAGTCGTCGGACATGTCGGCGGCGGGGCAACTTTGGCCCGTACTCGTGGGGACGACCCTATAGTCGTCGGGCATGTCGGCGGCTGGCCAACCAAGTACCGGGGACGTGGGGACGACCCTATAGTCGTCGGACATGGCGGTGGCGGGCCAATCAAGTCCCGGGGTAGTGCGGACGACCCTATAGTCGTCGGACATGTCGGCGGCGGGCTAATCTAGTCCCGGGGTCGTGGGGACGACCCTATAGTTGTTGGACATTTCGGCGGCTGCCCAATCTAGTCCCGGGGTCGTGGGGACGACCCTATAGTCGTCGGACATGACGGTGGCGGGCCAATCTAGTCCCGGGGACGTGGGGACGACCCTATAGTCGTCGGACATGACGGCGGCTGGCCAGCCTAGTCCCGGGTTCGTGGGGACGACCCTATAGTCGTCGGACATGACGGTGGCGGGCCAATCTAGTCCCGGGGTCGTGGGAACGACCCTACAATCGTCGGACATTTCGGCGGCTGGCCAACCTAGTCCCCGGGTCGTTGGGACGACCCTATAGTCGTCGGAAATGACGGTGGCGGGCTAATCTAGTCCCGGGGTCGTGCGTACGACCCTATAGTCGTCGGACATGTCGGCGGCGGGGCAACTTTGGCCCGTGGTCGTGGGGACGACCCTATAGTCGTCGGACATGTCGGCGGCTGGCCAACTTTGGCCCGGGGTCGTGGGGACGACTCTATACTCTTTGGACAGGTCGGCGGCTGGCCAGCCTAGTCCCGGGGTCGGGGGGACGACCCTATAGTCGTCGGACATGACGGTGACGGGCCAATCTAGTCCCGGGGTCGTGGGGACGGTCCTATAGTCGTCGGACATGATGCTGGCGAGCCAATCTAGTCCCGGGGTCGTGGGGACGACCCTATAGTCGTCGGACAAGTCGGCGGCGGGCCAACCTAGTCCCGTGGTCGTGGGGACGATCGTATAGTCGTCGGACATGTCGGTGGCTGGCCAACCTAGTCCCGTGGTCGTGGGGACGACCCTATAGTCGTCGGACATGTCGGCGGCTGGCCAACATAGTCCCGGGGTCGTGGGGACGACCCTATAGTCGTCGGACATGACGGTGACGGGCCAATCAAGTCCCGGGGTCGTGGGGACGGCCCTATAGTCGTCGGACATGATGCTGGCGAGCCAATCTAGTCCCGGGGTCGTGGGGACGACCCTATAGTCGTCGGACAAGTCGGCGGCGGGCCAACCTAGTCCCGTGGTCGTGGGGACGACCGTATAGTCGTCGGACATGTCGGTGGCTGGCCAACCTAGTCCCGTGGTCGTGGGGACGACCCTATAGTAGTCGGATATGTCGGAGGCTGGCCAACCTAGTCCCGGGGTCGTGGGGACGACCCTATTGTCGTCGGACATGTTGGCCGCGGGCCAACCTAGTCCCGGGGTCGTGGAGACGACCCTATAGTCGTCGGATATGTTGGTGGCGGGCCAATCTAGTCCCGTGGTCGTGGGGACGACCGTATAGTCGTCGGACATGACGGTGGCGGGCCAATCTAGACCCGGGGTCGTGGGGACGGTCCTATAGTCGTCGGACATGATGCTGGCGAGCCAATCTAGTCCCGGGGTCGTGGGGACGACCCTATAGTCGTCGGACAAGTCGGCGGCGGGCCAACCTAGTCCCGTGGTCGTGGGGACGATCGTATAGTCGTCGGACATGTCGGTGGCTGGCCAACCTAGTCCCGTGGTCGTGGGGACGACCCTATAGTCGTCAGACATGTCGGCGGCTGGCCAACCTAGTCCCGGGGTCGTGGGGACGACCCTATAGTCGTCGGACATGGCGGTGGCGGGCCAATCTAGTCCCGGGGTAGTGCGGACGACCCTATAATCGTCGGACATGTCGGCGGCGGGCTAATCTAGTCCCGGGGTCGTGGGGACGACCCTATAGTTGTTGGACATTTCGGCGGCTGCCCAATCTATTCCCGGGGTCGTGGGGACGACCCTATAGTCGTCGGACATGACGGTGACGGGCCAATCTAGTCCCGGGGTCGTGGGGACGGTCCTATAGTCGTCGGACATGATGCTGGCGAGCCAATCTAGTCCCGGGGTCGTGGGGACGGTCCTATAGTCGTCGGACATGATGCTGGCGAGCCAATCTAGTCCCGGGGTCGTGGGGACGACCCTATAGTCGTCGGACAAGTCGGCGGCGGGCCAACCTAGTCCCGTGGTCGTGGGGACGACCGTATAGTCGTCGGACATGTCGGTGGCTGGCCAACCTAGTCCCGTGGTCGTGGGGACGACCGTATAGTCGTCGGACATGACGGTGGCGGGCCAATCTAGACCCGGGGTCGTGGGGACGACCCTATAGTCGTCGGACATGACAGTGGCGGGGCAATCTAGTCCCGGGGTCGTGCGTACGACCCTATAGTCGTCGGACATGTCGGCGGCGGGGCCACTTTGGCCCGTACTCGTGGGGACGACCCTATAGTCGTCGGACATGTCGGCGGCTGGCCAGCCTAGTCCCGGGTTCGTGGGGACGACCCTATAGTCGTCGGACATGTCGGCGGTGGGCCAACCAAGTCCCGGGGTCGTTGGGATGACCCTATAGTCGTCGGGCACGACGGTGTCGGGCCAATCTAGTCCCGGGGTCGTGGGGACGACCCTATAGTCGTCGGACATGACGGTGGCGGGCCAATCTAGACCCGGGGTCGTGGGGACGACCCTATAGTCGTCGGACATGGCGGTGGCGGGCCAATCAAGTCCCGGGGTAGTGCGGACGACCCTATAGTCGTCGGACATGACGGTGGCTGGCCAACCTAGTGCCGGGGTCGTGGGGACGACCCTATAGTCGTCGGACATGACAGTGGCGGGGCAATCTAGTCCCGGGGTCGTGCGTACGAACCTATAGTCGTCGGACATGTCGGCGGCGGGGAAACTTTGGCCCGTACTCGTGGGGACGACCCTATAGTCGTCGGGCATGTCGGCGGCTGGCCAACCAAGTACCGGGGACGTGGGGACGACCCTATAGTCGTCGGACATGGCGGTGGCGTGCTAATATAGTCCCGGGGTCGTGGGGACGACCCTATGGTCGTTGGACATGTCGGTGGCTGGCCAACCTAGCCCCGGGGACGTGGGGACGACCCTATAGTCGTCAGACATGTCGGCGGCTGGCCAACCTAGTCCCGGGGTCGTGGGGACGACCCTATAGTCGTCGGACATGGCGGTGGCGGGCCAATCTAGTCCCGGGGTAGTGCGGACGACCCTATAGTCGTCGGACATGTCGGCGGCGGGCTAATCTAGTCCCGGGGTCGTGGGGACGACCCTATAGTTGTTGGACATTTCGGCGGCTGCCCAATCTAGTCCCGGGGTCGTGGGGACGACCCTATAGTCGTCGGACATGACGGTGGCGGGCCAATCTAGTCCCGGGGACGTGGGGACGACCCTATAGTCGTCGGACATGACGGCGGCTGGCCAGCCTAGTCCCGGGTTCGTGGGGACGACCCTATAGTCGTCGGACATGACGGTGGCGGGCCAATCTAGTCCCGGGGTCGTGGGAACGACCCTACAATCGTCGGACATTTCGGCGGCTGGCCAACCTAGTCCCCGGGTCGTTGGGACGACCCTATAGTCGTCGGAAATGACGGTGGCGGGCTAATCTAGTCCCGGGGTCGTGCGTACGACCCTATAGTCGTCGGACATGTCGGCGGCGGGGCAACTTTGGCCCGTGGTCGTGGGGACGACCCTATAGTCGTCGGACATGTCGGCGGCTGGCCAACTTTGGCCCGGGGTCGTGGGGACGACTCTATACTCTTTGGACAGGTCGGCGGCTGGCCAGCCTAGTCCCGGGGTCGGGGGGACGACCCTATAGTCGTCGGACATGACGGTGACGGGCCAATCTAGTCCCGGGGTCGTGGGGACGGTCCTATAGTCGTCGGACATGATGCTGGCGAGCCAATCTAGTCCCGGGGTCGTGGGGACGACCCTATAGTCGTCGGACAAGTCGGCGGCGGGCCAACCTAGTCCCGTGGTCGTGGGGACGACCGTATAGTCGTCGGACATGTCGGTGGCTGGCCAACCTAGTCCCGTGGTCGTGGGGACGACCCTATAGTCGTCGGACATGTCGGCGGCTGGCCAACATAGTCCCGGGGTCGTGGGGACGACCCTATAGTCGTCGGACATGACGGTGACGGGCCAATCTAGTCCCGGGGTCGTGGGGACGGCCCTATAGTCGTCGGACATGATGCTGGCGAGCCAATCTAGTCCCGGGGTCGTGGGGACGACCCTATAGTCGTCGGACAAGTCGGCGGCGGGCCAACCTAGTCCCGTGGTCGTGGGGACGACCGTATAGTCGTCGGACATGTCGGTGGCTGGCCAACCTAGTCCCGTGGTCGTGGGGACGACCCTATAGTAGTCGGATATGTCGGAGGCTGGCCAACCTAGTCCCGGGGTCGTGGGGACGACCCTATTGTCGTCGGACATGTTGGCCGCGGGCCAACCTAGTCCCGGGGTCGTGGAGACGACCCTATAGTCGTCGGATATGTTGGTGGCGGGCCAATCTAGTCCCGCGGTCGTGGGGACGACCGTATAGTCGTCGGACATGACGGTGGCGGGCCAATCTAGACCCGGGGTCGTGGGGACGACCCTATAGTCGTCGGACATGACAGTGGCGGGGCAATCTAGTCCCGGGGTCGTGCGTACGACCCTATAGTCGTCGGACATGTCGGCGGTGGGCCAACCAAGTCCCGGGGTCGTTGGGATGACCCTATAGTCGTCGGGCACGACGGTGTCGGGCCAATCTAGTCCCGTGGTCGTGGGGACGACCCTATAGTAGTCGGATATGTCGGAGGCTGGCCAACCTAGTCCCGGGGTCGTGGGGACGACCCTATTGTCGTCGGACATGTTGGCCGCGGGCCAACCTAGTCCCGGGGTCGTGGAGACGACCCTATAGTCGTCGGATATGTTGGTGGCGGGCCAATCTAGTCCCGTGGTCGTGGGGACGACCGTATAGTCGTCGGACATGACGGTGGCGGGCCAATCGAGACCCGGGGTCGTGGGGACGACCCTATAGTCGTCGGACATGACAGTGGCGGGGCAATCTAGTCCCGGGGTCGTGCGTACGACCCTATAGTCGTCGGACATGTCGGCGGTGGGCCAACCAAGTCCCGGGGTCGTGGGGACGACCCTATAGTCGTCGGACATGTCGGCGGCTGGGCAACTATGGCCCGTGGTGGTGGGGACGACCCTATAGTCGTCGGACATGACAGTGGCGGGGCAATCTAGTCCCGGGGTCGTGCGTACGACCCTATAATGGTCGGACATGACGGTGGCGGGCCAATCTAGTCCCGGGGTGGTTGGGACGACCCTATAGTCGTCGGACATGACGGTGGCGGGCCAATCTAGTCCCGGGGTCGTGGGGACGACCCTGTAGTCGTCGGACATGACGGTCGTGGGCCAATCTAGTCCCGGGGCCGTGGGGACGACCCTATAGTCGTCGAACATGTCGGCGGCTGGCCAACTTTGGCCGGTGGTCGTGGGGACGACCCTATAGTCGTCGGACATGACGGTGACGGGCCAATCTAGTCCCGGGGTCGTGGGGACGGTCCTATAGTCGTCGGACATGATGCTGGCGAGCCAATCTAGTCCCGTGGTCGTGGGGACGACCGTATAGTCGTCGGACATGACGGTGGCGGGCCAATCTAGACCCGGGGTCGTGGGGACGACCCTATAGTCGTCGGACATGACAGTGGCGGGGCAATCTAGTCCCGGGGTCGTGCGTACGACCCTATAGTCGTCGGACATGTCGGCGGCGGGGCCACTTTGGCCCGTACTCGTGGGGACGACCCTATAGTCGTCGGACATGTCGGCGGCTGGCCAGCCTAGTCCCGGGTTCGTGGGGACGACCCTATAGTCGTCGGACATGTCGGCGGTGGGCCAACCAAGTCCCGGGGTCGTTGGGATGACCCTATAGTCGTCGGGCACGACGGTGTCGGGCCAATCTAGAACCGGGGTCGTGGGGACGACCCTATAGTCGTCGGACATGGCGGTGGCGGGCCAATCAAGTCCCGGGGTAGTGCGGACGACCCTATAGTCGTCGGACATGACGGTGGCTGGCCAACCTAGTGCCGGGGTCGTGGGGACGACCCTATAGTCGTCGGACATGACAGTGGCGGGGCAATCTAGTCCCGGGGTCGTGCGTACGAACCTATAGTCGTCGGACATGTCGGCGGCGGGGCAACTTTGGCCCGTACTCGTGGGGACGACCCTATAGTCGTCGGGCATGTCGGCGGCTGGCCAACCAAGTACCGGGGACGTGGGGACGACCCTATAGTCGTCGGACATGGCGGTGGCGTGCTAATATAGTCCCGGGGTCGTGGGGACGACCCTATGGTCGTTGGACATGTCGGTGGCTGGCCAACCTAGCCCCGGGGACGTGGGGACGACCCTATAGTCGTCAGACATGTCGGCGGCTGGCCAACCTAGTCCCGTGGTCGTGGGGACGACCGTATAGTCGTCGGACATGACGGTGGCGGGCTAATCTAGTCCCGGGGTCGTGGGGACGACCCTATAGTTGTTGGACATTTCGGCGGCTGCCCAATCTATTCCCGGGGTCGTGGGGACGACCCTATAGTCGTCGGACATGACGGTGACGGGCCAATCTAGTCCCGGGGTCGTGGGGACGGTCCTATAGTCGTCGGACATGATGCTGGCGAGCCAATCTAGTCCCGGGGTCGTGGGGACGGTCCTATAGTCGTCGGACATGATGCTGGCGAGCCAATCTAGTCCCGGGGTCGTGGGGACGACCCTATAGTCGTCGGACAAGTCGGCGGCGGGCCAACCTAGTCCCGTGGTCGTGGGGACGACCGTATAGTCGTCGGACATGTCGGTGGCTGGCCAACCTAGTCCCGTGGTCGTGGAGACGACCGTATAGTCGTCGGACATGACGGTGGCGGGCCAATCTAGACCCGGGGTCGTGGGGACGACCCTATAGTCGTCGGACATGACAGTGGCGGGGCAATCTAGTCCCGGGGTCGTGCGTACGACCCTATAGTCGTCGGACATGTCGGCGGCGGGGCCACTTTGGCCCGTACTCGTGGGAACGACCCTATAGTCGTCGGACATGTCGGCGGCTGGCCAGCCTAGTCCCGGGTTCGTGGGGACGACCCTATAGTCGTCGGACATGTCGGCGGTGGGCCAACCAAGTCCCGGGGTCGTTGGGATGACCCTATAGTCGTCGGGCACGACGGTGTCGGGCCAATCTAGTCCCGGGGTCGTGGGGACGACCCTATAGTCGTCGGACATGACGGTGGCGGGCCAATCTAGGCCCGGGGTCGTGGGGACGACCCTATAGTCGTCGGACATGGCGGTGGCGGGCCAATCAAGTCCCGGGGTAGTGCGGACGACCCTATAGTCGTCGGACATGACGGTGGCTGGCCAACCTAGTGCCGGGGTCGTGGGGACGACCCTATAGTCGTCGGACATGACAGTGGCGGGGCAATCTAGTCCCGGGGTCGTGCGTACGAACCTATAGTCGTCGGACATGTCGGCGGCGGGGAAACTTTGGCCCGTACTCGTGGGGACGACCCTATAGTCGTCGGGCATGTCGGCGGCTGGCCAACCAAGTACCGGGGACGTGGGGACGACCCTATAGTCGTCGGACATGGCGGTGGCGTGCTAATATAGTCCCGGGGTCGTGGGGACGACCCTATGGTCGTTGGACATGTCGGTGGCTGGCCAACCTAGCCCCGGGGACGTGGGGACGACCCTATAGTCGTCAGACATGTCGGCGGCTGGCCAACCTAGTCCCGGGGTCGTGGGGACGACCCTATAGTCGTCGGACATGGCGGTGGCGGGCCAATCTAGTCCCGGGGTAGTGCGGACGACCCTATAGTCGTCGGACATGTCGGCGGCGGGCTAATCTAGTCCCGGGGTCGTGGGGACGACCCTATAGTTGTTGGACATTTCGGCGGCTGCCCAATCTAGTCCCGGGGTCGTGGGGACGACCCTATAGTCGTCGGACATGACGGTGGCGGGCCAATCTAGTCCCGGGGACGTGGGGACGACCCTATAGTCGTCGGACATGACGGCGGCTGGCCAGCCTAGTCCCGGGTTCGTGGGGACGACCCTATAGTCGTCGGACATGACGGTGGCGGGCCAATCTAGTCCCGGGGTCGTGGGAACGACCCTACAATCGTCGGACATTTCGGCGGCTGGCCAACCTAGTCCCCGGGTCGTTGGGACGACCCTATAGTCGTCGGAAATGACGGTGGCGGGCCAACCTAGTCCCGTGGTCGTGGGGACGACCGTATAGTCGTCGGACATGTCGGTGGCTGGCCAACCTAGTCCCGTGGTCGTGGGGACGACCCTATAGTAGTCGGATATGTCGGAGGTTGGCCAACCTAGTCCCGGGGTCGTGGGGACGACCCTATTGTCGTCGGACATGTTGGCCGCGGGCCAACCTAGTCCCGGGGTCGTGGAGACGACCCTATAGTCGTCGGATATGTTGGTGGCGGGCCAATCTAGTCCCGTGGTCGTGGGGACGACCGTATAGTCGTCGGACATGACGGTGGCGGGCCAATCTAGACCCGGGGTCGTGGGGACGACCCTATAGTCGTCGGACATGACAGTGGCGGGGCAATCTAGTCCCGGGGTCGTGCGTACGACCCTATAGTCGTCGGACATGTCGGCGGTGGGCCAACCAAGTCCCGGGGTCGTTGGGATGACCCTATAGTCGTCGGGCACGACGGTGTCAGGCCAATCTAGTCCCGGGGTCGTGGGGACGACCCTATAGTCGTCGGACATGACGGTGGCGGGCCAATCTAGACCCGGGGTCGTGGGGACGACCCTATAGTCGTCGGACATGGCGGTGGCGGGCCAATCAAGTCCCGGGGTAGTGCGGACGACCCTATAGTCGTCGGACATGACGGTGGCTGGCCAACCTAGTGCCGGGGTCGTGGGGACGACCCTATAGTCGTCGGACATGACAGTGGCGGGGCAATCTAGTCCCGGGGTCGTGCGTACGAACCTATAGTCGTCGGACATGTCGGCGGCGGGGCAACTTTGGCCCGTACTCGTGGGGACGACCCTATAGTCGTCGGGCATGTCGGCGGCTGGCCAACCAAGTACCGGGGACGTGGGGACGACCCTATAGTCGTCGGACATGGCGGTGGCGTGCTAATATAGTCCCGGGGTCGTGGGGACGACCCTATGGTCGTTGGACATGTCGGTGGCTGGCCAACCTAGCCCCGGGGACGTGGGGACGACCCTATAGTCGTCAGACATGTCGGCGGCTGGCCAACCTAGTCCCGGGGTCGTGGGGACGACCCTATAGTCGTCGGACATGGCGGTGGCGGGCCAATCTAGTCCCGGGGTAGTGCGGACGACCCTATAGTCGTCGGACATGTCGGCGGCGGGCTAATCTAGTCCCGGGGTCGTGGGGACGACCCTATAGTTGTTGGACATTTCGGCGGCTGCCCAATCTATTCCCGGGGTCGTGGGGACGACCCTATAGTCGTCGGACATGACGGTGGCGGGCCAATCTAGTCCCGGGGACGTGGGGACGACCCTATAGTCGTCGGACATGACGGCGGCTGGCCAGCCTAGTCCCGGGTTCGTGGGGACGACTCTATAGTCGTCGGACATGACGGTGGCGGGCCAATCTAGTCCCGGGGTCGTGGGAACGACCCTACAATCGTCGGACATTTCGGCGGCTGGCCAACCTAGTCCCCGGGTCGTTGGGACGACCCTATAGTCGTCGGAAATGACGGTGGCGGGCTAATCTAGTCCCGGGGTCGTGCGTACGACCCTATAGTCGTCGGACATGTCGGCGGCGGGGCAACTTTGGCCCGTGGTCGTGGGGACCACCCTATAGTCGTCGGACATGTCGGCGGCTGGCCAACTTTGGCCCGGGGTCGTGGGGACGACTCTATACTCTTTGGACAGGTCGGCGGCTGGCCAGCCTAGTCCCGGGGTCGGGGGGACGACCCTATAGTCGTCGGACATGACAGTGGCGGGGCAATCTAGTCCCGGGGTCGTGCGTACGACCCTATAGTCGTCGGACATGTCGGCGGCGGGGCAACTTTGGCCCGTACTCGTGGGGACGACCCTATAATCGTCGGACATGTCGGCGGCTGGCCAACCTAGTACCGGGGACGTGGGGACGACCCTATAGTCGTCGGACACGACGGTGTCGGGCCAATCTAGTCCCGGGTTCGTGGGGACGACCCTATAGTCGTCGGAAATGACGGTGGCGGGCTAATCTAGTCCCGGGGTCGTGGGGACGACCCTATAGTCGTCGGACATGTCGGCGGCTGGGCAACTATGGCCCGTGGTCGTGGGAACGACCCTACAGTCGTCGGACATTTCGGCGGCTGGCCAACCTAGTCCCGGGGTCGTGGGGACGACCCTATAGTCGTCGGAAATGACGGTGGCGGGCTAATCTAGTCCCGGGGTCGTGGGGACGACCCTATAGTCGTCGGACATGTCGGCGGCTGGGCAACTATGGCCCGTGGTGGTGGGGACGACCCTATAGTCGTCGGACATGACAGTGGCGGGGCAATCTAGTCCCGGGGTCGTGCGTACGACCCTATAATGGTCGGACATGACGGTGGCGGGCCAATCTAGTCCCGGGGTGGTTGGGACGACCCTATAGTCGTCGGACATGACGGTGGCGGGCCAATCTAGTCCCGGGGTCGTGGGGACGACCCTGTAGTCGTCGGACATGACGGTCGTGGGCCAATCTAGTCCCGGGGCCGTGGGGACGACCCTATAGTCGTCGAACATGTCGGCGGCTGGCCAACTTTGGCCGGTGGTCGTGGGGACGACCCTATAGTCGTCGGACATGACGGTGACGGGCCAATCTAGTCCCGGGGTCGTGGGGACGGTCCTATAGTCGTCGGACATGATGCTGGCGAGCCAATCTAGTCCCGGGGTCGTGGGGACGACCCTATAGTCGTCGGACAAGTCGGCGGCGGGCCAACCTAGTCCCGTGGTCGTGGGGACGACCGTATAGTCGTCGGACATGTCGGTGGCTGGCCAACCTAGTCCCGTGGTCGTGGGGACGACCCTATAGTAGTCGGATATGTCGGAGGCTGGCCAACCTAGTCCCGGGGTCGTGGGGACGACCCTATTGTCGTCGGACATGTTGGCCGCGGGCCAACCTAGTCCCGGGGTCGTGGAGACGACCCTATAGTCGTCGGATATGTTGGTGGCGGGCCAATCTAGTCCCGTGGTCGTGGGGACGACCGTATAGTCGTCGGACATGACGGTGGCGGGCCAATCTAGACCCGGGGTCGTGGGGACGACCCTATAGTCGTCGGACATGACAGTGGCGGGGCAATCTAGTCCCGGGGTCGTGCGTACGACCCTATAGTCGTCGGACATGTCGGCGGCGGGGCCACTTTGGCCCGTACTCGTGGGGACGACCCTATAGTCGTCGGACATGTCGGCGGCTGCCCAATCTAGTCCCGGGGTCGTGGGGACGACCCTATAGTCGTCGGACATGACGGTGGCGGGCCAATCTAGTCCCGGGGACGTGGGGACGACCCTATAGTCGTCGGACATGACGGCGGCTGGCCAGCCTAGTCCCGGGTTCGTGGGGACGACCCTATAGTCGTCGGACATGACGGTGGCGGGCCAATCTAGTCCCGGGGTCGTGGGAACGACCCTACAATCGTCGGACATTTCGGCGGCTGGCCAACCTAGTCCCCGGGTCGTTGGGACGACCCTATAGTCGTCGGAAATGACGGTGGCGGGCTAATCTAGTCCCGGGGTCGTGCGTACGACCCTATAGTCGTCGGACATGTCGGCGGCGGGGCAACTTTGGCCCGTGGTCGTGGGGACGACCCTATAGTCGTCGGACATGTCGGCGGCTGGCCAACTTTGGCCCGGGGTCGTGGGGACGACTCTATACTCTTTGGACAGGTCGGCGGCTGGCCATCCTAGTCCCGGGGTCGGGGGGACGACCCTATAGTCGTCGGACATGTCGGCGGCGGGGCCACTTTGGCCCGTACTCGTGGGAACGACCCTATAGTCGTCGGACATGTCGGCGGCTGGCCAGCCTAGTCCCGGGTTCGTGGGGACGACCCTATAGTCGTCGGACATGTCGGCGGTGGGCCAACCAAGTCCCGGGGTCGTTGGGATGACCCTATAGTCGTCGGGCACGACGGTGTCGGGCCAATCTAGTCCCGGGGTCGTGGGGACGACTCTATAGTCGTCGGACATGACGGTGGCGGGCCAATCTAGACCCGGGGTCGTGGGGACGACCCTATAGTCGTCGGACATGGCGGTGGCGTGCCAATCAAGTCCCGGGGTAGTGCGGACGACCCTATAGTCGTCGGACATGACGGTGGCTGGCCAACCTAGTGCCGGGGTCGTGGGGACGACCCTATAGTCGTCGGACATGACAGTGGCGGGGCAATCTAGTCCCGGGGTCGTGCGTACGAACCTATAGTCGTCGGACATGTCGGCGGCGGGGAAACTTTGGCCCGTACTCGTGGGGACGACCCTATAGTCGTCGGGCATGTCGGCGGCTGGCCAACCAAGTACCGGGGACGTGGGGACGACCCTATAGTCGTCGGACATGGCGGTGGCGTGCTAATATAGTCCCGGGGTCGTGGGGACGACCCTATGGTCGTTGGACATGTCGGTGGCTGGCCAACCTAGCCCCGGGGACGTGGGGACGACCCTATAGTCGTCAGACATGTCGGCGGCTGGCCAACCTAGTCCCGGGGTCGTGGGGACGACCCTATAGTCGTCGGACATGGCGGTGGCGGGCCAATCTAGTCCCGGGGTAGTGCGGACGACCCTATAGTCGTCGGACATGTCGGCGGCGGGCTAATCTAGTCCCGGGGTCGTGGGGACGACCCTATAGTTGTTGGACATTTCGGCGGCTGCCCAATCTAGTCCCGGGGTCGTGGGGACGACCCTATAGTCGTCGGACATGACGGTGGCGGGCCAATCTAGTCCCGGGGACGTGGGGACGACCCTATAGTCGTCGGACATGACGGCGGCTGGCCAGCCTAGTCCCGGGTTCGTGGGGACGACCCTATAGTCGTCGGACATGACGGTGGCGGGCCAATCTAGTCCCGGGGTCGTGGGAACGACCCTACAATCGTCGGACATTTCGGCGGCTGGCCAACCTAGTCCCCGGGTCGTTGGGACGACCCTATAGTCGTCGGAAATGACGGTGGCGGGCTAATCTAGTCCCGGGGTCGTGCGTACGACCCTATAGTCGTCGGACATGTCGGCGGCGGGGCAACTTTGGCCCGTGGTCGTGGGGACGACCCTATAGTCGTCGGACATGTCGGCGGCTGGCCAACATAGTCCCGGGGTCGTGGGGACGACCCTATAGTCGTCGGACATGACAGTGGCGGGGCAATCTAGTCCCGGGGTCGTGCGTACGAACCTATAGTCGTCGGACATGTCGGCGGCGGGGCAACTTTGGCCCGTACTCGTGGGGACGACCCTATAGTCGTCGGGCATGTCGGCGGCTGGCCAACCAAGTACCGGGGACGTGGGGACGACCCTATAGTCGTCGGACATGGCGGTGGCGTGCTAATATAGTCCCGGGGTCGTGGGGACGACCCTATGGTCGTTGGACATGTCGGTGGCTGGCCAACCTAGCCCCGGGGACGTGGGGACGACCCTATAGTCGTCAGACATGTCGGCGGCTGGCCAACCTAGTCCCGGGGTCGTGGGGACGACCCTATAGTCGTCGGACATGGCGGTGGCGGGCCAATCTAGTCCCGGGGTAGTGCGGACGACCCTATAGTCGTCGGACATGTCGGCGGCGGGCTAATCTAGTCCCGGGGTCGTGGGGACGACCCTATAGTTGTTGGACATTTCGGCGGCTGCCCAATCTATTCCCGGGGTCGTGGGGACGACCCTATAGTCGTCGGACATGACGGTGTCGGGCCAATCTAGTCCCGGGGACGTGGGGACGACCCTATAGTCGTCGGACATGACGGCGGCTGGCCAGCCTAGTCCCGGGTTCGTGGGGACGACCCTATAGTCGTCGGACATGACGGTGGCGGGCCAATCTAGTCCCGGGGTCGTGGGAACGACCCTACAATCGTCGGACATTTCGGCGGCTGGCCAACCTAGTCCCCGGGTCGTTGGGACGACCCTATAGTCGTCGGAAATGACGGTGGCGGGCTAATCTAGTCCCGGGGTCGTGCGTACGACCCTATAGTCGTCGGACATGTCGGCGGCGGGGCAACTTTGGCCCGTGGTCGTGGGGACGACCCTATAGTCGTCGGACATGTCGGCGGCTGGCCAACTTTGGCCCGGGGTCGTGGGGACGACTCTATACTCTTTGGACAGGTCGGCGGCTGGCCAGCCTAGTCCCGGGGTCGGGGGGACGACCCTATAGTCGTCGGACATGACAGTGGCGGGGCAATCTAGTCCCGGGGTCGTGCGTACGACCCTATAGTCGTCGGACATGTCGGCGGCGGGGCAACTTTGGCCCGTACTCGTGGGGACGACCCTATAATCGTCGGACATGTCGGCGGCTGGCCAACCTAGTACCGGGGACGTGGGGACGACCCTATAGTCGTCGGACACGACGGTGTCGGGCCAATCTAGTCCCGGGTTCGTGGGGACGACCCTATAGTCGTCGGAAATGACGGTGGCGGGCTAATCTAGTCCCGGGGTCGTGGGGACGACCCTATAGTCGTCGGACATGTCGGCGGCTGGGCAACTATGGCCCGTGGTCGTGGGAACGACCCTACAGTCGTCGGACATTTCGGCGGCTGGCCAACCTAGTCCCGGGGTCGTGGGGACGACCCTATAGTCGTCGGAAATGACGGTGGCGGGCTAATCTAGTCCCGGGGTCGTGGGGACGACCCTATAGTCGTCGGACATGTCGGCGGCTGGGCAACTATGGCCCGTGGTGGTGGGGACGACCCTATAGTCGTCGGACATGACAGTGGCGGGGCAATCTAGTCCCGGGGTCGTGCGTACGACCCTATAATGGTCGGACATGACGGTGGCGGGCCAATCTAGTCCCGGGGTGGTTGGGACGACCCTATAGTCGTCGGACATGACGGTGGCGGGCCAATCTAGTCCCGGGGTCGTGGGGACGACCCTGTAGTCGTCGGACATGACGGTCGTGGGCCAATCTAGTCCCGGGGCCGTGGGGACGACCCTATAGTCGTCGAACATGTCGGCGGCTGGCCAACTTTGGCCGGTGGTCGTGGGGACGACCCTATAGTCGTCGGACATGACGGTGACGGGCCAATCTAGTCCCGGGGTCGTGGGGACGGTCCTATAGTCGTCGGACATGATGCTGGCGAGCCAATCTAGTCCCGGGGTCGTGGGGACGACCCTATAGTCGTCGGACAAGTCGGCGGCGGGCCAACCTAGTCGCGTGGTCGTGGGGACGACCGTATAGTCGTCGGACATGTCGGTGGCTGGCCAACCTAGTCCCGTGGTCGTGGGGACGACCCTATAGTAGTCGGATATGTCGGAGGCTGGCCAACCTAGTCCCGGGGTCGTGGGGACGACCCTATTGTCGTCGGACATGTTGGCCGCGGGCCAACCTAGTCCCGGGGTCGTGGAGACGACCCTATAGTCGTCGGATATGTTGGTGGCGGGCCAATCTAGTCCCGTGGTCGTGGGGACGACCGTATAGTCGTCGGACATGACGGTGGCGGGCCAATCTAGACCCGGGGTCGTGGGGACGACCCTATAGTCGTCGGACATGACAGTGGCGGGGCAATCTAGTCCCGGGGTCGTGCGTACGACCCTATAGTCGTCGGACATGTCGGCGGCGGGGCCACTTTGGCCCGTACTCGTGGGGACGACCCTATAGTCGTCGGACATGTCGGCGGCTGCCCAATCTAGTCCCGGGGTCGTGGGGACGACCCTATAGTCGTCGGACATGACGGTGGCGGGCCAATCTAGTCCCGGGGACGTGGGGACGACCCTATAGTCGTCGGACATGACGGCGGCTGGCCAGCCTAGTCCCGGGTTCGTGGGGACGACCCTATAGTCGTCGGACATGACGGTGGCGGGCCAATCTAGTCCCGGGGTCGTGGGAACGACCCTACAATCGTCGGACATTTCGGCGGCTGGCCAACCTAGTCCCCGGGTCGTTGGGACGACCCTATAGTCGTCGGAAATGACGGTGGCGGGCTAATCTAGTCCCGGGGTCGTGCGTACGACCCTATAGTCGTCGGACATGTCGGCGGCGGGGCAACTTTGGCCCGTGGTCGTGGGGACGACCCTATAGTCGTCGGACATGTCGGCGGCTGGCCAACTTTGGCCCGGGGTCGTGGGGACGACTCTATACTCTTTGGACAGGTCGGCGGCTGGCCAGCCTAGTCCCGGGGTCGGGGGGACGACCCTATAGTCGTCGGACATGACGGTGACGGGCCAATCTAGTCCCGGGGTCGTGGGGACGGTCCTATAGTCGTCGGACATGATGCTGGCGAGCCAATCTAGTCCCGGGGTCGTGGGGACGACCCTATAGTCGTCGGACAAGTCGGCGGCGGGCCAACCTAGTCCCGTGGTCGTGGGGACGACCGTATAGTCGTCGGACATGTCGGTGGCTGGCCAACCTAGTCCCGTGGTCGTGGGGACGACCCTATAGTCGTCGGACATGTCGGCGGCTGGCCAACATAGTCCCGGGGTCGTGGGGACGACCCTATAGTCGTCGGACATGACGGTGACGGGCCAATCTAGTCCCGGGGTCGTGGGGACGGCCCTATAGTCGTCGGACATGATGCTGGCGAGCCAATCTAGTCCCGGGGTCGTGGGGACGACCCTATAGTCGTCGGACAAGTCGGCGGCGGGCCAACCTAGTCCCGTGGTCGTGGGGACGACCGTATAGTCGTCGGACATGTCGGTGGCTGGCCAACCTAGTCCCGTGGTCGTGGGGACGACCCTATAGTAGTCGGATATGTCGGAGGCTGGCCAACCTAGTCCCGGGGTCGTGGGGACGACCCTATTGTCGTCGGACATGTTGGCCGCGGGCCAACCTAGTCCCGGGGTCGTGGAGACGACCCTATAGTCGTCGGATATGTTGGTGGCGGGGCAATCTAGTCCCGGGGTCGTGCGTACGACCCTATAGTCGTCGGACATGTCGGCGGTGGGCCAACCAAGTCCCGGGGTCGTTGGGATGACCCTATAGTCGTCGGGCACGACGGTGTCGGGCCAATCTAGTCCCGGGGTCGTGGGGACGACCCTATAGTCGTCGGACATGACGGTGGCGGGCCAATCTAGACCCGGGGTCGTGGGGACGACCCTATAGTCGTCGGACATGGCGGTGGCGGGCCAATCAAGTCCCGGGGTAGTGCGGACGACCCTATAGTCGTCGGACATGACGGTGGCTGGCCAACCTAGTGCCGGGGTCGTGGGGACGACCCTATAGTCGTCGGACATGACAGTGGCGGGGCAATCTAGTCCCGGGGTCGTGCGTACGAACCTATAGTCGTCGGACATGGCGGTGGCGTGCTAATATAGTCCCGGGGTCGTGGGGACGACCCTATGGTCGTTGGACATGTCGGTGGCTGGCCAACCTAGCCCCGGGGACGTGGGGACGACCCTATAGTCGTCAGACATGTCGGCGGCTGGCCAACCTAGTCCCGGGGTCGTGGGGACGACCCTATAGTCGTCGGACATGGCGGTGGCGGGCCAATCTAGTCCCGGGGTCGTGGGGACGACCCTATAGTTGTTGGACATTTCGGCGGCTGGCCAACCAAGTACCGGGGACGTGGGGACGACCCTATAGTCGTCGGACATGGCGGTGGCGTGCTAATATAGTCCCGGGGTCGTGGGGACGACCCTATGGTCGTTGGACATGTCGGTGGCTGGCCAACCTAGCCCCGGGGACGTGGGGACGACCCTATAGTCGTCAGACATGTCGGCGGCTGGCCAACCTAGTCCCGGGGTCGTGGGGACGACCCTATAGTCGTCGGACATGGCGGTGGCGGGCCAATCTAGTCCCGGGGTAGTGCGGACGACCCTATAGTCGTCGGACATGTCGGCGGCGGGCTAATCTAGTCCCGGGGTCGTGGGGACGACCCTATAGTTGTTGGACATTTCGGCGGCTGCCCAATCTATTCCCGGGGTCGTGGGGACGACCCTATAGTCGTCGGACATGACGGTGGCGGGCCAATCTAGTCCCGGGGACGTGGGGACGACCCTATAGTCGTCGGACATGACGGCGGCTGGCCAGCCTAGTCCCGGGTTCGTGGGGACGACCCTATAGTCGTCGGACATGACGGTGGCGGGCCAATCTAGTCCCGGGGTCGTGGGAACGACCCTACAATCGTCGGACATTTCGGCGGCTGGCCAACCTAGTCCCCGGGTCGTTGGGACGACCCTATAGTCGTCGGAAATGACGGTGGCGGGCTAATCTAGTCCCGGGGTCGTGCGTACGACCCTATAGTCGTCGGACATGTCGGCGGCGGGGCAACTTTGGCCCGTGGTCGTGGGGACGACCCTATAGTCGTCGGACATGTCGGCGGCTGGCCAACTTTGGCCCGGGGTCGTGGGGACGACTCTATACTCTTTGGACAGGTCGGCGGCTGGCCAGCCTAGTCCCGGGGTCGGGGGGACGACCCTATAGTCGTCGGACATGACAGTGGCGGGGCAATCTAGTCCCGGGGTCGTGCGTACGACCCTATAGTCGTCGGACATGTCGGCGGCGGGGCAACTTTGGCCCGTACTCGTGGGGACGACCCTATAATCGTCGGACATGTCGGCGGCTGGCCAACCTAGTACCGGGGACGTGGGGACGACCCTATAGTCGTCGGACACGACGGTGTCGGGCCAATCTAGTCCCGGGTTCGTGGGGACGACCCTATAGTCGTCGGAAATGACGGTGGCGGGCTAATCTAGTCCCGGGGTCGTGGGGACGACCCTATAGTCGTCGGACATGTCGGCGGCTGGGCAACTATGGCCCGTGGTCGTGGGAACGACCCTACAGTCGTCGGACATTTCGGCGGCTGGCCAACCTAGTCCCGGGGTCGTGGGGACGACCCCATAGTCGTCGGAAATGACGGTGGCGGGCTAATCTAGTCCCGGGGTCGTGGGGACGACCCTATAGTCGTCGGACATGTCGGCGGCTGGGCAACTATGGCCCGTGGTGGTGGGGACGACCCTATAGTCGTCGGACATGACAGTGGCGGGGCAATCTAGTCCCGGGGTCGTGCGTACGACCCTATAATGGTCGGACATGACGGTGGCGGGCCAATCTAGTCCCGGGGTGGTTGGGACGACCCTAT
Organism: Andrena fulva; assembly: GCA_946251845.1. Lineage (NCBI taxonomy): Eukaryota > Metazoa > Arthropoda > Insecta > Hymenoptera > Andrenidae > Andrena > Andrena fulva. The sequence goes on along the minus strand of CAMITZ010000029.1, from coordinate 356,314 downwards.
AGTCGTCGGACATGACGGTGGCGGGCCAATCTAGTCCCGGGGTCGTGGGGACGACCCTGTAGTCGTCGGACATGACGGTCGTGGGCCAATCTAGTCCCGGGGCCGTGGGGACGACCCTATAGTCGTCGAACATGTCGGCGGCTGGCCAACTTTGGCCGGTGGTCGTGGGGACGACCCTATAGTCGTCGGACATGACGGTGACGGGCCAATCTAGTCCCGGGGTCGTGGGGACGGTCCTATAGTCGTCGGACATGATGCTGGCGAGCCAATCTAGTCCCGGGGTCGTGGGGACGACCCTATAGTCGTCGGACAAGTCGGCGGCGGGCCAACCTAGTCCCGTGGTCGTGGGGACGACCGTATAGTCGTCGGACATGTCGGTGGCTGGCCAACCTAGTCCCGTGGTCGTGGGGACGACCCTATAGTAGTCGGATATGTCGGAGGCTGGCCAACCTAGTCCCGGGGTCGTGGGGACGACCCTATTGTCGTCGGACATGTTGGCCGCGGGCCAACCTAGTCCCGGGGTCGTGGAGACGACCCTATAGTCGTCGGATATGTTGGTGGCGGGCCAATCTAGTCCCGTGGTCGTGGGGACGACCGTATAGTCGTCGGACATGACGGTGGCGGGCCAATCTAGACCCGGGGTCGTGGGGACGACCCTATAGTCGTCGGACATGACAGTGGCGGGGCAATCTAGTCCCGGGGTCGTGCGTACGACCCTCTAGTCGTCGGACATGTCGGCGGCGGGGCCACTTTGGCCCGTACTCGTGGGGACGACCCTATAGTCGTCGGACATGTCGGCGGCTGGCCAGCCTAGTCCCGGGTTCGTGGGGACGACCCTATAGTCGTCGGACATGTCGGCGGTGGGCCAACCAAGTCCCGGGGTCGTTGGGATGACCCTATAGTCGTCGGGCACGACGGTGTCGGGCCAATCTAGTCCCGGGGTCGTGGGGACGACCCTATAGTCGTCGGACATGACGGTGGCGGGCCAATCTAGACCCGGGGTCGTGGGGACGACCCTATAGTCGTCGGACATGGCGGTGGCGGGCCAATCAAGTCCCGGGGTAGTGCGGACGACCCTATAGTCGTCGGACATGACGGTGGCTGGCCAACCTAGTGCCGGGGTCGTGGGGACGACCCTATAGTCGTCGGACATGACAGTGGCGGGGCAATCTAGTCCCGGGGTCGTGCGTACGAACCTATAGTCGTCGGACATGTCGGCGGCGGGGCAACTTTGGCCCGTACTCGTGGGGACGACCCTATAGTCGTCGGGCATGTCGGCGGCTGGCCAACCAAGTACCGGGGACGTGGGGACGACCCTATAGTCGTCGGACATGGCGGTGGCGTGCTAATATAGTCCCGGGGTCGTGGGGACGACCCTATGGTCGTTGGACATGTCGGTGGCTGGCCAACCTAGCCCCGGGGACGTGGGGACGACCCTATAGTCGTCAGACATGTCGGCGGCTGGCCAACCTAGTCCCGGGGTCGTGGGGACGACCCTATAGTCGTCGGACATGGCGGTGGCGGGCCAATCTAGTCCCGGGGTAGTGCGGACGACCCTATAGTCGTCGGACATGTCGGCGGCGGGCTAATCTAGTCCCGGGGTCGTGGGGACGACCCTATAGTTGTTGGACATTTCGGCGGCTGCCCAATCTAGTCCCGGGGTCGTGGGGACGACCCTATTGTCGTCGGACATGACGGTGGCGGGCCAATCTAGTCCCGGGGACGTGGGGACGACCCTATAGTCGTCGGACATGACGGCGGCTGGCCAGCCTAGTCCCGGGTTCGTGGGGACGACCCTATAGTCGTCGGACATGACGGTGGCGGGCCAATCTAGTCCCGGGGTCGTGGGAACGACCCTACAATCGTCGGACATTTCGGCGGCTGGCCAACCTAGTCCCCGGGTCGTTGGGACGACCCTATAGTCGTCGGAAATGACGGTGGCGGGCTAATCTAGTCCCGGGGTCGTGCGTACGACCCTATAGTCGTCGGACATGTCGGCGGCGGGGCAACTTTGGCCCGTGGTCGTGGGGACGACCCTATAGTCGTCGGACATGTCGGCGGCTGGCCAACTTTGGCCCGGGGTCGTGGGGACGACTCTATACTCTTTGGACAGGTCGGCGGCTGGCCAGCCTAGTCCCGGGGTCGGGGGGACGACCCTATAGTCGTCGGACATGACGGTGACGGGCCAATCTAGTCCCGGGGTCGTGGGGACGGTCCTATAGTCGTCGGACATGATGCTGGCGAGCCAATCTAGTCCCGGGGTCGTGGGGACGACCCTATAGTCGTCGGACAAGTCGGTGGCGGGCCAACCTAGTCCCGTGGTCGTGGGGACGACCGTATAGTCGTCGGACATGTCGGTGGCTGGCCAACCTAGTCCCGTGGTCGTGGGGACGACCCTATAGTCGTCGGACATGTCGGCGGCTGGCCAACATAGTCCCGGGGTCGTGGGGACGACCCTATAGTCGTCGGACATGACGGTGACGGGCCAATCTAGTCCCGGGGTCGTGGGGACGGCCCTATAGTCGTCGGACATGATGCTGGCGAGCCAATCTAGTCCCGGGGTCGTGGGGACGACCCTATAGTCGTCGGACAAGTCGGCGGCGGGCCAACCTAGTCCCGTGGTCGTGGGGACGACCGTATAGTCGTCGGACATGTCGGTGGCTGGCCAACCTAGTCCCGTGGTCGTGGGGACGACCCTATAGTAGTCGGATATGTCGGAGGCTGGCCAACCTAGTCCCGGGGTCGTGGGGACGACCCTATTGTCGTCGGACATGTTGGCCGCGGGCCAACCTAGTCCCGGGGTCGTGGAGACGACCCTATAGTCGTCGGATATGTTGGTGGCGGGCCAATCTAGTCCCGTGGTCGTGGGGACGACCGTATAGTCGTCGGACATGACGGTGGCGGGCCAATCTAGACCCGGGGTCGTGGGGACGACCCTATAGTCGTCGGACATGACAGTGGCGGGGCAATCTAGTCCCGGGGTCGTGCGTACGACCCTATAGTCGTCGGACATGTCGGCGGTGGGCCAACCAAGTCCCGGGGTCGTTGGGATGACCCTATAGTCGTCGGGCACGACGGTGTCGGGCCAATCTAGTCCCGGGGTCGTGGGGACGACCCTATAGTCGTCGGACATGACGGTGGCGGGCCAATCTAGACCCGGGGTCGTGGGGACGACCCTATAGTCGTCGGACATGGCGGTGGCGGGCCAATCAAGTCCCGGGGTAGTGCGGACGACCCTATAGTCGTCGGACATGACGGTGGCTGGCCAACCTAGTGCCGGGGTCGTGGGGACGACCCTATAGTCGTCGGACATGACAGTGGCGGGGCAATCTAGTCCCGGGGTCGTGCGTACGAACCTATAGTCGTCGGACATGTCGGCGGCGGGGCAACTTTGGCCCGTACTCGTGGGGACGACCCTATAGTCGTCGGGCATGTCGGCGGCTGGCCAACCAAGTACCGGGGACGTGGGGACGACCCTATAGTCGTCGGACATGGCGGTGGCGTGCTAATATAGTCCCGGGGTCGTGGGGACGACCCTATGGTCGTTGGACATGTCGGTGGCTGGCCAACCTAGCCCCGGGGACGTGGGGACGACCCTATAGTCGTCAGACATGTCGGCGGCTGGCCAACCTAGTCCCGGGGTCGTGGGGACGACCCTATAGTCGTCGGACATGTCGGCGGCGGGCTAATCTAGTCCCGGGGTCGTGGGGACGACCCTATAGTTGTTGGACATTTCGGCGGCTGCCCAATCTATTCCCGGGGTCGTGGGGACGACCCTATAGTCGTCGGACATGACGGTGGCGGGCCAATCTAGTCCCGGGGACGTGGGGACGACCCTATAGTCGTCGGACATGACGGCGGCTGGCCAGCCTAGTCCCGGGTTCGTGGGGACGACCCTATAGTCGTCGGACATGACGGTGGCGGGCCAATCTAGTCCCGGGGTCGTGGGAACGACCCTACAATCGTCGGACATTTCGGCGGCTGGCCAACCTAGTCCCCGGGTCGTTGGGACGACCCTATAGTCGTCGGAAATGACGGTGGCGGGCTAATCTAGTCCCGGGGTCGTGCGTACGACCCTATAGTCGTCGGACATGTCGGCGGCGGGGCAACTTTGGCCCGTGGTCGTGGGGACGACCCTATAGTCGTCGGACATGTCGGCGGCTGGCCAACTTTGGCCCGGGGTCGTGGGGACGACTCTATACTCTTTGGACAGGTCGGCGGCTGGCCAGCCTAGTCCCGGGGTCGGGGGGACGACCCTATAGTCGTCGGACATGACAGTGGCGGGGCAATCTAGTCCCGGGGTCGTGCGTACGACCCTATAGTCGTCGGACATGTCGGCGGCGGGGCAACTTTGGCCCGTACTCGTGGGGACGACCCTATAATCGTCGGACATGTCGGCGGCTGGCCAACCTAGTACCGGGGACGTGGGGACGACCCTATAGTCGTCGGACACGACGGTGTCGGGCCAATCTAGTCCCGGGTTCGTGGGGACGACCCTATAGTCGTCGGAAATGACGGTGGCGGGCTAATCTAGTCCCGGGGTCGTGGGGACGACCCTATAGTCGTCGGACATGTCGGCGGCTGGGCAACTATGGCCCGTGGTCGTGGGGATGACCCTATAGTCGTCAGACATGACGGTGTCGGGCCAATCTAGTCCCGGGGTCGTCGGAACGATCCTACAATCGTCGGACATGTCGGCGGCTGGTCAACCTAGTCCCGGGGTCGTGGGGACGACCCTGTAGTCGTCGGACATGACGGCGGCGGGCCAACCAAGTCCCGGGGTCGTGGGGACGACCCTATAATCGTCGTATATGTCGGCGGTTGGGCAACTATGGCCCGTGGTCGTGGAGACGACCCTATAGTTGTCGGACATGACGGTGGCGGGCCAACCAAGTCCCGGGGTCGTGGGGATGACGCTATAGTCGTCGGACATGACGGTGTCGGGCCAATCTAGTCCCGGGGTCGTGGGAACGATCCTACAATCGTCGGACATTTCGGCGGCTGGCCAACCTTGTCCCGGGGTCGTGGGGACGACCCTATATTCGTCGGACATGACGGTGGCGGGCCAATCTAGTCCCGGGGTGGTGGGGACGACCCTATAGTCGTCGGACATGTCGGTGGCGGGCCAATCTAGTCCCGGGGTCGTGGGGACGACCCTATAGTCGTCGGACATGTCGGCGGCTGGCCAACCTAGTACCGGGGTCGTTGGGACGATCCTATAGTCGTCGGACATGACAGTGGCGGGGCAATCTAGTCCCGGGGTCGTGCGTACGACCCTATAGTCGTCGGACATGGCGGTGGCGGGCCAATCTAGTCCCGGGGTAGTGCGGACGACCCTATAGTCGTCGGACATGTCGGCGGCGGGCTAATCTAGTCCCGGGGTCGTGGGGACGACCCTATAGTCGTCGGCTGGCCAACCTAGTCCCGGGGTCGTGGGGACGACCCTATAGACGTCGGACATGACGGTGACGGGCCAATCTAGTCCCGGCGTCGTGGGTACGACCCTATACTCGTCGGACATGACGGTGGCGGGCCAGTCTAGTACCGGGGTCGTGGGGACGACCCTATAGTCGTTGGACAAGACGGTGGCGGGCTAATCTAGTCCCAGGGTCGTGGGGACGACCCTATAGTCGTCGGACATGTCAGTGGCTGGCCAACCTAGCCCCGGGGACGTGGGGACGACCCTATAGTCGTCGGACATGACGGTGGCGGGCCAGACTAGTCCCGGGGTCGTGGGGACGACCCTATAGTCGTCGGACATGACGGTGGCGGGCCAATCTAGCCCCGGGGACGTGGGGACGACCCTATAGACGTCGGACATGTTGGCGGCTAGCCAACTTAGGCCCGGGGACGTGGGGACGACCCTATTGTCGTCGGACAAATCGGCGGCGGGTCATCCTAGTCCCGGGGTCGTGGGGACGACCCTATAGTCGTCGGACAATTCGGCGGCGGGCCAACCTAGTCCCGGGGTGGTAGGCACGACCCTATAGTCGTCGGACAAGTCGGCGGCGGGCCAACCTAGTCCCGGGGTCGTGGGGACGACCCTATAGTCGACGGCTGGCCAACCTAGTCCCGGGTTCGTGGGGACGACCCTATAGTCGTCGGATATGATGGTGGCGGGCCAATCTAGTCCCGTGGTCGTGGGGACGACCGTATAGTCGTCGGACATGTCGGCGGCTGGCCAACTTTGGCCCGGGGTCGTGGGGACGACTCTAAACTCTTCGGACAGGTCGGCGGCTGGCCAGCCTAGTCCCGAGTTCGTGGCGACGACCCTATAGTCGTCGGACATGTCGGCGGCGGGCCAACCAAGTCCCGGGGTCGTGGGGACGACCCTATAGTCGTCGGACATGACGGTGGCGGGCCAATCTAGTCCCGGGGTCGTGGGGACGACCCTATAGTCGTCGGACATGACGGTGGCGGGCCAATCTAGTCCCGGGGTCGTGGGGACGACCCTATAGTCGTCGGACATGACGGTGGCTGGCCAATCTAGTGCCGGGGTCGTGGGGACGACCCTATAGTCGTCGGACATGACAGTGGCGGGGCAATCTAGTCCCGGGGTCGTGCGTACGCCCCTATAGTCGTCGGACATGTCGGCGGCGGGGCCACTTTGGCCCGTACTCGTGGGGACGACCCTATAGTCGTCGGACATGTCGGCGGCTGGCCAGCCTAGTCCCGGGTTCGTGGGGACGACCCTATAGTCGTCGGACATGTCGGCGGTGGGCCAACCAAGTCCCGGGGTCGTTGGGATGACCCTATAGTCGTCGGGCACGACGGTGTCGGGCCAATCTAGTCCCGGGGTCGTGGGGACGACCCTATAGTCGTCGGACATGACGGTGGCGGGCCAATCTAGACCCGGGGTCGTGGGGACGACCCTATAGTCGTCGGACATGGCGGTGGCGGGCCAATCAAGTCCCGGGGTAGTGCGGACGACCCTATAGTCGTCGGACATGACGGTGGCTGGCCAACCTAGTGCCGGGGTCGTGGGGACGACCCTATAGTCGTCGGACATGACAGTGGCGGGGCAATCTAGTCCCGGGGTCGTGCGTACGAACCTATAGTCGTCGGACATGTCGGCGGCGGGGCAACTTTGGCCCGTACTCGTGGGGACGACCCTATAGTCGTCGGACATGTCGGCGGCTGGCCAGCCTAGTCCCGGGTTCGTGGGGACGACCCTATAGTCGTCGGACATGTCGGCGGTGGGCCAACCAAGTCCCGGGGTCGTTGGGATGACCCTATAGTCGTCGGGCACGACGGTGTCGGGCCAATCTAGTCCCGGGGTCGTGGGGACGACCCTATAGCCGTCGGACATGACGGTGGCGGGCCAATCTAGACCCGGGGTCGTGGGGACGACCCTATAGTCGTCGGACATGGCGGTGGCGGGCCAATCAAGTCCCGGGGTAGTGCGGACGACCCTATAGTCGTCGGACATGACGGTGGCTGGCCAACCTAGTGCCGGGGTCGTGGGGACGACCCTATAGTCGTCGGACATGACAGTGGCGGGGCAATCTAGTCCCGGGGTCGTGCGTACGAACCTATAGTCGTCGGACATGTCGGCGGCGGGGCAACTTTGGCCCGTACTCGTGGGGACGACCCTATAGTCGTCGGGCATGTCGGCGGCTGGCCAACAAAGTACCGGGGACGTGGGGACGACCCTATAGTCGTCGGACATGGCGGTGGCGGGCCAATCTAGTCCCGGGGTAGTGCGGACGACCCTATAGTCGTCGGACATGTCGGCGGCGGGCTAATCTAGTCCCGGGGTCGTGGGGACGACCCTATAGTTGTTGGACATTTCGGCGGCTGCCCAATCTAGTCCCGGGGTCGTGGGGACGACCCTATAGTCGTCGGACATGACGGTGGCGGGCCAATCTAGTCCCGGGGACGTGGGGACGACCCTATAGTCGTCGGACATGACGGCGGCTGGCCAGCCTAGTCCCGGGTTCGTGGGGACGACCCTATAGTCGTCGGACATGACGGTGGCGGGCCAATCTAGTCCCGGGGACGTGGGGACGACCCTATAGTCGTCGGACATGACGGTGGCGGGCCAATCTAGACCCGGGGTCGTGTGGACGACCCTATAGTCGTCGGACATGGCGGTGGCGGGCCAATCAAGTCCCGGGGTAGTGCGGACGACCCTATAGTCGTCGGACATGACGGTGGCTGGCCAACCTAGTGCCGGGGTCGTGGGGACGACCCTATAGTCGTCGGACATGACAGTGGCGGGGCAATCTAGTCCCGGGGTCGTGCGTACGAACCTATAGTCGTCGGACATGTCGGCGGCGGGGCAACTTTGGCCCGTACTCGTGGGGACGACCCTATAGTCGTCGGGCATGTCGGCGGCTGGCCAACCAAGTACCGGGGACGTGGGGACGACCCTATAGTCGTCGGACATGGCGGTGGCGTGCTAATATAGTCCCGGGGTCGTGGGGACGACCCTATGGTCGTTGGATATGTCGGTGGCTGGCCAACCTAGCCCCGGGGACGTGGGGACGACCCTATAGTCGTCAGACATGTCGGCGGCTGGCCAACCTAGTCCCGGGGTCGTGGGGACGACCCTATAGTCGTCGGACATGGCGGTGGCGGGCCAATCTAGTCCCGGGGTAGTGCGGACGACCCTATAGTCGTCGGACATGTCGGCGGCGGGCTAATCTAGTCCCGGGGTCGTGGGGACGACCCTATAGTTGTTGGACATTTCGGCGGCTGCCCAATCTAGTCCCGGGGTCGTGGGGACGACCCTATAGTCGTCGGACATGACGGTGGCGGGCCAATCTAGTCCCGGGGACGTGGGGACGACCCTATAGTCGTCGGACATGACGGCGGCTGGCCAGCCTAGTCCCGGGTTCGTGGGGACGACCCTATAGTCGTCGGACATGACGGTGGCGGGCCAATCTAGTCCCGGGGTCGTGGGAACGACCCTACAATCGTCGGACATTTCGGCGGCTGGCCAACCTAGTCCCCGGGTCGTTGGGACGACCCTATAGTCGTCGGAAATGACGGTGGCGGGCTAATCTAGTCCCGGGGTCGTGCGTACGACCCTATAGTCGTCGGACATGTCGGCGGCGGGGCAACTTTGGCCCGTGGTCGTGGGGACGACCCTATAGTCGTCGGACATGTCGGCGGCTGGCCAACTTTGGCCCGGGGTCGTGGGGACGACTCTATACTCTTTGGACAGGTCGGCGGCTGGCCAGCCTAGTCCCGGGGTCGGGGGGACGACCCTATAGTCGTCGGACATGACAGTGGCGGGGCAATCTAGTCCCGGGGTCGTGCGTACGACCCTATAGTCGTCGGACATGTCGGCGGCGGGGCAACCAAGTCCCGGGGTCGTGGGGGTGACCCTATAGTCGTCGGACATGACGGTGTCGGGCCAATCTAGTCCCGGGGTCGTGGGAACGATCCTACAATCGTCGGACATTTCGGCGGCTGGCCAACCTAGTCCCGGGGTCGTGCGTACGACCCTATAGTGATCGGACATGACGGTGGCGGGCCAATCTAGTCCCGGGGTCGTGGGGACGACCCTATAGCCGTCGGACATGACGGTGGCGGGCCAATCTAGTCCCGGGGTCGTGGGGACGACCCTATAGTCGTCGGACATGACGGTGGCTGGTCAACCTAGTACCGGGGTCGTGAGGACGACCCTATAGTCGTCGGACATGACAGTGGCGGGGCAATCTAGTCCCGGGGTCGTGCGTACGACCCTATAGTCGTTGGACATGTCGGCGGCTGGTCAACCTAGTCCCGGGGTCGTGGGGACGACCCTGTAGTCGTCGGACATGACGGCGGCGGGCCAACCAAGTCCCGGGGTCGTGGGGACGACCCTATAGTCGTCGGACATGGCGGTGGCGGGCCAATCTAGTCCCGGGGTAGTGCGGACGACCCTATAGTCGTCGGACATGTCGGCGGCGGGCTAATCTAGTCCCGGGGTCGTGGGGACGACCCTATAGTTGTTGGACATTTCGGCGGCTGCCCAATCTAGTCCCGGGGTCGTGGGGACGACCCTATAGTCGTCGGACATGACGGTGGCGGGCCAATCTAGTCCCGGGGTCGTGGGAACGACCCTACAATCGTCGGACATTTCGGCGGCTGGCCAACCTAGTCCCCGGGTCGTTGGGACGACCCTATAGTCGTCGGAAATGACGGTGGCGGGCTAATCTAGTCCCGGGGTCGTGCGTACGACCCTATAGTCGTCGGACATGTCGGCGGCGGGGCAACTTTGGCCCGTGGTCGTGGGGACGACCCTATAGTCGTCGGACATGTCGGCGGCTGGCCAACTTTGGCCCGGGGTCGTGGGGACGACTCTATACTCTTTGGACAGGTCGGCGGCTGGCCAGCCTAGTCCCGGGGTCGGGGGGACGACCCTATAGTCGTCGGACATGACAGTGGCGGGGCAATCTAGTCCCGGGGTCGTGCGTACGACCCTGTAGTCGTCGGACATGTCGGCGGCGGGGCAACTTTGGCCCGTACTCGTGGGGACGACCCTATAGTCGTCGGACATGTCGGCGGCTGGCCAACCTAGTACCGGGGACGTGGGGACGACCCTATAGTCGTCGGACACGACGGTGTCGGGCCAATCTAGTCCCGGGTTCGTGGGGACGACCCTATAGTCGTCGGACATGACGGTGGCGGGCCAATCTAGTCCCGGGGTCGTGGGAACGACCCTACAATCGTCGGACATTTCGGCTGCTGGCCAACCTAGTCCCCGAGTCGTTGGGACGACCCTATAGTCGTCGGAAATGACGGTGGCGGGCTAATCTAGTCCCGGGGTCGTGGGGACGACCCTATAGTCGTCGGGCATGACGGTGGCGGGCCAATCTAGTCCCGGGGTCGTGGGGACGACCCTATAGTCGTCGGACATGACGGTGGCTGGTCAACCTAGTACCGGGGTCGTGAGGACGACCCTATAGTCGTCGGACATGACAGTGGCGGGGCAATCTAGTCCCGGAGTCGTGCGTACGACCCTATAGTCGTTGGACATGTCGGCGGCTGGTCAACCTAGTCCCGGGGTCGTGGGGACGACCCTTTAGTCGTCGGACATGACGGCGGCGGGCCAACCAAGTCCCGGGGTCGTGGGGACGACCCTACAAGGTGTCCCAAAAATGTCGCGTTTCCTTGAAAGGGGTGACTCAGGGGGTGATTTGAAACAACTTTTTCCTTAGCGAAAATATTGTCCGAAGCTTCGTTAAGGAGATATTAAGCAAAAACCCCGACCAATCAGAGCGCGCGCCTTCCGCCTGAGTTCCCGCGGTAGCGTTGGCTACGAGGTAGGCGACCGCGCTTGTGCTACGAACGTACGAACAAGCAAGTCGGCATGCATCGAAGGAAACCGCGTTACACATTTTTTTTTTAAAGCAGAATGTTAAATAAGAATAATTTGAAGTGAGAGGACAAGAAGTACGTAAATTTCGTTTGTAAATAAGGCATAAACGAAAAGCTAACGTAACAGAAAATGTACGACAAGTGATCGTAATTCGTTATTGAGGTAAAAATCCGTAGTTTAACAACGGCCAACACAACTAAATTTAAAAAATAATATTAGGTGTATGAATAAATTCTTTCCGAATGGAATTTCTATCGCGGTGGTATTCAGAAGCTGCCAGAAAAATGGCAAAAGGTAATGAACAATAATGGAAATTATTGCGATGATCGAGTTGTTTTCATATTTTTTAAATCGAACTGTTATTGTACCCTAAAATCGGAAAGAATTTATTTTCACACCTAATAATCACCAATAAATTAAAGAAAACTCACCTTTTCGGACATTCCTCTCCTTGCTTTCCTTCCCTTTTCGGACATTCCTCTCCTTGCTTTCCTTCCCTTTTCGGAAACCTGTGTCACTAGGCCACTGTACCGATCCTGGTCATCGGCGTCCAGTGCTCAGCTGATCGCAGGGTCAATGTACCGAATATTCACTTCACTGCACGGCTACTAACACTGATCACTGAATTTATTTTTCACGGAACGTGTTGTTCCTACGTTATAAAAATTGGTGGCCGCGAAAGGGGCCGATTACTGTTAATTACTGGGACGAGATTACTACTATTACTCGGCGAAAAGAAAACTCGTGGCAGACTGTCTCGGGCTGTGCAGTCCGCTGCTGTGCAGCGATCAGATACGGATCCGACCGACGATCGTCAAAACAAAAGCGTAGGCTACGCTTGGTCAAATCGCTCTATCGCACTCGATCTCGTGTTTCGTTCGATCTCTTCGTCGCGCGGTGTGACAATGTATGTGGCAACTTCAGCCACTAACCAAAATACGTGTGCCCCGTCTTTAAAAGTGTGCCCAAATAGGTGACTCGACCAATCGTCACAGCAGCGGACTGCACAGCCCGAGACAGTCTGCCACGAGTTTTCGTTTCGCCGGGTAATAGTAGTAATCTCGTTCCAGTAATTAACAGTAATCTGCCCCTGTCGGGGCCACCAATTTTTATAACGTAGGAACAACACGTTCCGTGAAAAATAAATTCAGTGATCAGTGTTAGTAGCCGTGCAGTGAAGTGAATATTCGGTACATTAACCCGGACGCAGTGTGATCAGCTGAGCACTGGGCGCTACCCAACCATAAATCTTTTCGTCCACCGATAACCAGGATCGGTACAGTGACCCACAGTGACACAGGTTTCCGGAAAGGGAAGGAAAGCAAGGAAAAGAATGTCCGAAAGGGTGAGTTTTCTTTAATTTATTGGTGATTATTAGGTGTGAAAATAAATTCTTTCCGATTTTAGGGTACAATAACAGTTCGATTTAAAAAATATGAAAACAACTCGATCATCGCAATAAAATCCATTATTGTTCATTACCTTTTGCCATTTTTCTGGCAGCTTCTGAATACCACTGCGATAGAAATTCCAGTCGGAAAGAATTTATTCATACACCTAATATTATTTTTTAAATTTAGTTGTGTTGGCCGTTCTTAAACTACGGATTTTTACCTCAATAACGAATTACGATCACTTGTCGTACATTCTCTGTTACGTTAGCTTTTCGTTTATGCTTTATTTTAAAACGAAATTTACGTACTTCTTGTCCTCTCACTTCAAATTAATCTTATTTAAGATTCTGCTTTAAAAAAAAAATGTGTAACGCGATTTCCTTCGATGCATGCCGACTTGCTTGTTCGTACGTTCGTAGCACAAGCGCGGTCGCCTACCTCGTAGCCAACGCTACCGCGGGAACTCAGGCGGAAGGCGCGCGCTCTGATTGGTCGGGGTTTTTGCTTAATATCTCCTTAACGAAGCTTCGGACAATATTTTCGTTAAGGAAATAGTTGTTTCAAATCACCCCCTGAGTCACCCCTTTCAAGGAAACGCGACATTTTTGGGACACCCTGTATAGTCGTCGTACATGTCGGCGGTTCGAGGCAACTATGGCCCGTGGTCGTGGAGACGACCCTATAGTTGTCGGACATGACGGCGGCGTGCCAACCAAGTCCCGGGGTCGTGGGGATGACCCTATAGTCGTCGGACATGACGGTGTCGGGCCAATCTAGTCCCGGGGTCGTGGGAACGATCCTACAATCGTCGGACATTTCGGCGGCTGGCCAACCTTGTCCCGGGGTCGTGGGGACGACCCTATAGTCGTCGGACATGACAGTGGCGGGGCAATCTAGTCCCGGGGTCGTGCGTACGACCCTATAGTGGTCGGACATGACGGTGGCGGGCCAATCTAGTCCCGGGGTGGTGGGGACAACCCTATAGTCGTCGGACATGACGGTGGCGGGCCAATCTAGTCCCGGGGTCGTGGGGACGACCCTATAGTCGTCGGACATGACGGCGGCTGGCCAACCTAGTACCGGGGTCGTTGGGACGACCCTATAGTCGTCGGACATGACAGTGGCGGGGCAATCTAGTCCCGGGGTCGTGCGTACGACCCTATAGTCGTCGGACATGACGGCGGCTGGCCAACCAAGTACCGGGGACGTGGGGACGACCCTATAGTCGTCGGACATGGCGGTGGCGTGCTAATATAGTCCCGGGGTCGTGGGGACGACCCTATGGTCGTTGGATATGTCGGTGGCTGGCCAACCTAGCCCCGGGGACGTGGGGACGACCCTATAGTCGTCAGACATGTCGGCGGCTGGCCAACCTAGTCCCGGGGTCGTGGGGACGACCCTATAGTCGTCGGACATGGCGGTGGCGGGCCAATCTAGTCCCGGGGTAGTGCGGACGACCCTATAGTCGTCGGACATGTCGGCGGCGGGCTAATCTAGTCCCGGGGTCGTGGGGACGACCCTATAGTTGTTGGACATTTCGGCGGCTGCCCAATCTAGTCCCGGGGTCGTGGGGACGACCCTATAGTCGTCGGACATGACGGTGGCGGGCCAATCTAGTCCCGGGGACGTGGGGACGACCCTATAGTCGTCGGACATGACGGCGGCTGGCCAGCCTAGTCCCGGGTTCGTGGGGACGACCCTATAGTCGTCGGACATGACGGTGGCGGGCCAATCTAGTCCCGGGGTCGTGGGAACGACCCTACAATCGTCGGACATTTCGGCGGCTGGCCAACCTAGTCCCCGGGTCGTTGGGACGACCCTATAGTCGTCGGAAATGACGGTGGCGGGCTAATCTAGTCCCGGGGTCGTGCGTACGACCCTATAGTCGTCGGACATGTCGGCGGCGGGGCAACTTTGGCCCGTGGTCGTGGGGACGACCCTATAGTCGTCGGACATGTCGGCGGCTGGCCAACTTTGGCCCGGGGTCGTGGGGACGACTCTATACTCTTTGGACAGGTCGGCGGCTGGCCAGCCTAGTCCCGGGGTCGGGGGGACGACCCTATAGTCGTCGGACATGACAGTGGCGGGGCAATCTAGTCCCGGGGTCGTGCGTACGACCCTATAGTCGTCGGACATGTCGGCGGCGGGGCAACCAAGTCCCGGGGTCGTGGGGGTGACCCTATAGTCGTCGGACATGACGGTGTCGGGCCAATCTAGTCCCGGGGTCGTGGGAACGATCCTACAATCGTCGGACATTTCGGCGGCTGGCCAACCTAGTCCCGGGGTCGTGCGTACGACCCTATAGTGATCGGACATGACGGTGGCGGGCCAATCTAGTCCCGGGGTCGTGGGGACGACCCTATAGCCGTCGGACATGACGGTGGCGGGCCAATCTAGTCCCGGGGTCGTGGGGACGACCCTATAGTCGTCGGACATGACGGTGGCTGGTCAACCTAGTACCGGGGTCGTGAGGACGACCCTATAGTCGTCGGACATGACAGTGGCGGGGCAATCTAGTCCCGGGGTCGTGCGTACGACCCTATAGTCGTTGGACATGTCGGCGGCTGGTCAACCTAGTCCCGGGGTCGTGGGGACGACCCTGTAGTCGTCGGACATGACGGCGGCGGGCCAACCAAGTCCCGGGGTCGTGGGGACGACCCTATAGTCGTCGGACATGGCGGTGGCGGGCCAATCTAGTCCCGGGGTAGTGCGGACGACCCTATAGTCGTCGGACATGTCGGCGGCGGGCTAATCTAGTCCCGGGGTCGTGGGGACGACCCTATAGTTGTTGGACATTTCGGCGGCTGCCCAATCTAGTCCCGGGGTCGTGGGGACGACCCTATAGTCGTCGGACATGACGGTGGCGGGCCAATCTAGTCCCGGGGTCGTGGGAACGACCCTACAATCGTCGGACATTTCGGCGGCTGGCCAACCTAGTCCCCGGGTCGTTGGGACGACCCTATAGTCGTCGGAAATGACGGTGGCGGGCTAATCTAGTCCCGGGGTCGTGCGTACGACCCTATAGTCGTCGGACATGTCGGCGGCGGGGCAACTTTGGCCCGTGGTCGTGGGGACGACCCTATAGTCGTCGGACATGTCGGCGGCTGGCCAACTTTGGCCCGGGGTCGTGGGGACGACTCTATACTCTTTGGACAGGTCGGCGGCTGGCCAGCCTAGTCCCGGGGTCGGGGGGACGACCCTATAGTCGTCGGACATGACAGTGGCGGGGCAATCTAGTCCCGGGGTCGTGCGTACGACCCTGTAGTCGTCTGACATGTCGGCGGCGGGGCAACTTTGGCCCGTACTCGTGGGGACGACCCTATAGTCGTCGGACATGTCGGCGGCTGGCCAACCTAGTACCGGGGACGTGGGGACGACCCTATAGTCGTCGGACACGACGGTGTCGGGCCAATCTAGTCCCGGGTTCGTGGGGACGACCCTATAGTCGTCGGACATGACGGTGGCGGGCCAATCTAGTCCCGGGGTCGTGGGAACGACCCTACAATCGTCGGACATTTCGGCTGCTGGCCAACCTAGTCCCCGAGTCGTTGGGACGACCCTATAGTCGTCGGAAATGACGGTGGCGGGCTAATCTAGTCCCGGGGTCGTGGGGACGACCCTATAGTCGTCGGGCATGACGGTGGCGGGCCAATCTAGTCCCGGGGTCGTGGGGACGACCCTATAGTCGTCGGACATGACGGTGGCTGGTCAACCTAGTACCGGGGTCGTGAGGACGACCCTATAGTCGTCGGACATGACAGTGGCGGGGCAATCTAGTCCCGGAGTCGTGCGTACGACCCTATAGTCGTTGGACATGTCGGCGGCTGGTCAACCTAGTCCCGGGGTCGTGGGGACGACCCTTTAGTCGTCGGACATGACGGCGGCGGGCCAACCAAGTCCCGGGGTCGTGGGGACGACCCTACAAGGTGTCCCAAAAATGTCGCGTTTCCTTGAAAGGGGTGACTCAGGGGGTGATTTGAAACAACTTTTTCCTTAGCGAAAATATTGTCCGAAGCTTCGTTAAGGAGATATTAAGCAAAAACCCCGACCAATCAGAGCGCGCGCCTTCCGCCTGAGTTCCCGCGGTAGCGTTGGCTACGAGGTAGGCGACCGCGCTTGTGCTACGAACGTACGAACAAGCAAGTCGGCATGCATCGAAGGAAACCGCGTTACACATTTTTTTTTTAAAGCAGAATGTTAAATAAGAATAATTTGAAGTGAGAGGACAAGAAGTACGTAAATTTCGTTTGTAAATAAGGCATAAACGAAAAGCTAACGTAACAGAAAATGTACGACAAGTGATCGTAATTCGTTATTGAGGTAAAAATCCGTAGTTTAACAACGGCCAACACAACTAAATTTAAAAAATAATATTAGGTGTATGAATAAATTCTTTCCGAATGGAATTTCTATCGCGGTGGTATTCAGAAGCTGCCAGAAAAATGGCAAAAGGTAATGAACAATAATGGAAATTATTGCGATGATCGAGTTGTTTTCATATTTTTTAAATCGAACTGTTATTGTACCCTAAAATCGGAAAGAATTTATTTTCACACCTAATAATCACCAATAAATTAAAGAAAACTCACCTTTTCGGACATTCCTCTCCTTGCTTTCCTTCCCTTTTCGGACATTCCTCTCCTTGCTTTCCTTCCCTTTTCGGAAACCTGTGTCACTAGGCCACTGTACCGATCCTGGTCATCGGCGTCCAGTGCTCAGCTGATCGCAGGGTCAATGTACCGAATATTCACTTCACTGCACGGCTACTAACACTGATCACTGAATTTATTTTTCACGGAACGTGTTGTTCCTACGTTATAAAAATTGGTGGCCGCGAAAGGGGCCGATTACTGTTAATTACTGGGACGAGATTACTACTATTACTCGGCGAAAAGAAAACTCGTGGCAGACTGTCTCGGGCTGTGCAGTCCGCTGCTGTGCAGCGATCAGATACGGATCCGACCGACGATCGTCAAAACAAAAGCGTAGGCTACGCTTGGTCAAATCGCTCTATCGCACTCGATCTCGTGTTTCGTTCGATCTCTTCGTCGCGCGGTGTGACAATGTATGTGGCAACTTCAGCCACTAACCAAAATACGTGTGCCCCGTCTTTAAAAGTGTGCCCAAATAGGTGACTCGACCAATCGTCACAGCAGCGGACTGCACAGCCCGAGACAGTCTGCCACGAGTTTTCGTTTCGCCGGGTAATAGTAGTAATCTCGTTCCAGTAATTAACAGTAATCTGCCCCTGTCGGGGCCACCAATTTTTATAACGTAGGAACAACACGTTCCGTGAAAAATAAATTCAGTGATCAGTGTTAGTAGCCGTGCAGTGAAGTGAATATTCGGTACATTAACCCGGACGCAGTGTGATCAGCTGAGCACTGGGCGCTACCCAACCATAAATCTTTTCGTCCACCGATAACCAGGATCGGTACAGTGACCCACAGTGACACAGGTTTCCGGAAAGGGAAGGAAAGCAAGGAAAAGAATGTCCGAAAGGGTGAGTTTTCTTTAATTTATTGGTGATTATTAGGTGTGAAAATAAATTCTTTCCGATTTTAGGGTACAATAACAGTTCGATTTAAAAAATATGAAAACAACTCGATCATCGCAATAAAATCCATTATTGTTCATTACCTTTTGCCATTTTTCTGGCAGCTTCTGAATACCACTGCGATAGAAATTCCAGTCGGAAAGAATTTATTCATACACCTAATATTATTTTTTAAATTTAGTTGTGTTGGCCGTTCTTAAACTACGGATTTTTACCTCAATAACGAATTACGATCACTTGTCGTACATTCTCTGTTACGTTAGCTTTTCGTTTATGCTTTATTTTAAAACGAAATTTACGTACTTCTTGTCCTCTCACTTCAAATTAATCTTATTTAAGATTCTGCTTTAAAAAAAAAATGTGTAACGCGATTTCCTTCGATGCATGCCGACTTGCTTGTTCGTACGTTCGTAGCACAAGCGCGGTCGCCTACCTCGTAGCCAACGCTACCGCGGGAACTCAGGCGGAAGGCGCGCGCTCTGATTGGTCGGGGTTTTTGCTTAATATCTCCTTAACGAAGCTTCGGACAATATTTTCGTTAAGGAAATAGTTGTTTCAAATCACCCCCTGAGTCACCCCTTTCAAGGAAACGCGACATTTTTGGGACACCCTGTATAGTCGTCGTACATGTCGGCGGTTCGAGGCAACTATGGCCCGTGGTCGTGGAGACGACCCTATAGTTGTCGGACATGACGGCGGCGTGCCAACCAAGTCCCGGGGTCGTGGGGATGACCCTATAGTCGTCGGACATGACGGTGTCGGGCCAATCTAGTCCCGGGGTCGTGGGAACGATCCTACAATCGTCGGACATTTCGGCGGCTGGCCAACCTTGTCCCGGGGTCGTGGGGACGACCCTATAGTCGTCGGACATGACAGTGGCGGGGCAATCTAGTCCCGGGGTCGTGCGTACGACCCTATAGTGGTCGGACATGACGGTGGCGGGCCAATCTAGTCCCGGGGTGGTGGGGACAACCCTATAGTCGTCGGACATGACGGTGGCGGGCCAATCTAGTCCCGGGGTCGTGGGGACGACCCTATAGTCGTCGGACATGACGGCGGCTGGCCAACCTAGTACCGGGGTCGTTGGGACGACCCTATAGTCGTCGGACATGACAGTGGCGGGGCAATCTAGTCCCGGGGTCGTGCGTACGACCCTATAGTCGTCGGACATGACGGTGGCGCGCCAATCTTGTCCCGGGGTCGTGGGAACGACCCTACAATCGTCGGATATTTCGGCGGCTGGCCAACCTAGTCCCGGGGTCGTGCGTACGACCCTATAGTGGTCGGACATGACGGTGGCGGGCCAATGTAGTCCCGGGGTCGTGGGGACGACCCTATAGTCGTCGGACATGACGGTGGCGGGCCAATCTAGTCCCGGGGTCGTGGGAACGACCCTACAGTCGTCGGACATTTCGGCGGCTGGCCAACCTTGTCCCGGGGTCGTGGGGACGACCCTATTGTCGTCGGACATGACAGTGGCGGGGCAATCTAGTCCCGGGGTCGTGCGTACGACCCTATAGTGGTCGGACATGACGGTGGCGGGCCAATCTAGTCCCGGGGTGGTGGGGACAACCCTATAGTCGTCGGACATGACGGTGGCGGGCCAATGTAGTCCCGTGGTGGTGGGGACGACCCTATAGTCGTCGGACATGTCGGCGGCTGGGCAACTATGGCCCGTGGTCGTGGGGACGACCCTATAGTCGTCGGACATGTCGGCGGCGGGCTAATCTAGACCCGTGGTCGTGGGGACGACCCTATAGTCATCGGACATGACAGCGGCTGGCCAACCTAGTCCCGGGATCGTGGGGACGACCCTATAGTCGTTGGACATGACGGTGGCGGGACAATCTAGTCCCAGGGCCGTGGGGACGACCCTATAGTCGTCGGACATGTCGGCGGTGGGCCAACCAAGTCCCGGGGTCGTGGGGATGACCCTATAGGGTCGTCCCCACGACCCCGGGCCTACGTTGTCCCGCCGCCGACATGTCCGACGACTATAGGGTCGTCCCCACGAACCCGGGACTAGGTTGGCCAGTCACCGACATGTCCGACGACTATAGGGTCGTCCCCACGACCCGGGCCAAAGTTGACCTGCCGCCGACATGTCCGACGACTATAGGGTCGTCCCCACGACCCGGGCCAAAGTTGGCCAGCCGCCGACATGTTCGACGACTTTAGGGTCGTCCCCACGACCCCAGGACTAGATTGGCCCGCCACAGTCATGTCCGACGACTATAGGGTCGTCTCCACGACCCCGGGACTAGGTTGGCCCGCCGCCGACTTGTCCGACGACTATAGGGTCGTCTCCACGACCACTGGCCAAAGTTGCCCAGCCGCCGACATGTCCGACGACTATAGGGTCGTCCCCACGTCCCCGGGACTAGATTGGCCCGCCACCGTCATGTCCGACGAATATAGGGTCGCCTCCACGACCCGGGACTAGGTTGGCCCGCCGCCGACTTGTCCGACGACTATAGGGTCGTCTCCACGACCACTGGCCAAAGTTGCCCAGCCGCCGACATGTCCGACGACTATAGGGTCGTCCCCACGACCCCGGGACTAGGTTGGCCCGCCACCGTTATGTCCGACGACTATCGGTTCGTCCCTACGACCCTGGGCATACATTGGCCCGCCGCCGACATGTCCGACGACTATAGGGTCGTCCCCACGACCCCAGGACTAGATTGGCCCGCCACAGTCATGTCCGACGACTATAGGGTCGTCTCCACGACCCCGGGACTAGGTTGGCCCGCCGCCGACTTGTCCGACGACTATAGGGTCGTCCCCGCGACCCCGGGACTAGGTTGGCCCGCCGCCGACTTTTACGACGACTATAGGGTCGTCCCTACGACACTGGGCCTACGTTGGCCCGCCGCAGACTTGTCCGACGACTATAGGGTCGTCCCTACGACCCCGGGCCTACGTTGTCCCGCCGCCGACATGTCCGACGATTGTAGGTTCGTCCCCACGGCCCTGGGACTAGATTGGCCCGCCACCATCATGTCCAACGACTATAGGGTCGTCCCCTCGACCCCGGGAATATGTTGGCCAGACGCCGACACGTCCGACCACTATAGGGTCGTCCCCACGACCCCGGGCCTACGTTGGCCCGCCGCCGACTTGTCCGACGACTATAGGGTCGTCCCCACGACCCCGGGACTAGATTGCCCCGCCACCGTCATGTCCTACGACTATAGGGTCGTCCCCTCGACCCCGGGACTATGTTGGCCAGCCGCCGACATGTCCGACGACTATAGGGTCGTCCCCACGACCCCGGGACTAGGTTGGCTCGCCACCAACATGTCCGACGAATATAGGGTCGTCCCCACGACCCCGGGACTAGGTTGGCCCGCCGCCGACTTGTCCGACGACTATAGGGTCGTCTCCACGACCACTGGCCAAAGTTGCCCAGCCGCCGACATGTCCGACGACTATAGGGTCGTCCCCACGACCCCGGGACTAGGTTGGCCCGCCACCGTCATGTCCGACGCCTATCGGTTCGTCCCTACGACCCTGGGCATACGTTGGCCCGCCGCCGACATGTCCGACGACTATAGGGTCGTCCCCACGACCCCGGTACTAGGTTGGCCTGCCGCCGACATGTCCAACGACTATAGGGTCGTCCCCGCGAACCCGGGACTAGGTTGGCCAGTCACCGACATGTCCGACGACTATAGGGTCGTCCCCACGACCCCGGGACTAGGTTGGCCTGCCGCCGACATATCCGACGACTATAGGGTCGTCCCCACGAACCCGGGACTAGGTTGGCCAGTCACCGACATGTCCGACGACTATAGGGTCGTCCCCAAGACCACGGGCCAAAGTTGCCCTGCCGCCGACATGTCCGACGACTATAGGGTCGTCCCCACGACCCCGGGTCTAGGTTGGCCCGCCGTCGACATGTCCTACGACTATAGGGTCGTCCCCACGCCCCGGGCCAAAGTTGGCCAGCCGCCGACATGTCCGACGACTATAGGGTCGTCCCCACGACCCGGGCCAAAGTTGGCCAGCCGCCGACATGTTCGACGACTATAGGGTCGTCCCCACGACCCCGGGACTAGGTTGGCCTGCCGCCGACATGTCCGACGACTATAGGGTCGTCCCCACGAACCCGGGACTAGGTTGGCCAGTCACCGACATGCCCGACGACTATAGGGTCGTCCCCAAGACCACGGGCCAAAGTTGCCCAGCCGCCGACATGTCCGACGACTATAGGGTCGTCCCCACGACCCCGGGACTAGGTTGGCCCGCCGCCGACTTGTCCGACGACTATAGGGTCGTCCCCACGACCCCGGGACTAGGTTGGCCTGCCGCCGACATGTCCAACGACTATAGGGTCGTCCCCACGAACCCGGGACTAGGTTGTCCAGTCACCGACATGTCCGACGACTATAGGGTCGTCCCCACGACCACTGGCCAAAGTTGCCCAGCCGCCGACATGTCCGACGACTATAGGGTCGTCCCCACGACCACTGGCCAAAGTTGCCCAGCCGCCGACATGTCCGACGACTATAGGGTCGTCCCCACGAACCCGGGACTAGGTTGGCCAGTCACCGACATGTCCGACGACTATAGGGTCGTCCCCAAGACCACGGGCCAAGTTGCCCTGCCGCCGACATGTCCGACGACTATAGGGTCGTCCCCACGACCCCGGGTCTAGGTTGGCCCGCCGTCGACATGTCCGACGACTATAGGGTCGTCCCCACCAACCCGGGACTAGGTTGGCCAGTCACCGACATGTCCGACGACTATAGGGTCGTCCCCACGACCCGGGCCAAAGTTGACCTGCCGCCGACATGTCCGACGACTATAGGGTCGTCCCCACGACCCGGGACAAAGTTGGCCAGCCGCCGACGTGTCCTACGACTATGGGGTCGTCCCCACGACCACGAGACTAGGTTGGCCAGCCGCCGACATGTCCGACGACTATAGGGTCGTCCCCACCACCCCGGGTCTAGGTTGGCCAGCCGCCAACATGTCCGACGACTATAGGGTCGTCCCCACGACCACGGGCCAAAGTTGCCCTGCCGCCGACATGTCCGACGACTATAGGGTCGTCCCCACGACCACTGCCCAAAGTTGCCCAGCCGCCGACATGTCCGACGACTATAGGGTCGTCCCCACGACCACGGGCCAAAGTTGCCCTGCCGCCGACATGTCCGACGACTATGGGGTCGTCCCCACGACCCCGGGACTAGGTTGGCCCGCCGCCGACATGTCCGACGACTATAGGGTCGTCCCCACGACCACGGGCCAAAGTTGCCCTGCCGCCGACATGTCCGACGACTATAGGGTCGTCCCCACGAACCCGGGACTAGGTTGGCCAGTCACCGACATGTCCGACGACTATAGGGTCGTCCCCACGACCCCGGGACTAGGTTGGCCTGCCGCCGACATATCCGACGACTATAGGGTCGTCCCCACGAACCCGGGACTAGGTTGGCCAGTCACCGACATGTCCGACGACTATAGGGTCGTCCCCAAGACCACGGGCCAAAGTTGCCCTGCCGCCGACATGTCCGACCACTATACGGTCGTCCCCACGACCCCGGGACTAGGTTGGCCCGCCGACGACGTGTCCTACGACTATGGGGTCGTCCCCACGACCACGAGACTAGGTTGGCCAGCCGCCGACATGTCCGACGACTATAGGGTCGTCCCCACCACCCCGGGTCTAGGTTGGCCAGCCGCCGACATGTCCGACGACTATAGGGTCGTCCCCACGACCACGGGCCAAAGTTGCCCTGCCGCCGACATGTCCGACGACTATAGGGTCGTCCCCACGACCACTGGCCAAAGTTGCCCAGCCGCCGACGTGTCCGACGACTATAGGGTCGTACCCACGACCACGGGCCAAAGTTGCCCTGCCGCCGACATGTCCGACGACTATAGGGTCGTCCCCACGACCCCGGGACTAGGTTGGCCCGCCGCCGACATGTCCGACGACTATAGGGTCGTCCCCACGCCCCGGGCCAAAGTTGGCCAGCCGCCGACATGTCCGACGACTATAGGGTCGTCCCCACGACCCCGGGACAAGATTGGCCCGCCACCGTCATGTCCGACGACTATAGGGTCGTCCCCACGACCCCGGGACTAGGTTGGCCTGCCGCCGACATGTCCGACGACTATAGGGTCGTCCCCACGACCCCGGGACGAGGTTGGCCCGCCGCCGACTTGTCCGACGACTATAGGGTCGTCCCCACGACCCGGGATAAAGTTGGCCAGTCACCGACATGTCCGACGACTATAGGGTCGTCCCCACGACCACTGGCCAAAGTTGCCCAGACGCCGACATGTCCGACGACTATAGGGTCGTCCCCACGAACCCGGGACTAGGTTGGCCAGTCACCGACATGTCCGACGACTATAGGGTCGTCCCCAAGACCACGGGCCAAGTTGCCCTGCCGCCGACATGTCCGACGACTATAGGGTCGTCCCCACGACCCCGGGTCTAGGTTGGCCCGCCGTCGACATGTCCGACGACTATAGGGTCGTCCCCACGAACCCGGGACTAGGTTGGCCAGTCACCGACATGTCCGACGACTATAGGGTCGTCCCCACGACCCGGGCCAAAGTTGACCTGCCGCCGACATGTCCGACGACTATAGGGTCGTCCCCACGACCCCGGGACTAGGTTGGCCTGCCGCCGACATGTCCAACGACTATAGTGTCGTCCCCACGAACCCGGGACTAGGTTGGCCAGTCACCGACATGTCCGACGACTATAGGGTCGTCCCCACGACCACTGGCCAAAGTTGCCCAGCCGCCGACATGTCCGACGACTATAGGGTCGTCCCCACGACCACTGGCCAAAGTTGCCCAGCCACCGTCATGTCCGACGACTATACGGTCGTCCCCACGACCCCGGGACTAGGTTGGCCCGCCGACGACGTGTCCTACGACTATGGGGTCGTCCCCACGACCACGAGACTAGGTTGGCCAGCCGCCGACATGTCCGACGACTATAGGGTCGTCCCCAAGACCACGGGCCAAGTTGCCCTGCCGCCGACATGTCCGACGACTATAGGGTCCTCCCCACGACCCCGGGTCTAGGTTGGCCCGCCGTCGACATGTCCGACGACTATAGGGTCGTCCCCACGAACCCGGGACTAGGTTGGCCAGTCACCGACATGTCCGACGACTATAGGGTCGTCCCCACGACCCGGGCCAAAGTTGACCTGCCGCCGACATGTCCGACGACTATAGGGTCGTCCCCACGACCCCGGGACTAGGTTGGCCTGCCGCCGACATGTCCAACGACTATAGGGTCGTCCCCACGAACCCGGGACTAGGTTGGCCAGTCACCGACATGTCCGACGACTATAGGGTCGTCCCCACGACCACTGGCCAAAGTTGCCCAGCCGCCCACGTGTCCGACGACTATAGGGTCGTCCCCACTACCCCGGGACTAGGTTGGCCCGCCGCCGACTTGTCCGACGACTATAGGGTCGTCCCCACGACCCGGGACAAAGTTGGCCAGCCGCCGACGTGTCCTACGACTATGGGGTCGTCCCCACGACCACGAGACTAGGTTGGCCAGCCGCCGACATGTCCGACGACTATAGGGTCGTCCCCACCACCCCGGGTCTAGGTTGGCCAGCCGCCAACATGTCCGACGACTATAGGGTCGTCCCCACGACCACGGGCCAAAGTTGCCCTGCCGCCGACATGTCCGACGACTATAGGGTCGTCCCCACGACCACTGCCCAAAGTTGCCCAGCCGCCGACATGTCCGACGACTATAGGGTCGTCCCCACGACCACGGGCCAAAGTTGCCCTGCCGCCGACATGTCCGACGACTATGGGGTCGTCCCCACGACCCCGGGACTAGGTTGGCCCGCCGCCGACATGTCCGACGACTATAGGGTCGTCCCCACGCCCCGGGCCAAAGTTGGCCAGCCGCCGACATGTCCGACGACTATACGGTCGTCCCCACGCCCCGGGACAAGATTGGCCCGCCACCGTCATGTCCGACGACTATACGGTCGTCCCCACGACCCCGGGACTAGGTTGGCCCGCCGACGACGTGTCCTACGACTATGGAGTCGTCCCCACGACCACGAGACTAGGTTGGCCAGCCGCCGACATGTCCGACGACTATAGGGCCGTCCCCACCACCCCGGGTCTAGGTTGGCCAGCCGCCAACATGTCCGACGACTATAGGGTCGTCCCCACGACTACGGGCCAAAGTTGCCCTGCCGCCGACATGCCCGACGACTATAGGGTCGTCCCCACGACCACGGGCCAAAGTTGCCCTGCCGCCGACATGTCCGACGACTATAGGGTCGTCCCCACGACCCCGGGACTAGGTTGGCCCGCCGCCGACATGTCCGACGACTATAGGGTCGTCCCCACGCCCCGGGCCAAAGTTGGCCAGCCGCCGACATGTCCGACGACTATAGGGTCGTCCCCACGACCCCGGGACAAGATTGGCCCGCCACCGTCATGTCCGACGACTATAGGGTCGTCCCCACGACCCCGGGACTAGGTTGGCCTGCCGCCGACATGTCCGACGACTATAGGGTCGTCCCCACGAACCCGGGACTAGGTTGGCCAGTCACCGACATGTCCGACGACTATAGGGTCGTCCCCACGACCCGGGCCAAAGTTGACCGGCCGCCGACATGTCCGACGACTATAGGGTCGTCCCCACGACCCCGGGACTAGGTTGGCCTGCCGCCGACATGTCCAACGACTATAGGGTCGTCCCCACGAACCCGGGACTAGGTTGGCCAGTCACCGACATGTCCGACGACTATAGGGTCGTCCCCACGACCACTGGCCAAAGTTGCCGAGCCGCCGACATGTCCGACGACTATAGGGTCGTCCCCAAGACCACGGGCCAAGTTGCCCTGCCGCCGACATGTCCGACGACTATAGGGTCCTCCCCACGACCCCGGGTCTAGGTTGGCCCGCCGTCGACATGTCCGACGACTATAGGGTCGTCCCCACGAACCCGGGACTAGGTTGGCCAGTCACCGACATGTCCGACGACTATAGGGTCGTCCCCACGACCCGGGCCAAAGTTGACCTGCCGCCGACATGTCCGACGACTATAGGGTCGTCCCCACGACCCCGGGACTAGGTTGGCCTGCCGCCGACATGTCCAACGACTATAGGGTCGTCCCCACGAACCCGGGACTAGGTTGGCCAGTCACCGACATGTCCGACGACTATAGGGTCGTCCCCACGACCACTGGCCAAAGTTGCCCAGCCGCCGACATGTCCGACGACTATAGGGTCGTCCCCACTACCCCGGGACTAGGTTGGCCCGCCGCCGACTTGTCCGACGACTATAGGGTCGTCCCCACGACCCGGGACAAAGTTGGCCAGCCGCCGACGTGTCCTACGACTATGGGGTCGTCCCCACGACCACGAGACTAGGTTGGCCAGCCGCCGACATGTCCGACGACTATAGGGTCGTCCCCACCACCCCGGGTCTAGGTTGGCCAGCCGCCAACATGTCCGACGACTATAGGGTCGTCCCCACGACCACGGGCCAAAGTTGCCCTGCCGCCGACATGTCCGACGACTATAGGGTCGTCCCCACGACCACTGCCCAAAGTTGCCCAGCCGCCGACATGTCCGACGACTATAGGGTCGTCCCCACGACCACGGGCCAAAGTTGCCCTGCCGCCGACATGTCCGACGACTATAGGGTCGTCCCCACGAACCCGGGACTAGGTTGGCCAGTCACCGACATGTCCGACGACTATAGGGTCGTCCCCACGACCCCGGGACTAGGTTGGCCTGCCGCCGACATATCCGACGACTATAGGGTCGTCCCCACGAACCCGGGACTAGGTTGGCCAGTCACCGACATGTCCGACGACTATAGGGTCGTCCCCAAGACCACGGGCCAAAGTTGCCCTGCCGCCGACATGTCCGACGACTATAGGGTCGTCCTCACGACCCCGGGTCTAGGTTGGCCCGCCGTCGACATGTCCGACGACTATAGGGTCGTCCCCACGCCCGGGCCAAAGTTGGCCAGCCGCCGACATGTCCGACGACTATAGGGTCGTCCCCACGACCCCGGGACTAGATTGGCCCGCCACCGTCATGTCCGACGACTATACGGTCGTCCCCACGACCCCGGGACTTGGTTGGCCCGCCGACGACGTGTCCTACGACTATGGGGTCGTCCCCACGACCACGAGACTAGGTAGGCCAGCCGCCGACATGTCCGACGACTATAGGGTCGTCCCCACCACCCCGGGTCTAGGTTGGCCAGCCGCCAACATGTCCGACGACTATAGGGTCGTCCCCACGACCACGGGCCAAAGTTGCCCTGCCGCCGACATGTCCGACGACTATAGGGTCGTCCCCACGACCACTGCCCAAAGTTGCCCAGCCGCCGACATGTCCGACGACTATAGGGTCGTCCCCCACGACCACGGGCCAAAGTTGCCCTGCCGCCGACATGTCCGACGACTATGGGGTCGTCCCCACGACCCCGGGACTAGGTTGGCCCGCCGCCGACATGTCCGACGACTATAGGGTCGTCCCCACGCCCCGGGCCAAAGTTGGCCAGCCGCCGACATGGCCGACGACTATAGGGTCGTCCCCACGACCCCGGGACAAGATTGGCCCGCCACCGTCATGTCCGACGACTATAGGGTCGTCCCCACGACCCCGGGACTAGGTTGGCCTGCCGCCGACATGTCCAACGACTATAGGGTCGTCCCCACGAACCCGGGACTAGGTTGGCCAGTCACCGACATGTCCGACGACTATAGGGTCGTCCCCACGACCCGGGCCAAAGTTGGCCAGCCGCCGACATGTCCGACGACTTTAGGGTCGTCCCCACGAGCCCGGGTCTAGGTTGGCCTGCCGCCGACATGTCCGACGACTATAGGGTCGTCCCCACGACCACTGGCCAAAGTTGCCCAGCCGCCGACATGTCCGACGACTATAGGGTCGTCCCCACGACCACGGGCCAAAGTTGCACTGCCGCCGACATGTCCGACGACTATAGTGTCGTCCCCACGACCCCGGGTCTAGGTTGGGCCGCCGTCGACATGTCCGACGACTATAGGGTCGTCCCCACGCCCCGGGC
Organism: Andrena fulva; assembly: GCA_946251845.1. Classification (NCBI taxonomy): domain Eukaryota; kingdom Metazoa; phylum Arthropoda; class Insecta; order Hymenoptera; family Andrenidae; genus Andrena; species Andrena fulva. The sequence goes on along the minus strand of CAMITZ010000029.1, from coordinate 326,996 downwards.
CAAAGTTGGCCATCCGCCGACATGTCCGACGACTATAGGGTCGTCCCCACGACCACGGGCCAAAGTTGCCCTGCCGCCGACATGTCCGACGATTATAGGGTCGTCCCCACGCCCCGGGCCAAAGTTGGCCAGCCGCCGACATGTCCGACGACTATAGGGTCGTCCCCACGACCCCGGGACAAGATTGGCCCGCCACCGTCATGTCCGACGACTATACGGTCGTCCCCACGACCCCGGGACTAGGTTGGCCTGCCGCCGACAGGTCCGACGACTATAGGGTCGTCCCCACGAACCCGGGACTAGGTTGGCCAGTCACCGACATGTCCGACGACAATAGGGTCGCCCCCACGACCACTGGCCAAAGTTGCCCCGCCGCCGACATGTCCGACGACTATAGGGTCGTCCCCACGACCCCGGGACTAGGTTGGCCCGCCGCCGACTTGTCCGACGACTATAGGGTCGTCCCCACGACCGGGCCAAAGTTGGCCAGCCGCCGACATGTCCGACGACTATAGGGTCGTCCCCAACGACCCCGGGTCTAGGTTGGCCCGCCGTCAACATGTCCGACGACTATAGGGTCGTCCCCACGACCACGGGCCAAAGTTGCCCTGCCGCCGACATGTCCGACGACTATAGCGTCGTCCCCACGACCCGGGCCAAAGTTGACCTGCCGCCGACATGTCCGACGACTATAGGGTCGTCCCCACGACCCCGGGACTAGGTTGGCCTGCCGCCGACATGTCCAACGACTATAGGGTCGTCCACACGAACCCGGGACTAGGTTGGCCAGTCACCGACATGTCCGACGACTATAGGGTCGTCCCCACGACCCCGGGACTAGGTTGGCCTGCCGCCGACATATCCGACGACTATAGGGTCGTCCCCACGAACCCGGGACTAGGTTGGCCAGTCACCGACATGTCCGACGACTATAGGGTCGTCCCCAAGACCACGGGCCAAAGTTGCCCTGCCGCCGACATGTCCGACGACTGTAGGGTCGTCCTCACGACCCCGGGTCTAGGTTGGCCCGCCGTCAACATGTCCGACGGCTATAGGGTCGTCCCCACGACCACGGGCCAAAGTTGCCCTGCCGCCGACATGTCCGACGACTATAGGGTCGTCCCCACGACCCGGGCCAAAGTTGGCCTGCCGCCGACATGTCCAACGACTATAGGGTCGTCCCCACGAACCCGGGACTAGGTTGGCCTGCCGCCGACATATCCGACGACTATAGGGGCGTCTCCACGAACCCGGGACTAGGTTGGCCAGTCACCGACATGTCCGACGACTATAGGGTCGTCCCCAAGACCACGGGCCAATGTTGCCCTGCCGCCGACATGTCCGACGACTGTAGGGTCGTCCTCACGACCCCGGGACTAGGTTGGCCCGCCGCCGACTTGTCCGACGACTATAGGGTCGTCCCCACGACCGGGCCAAAGTTGGCCAGCCGCCGACATGTCCGACGACCATAGGGTCGTCCCCACGACCCCGGGTCTAGGTTGGCCCGCCGTCAACATGTCCGACGACTATAGGGTCGTCCCCACGACCACGGGCCAAAGTTGCCCTGCCGCCGACATGTCCGACGACTATAGGGCCGTCCCCACGACCCGGGCCAAAGTTGACCTGCCGCCGACATGTCCGACGACTATAGGGTCGTCCCCACGACCCCGGGACTAGGTTGGCCTGCCGCCGACATGTCCAACGACTATAGGGTCGTCCCCACGAACCCGGGACTAGGTTGGCCAGTCACCAACATGTCCGACGACTATAGGGTCGTCCCCACGACCCCGGGACTAGGTTGGCCTGCCGCCGACATATCCGACGACTATAGGGTCGTCCCCACGAACCCGGGACTTGGTTGGCCAGTCACCGACATGTCCGACGACTATAGGGTCGTCCCCAAGACCACGGGCCAAAGTTGCCCTGCCGCCGACATGTCCGACGACTGTAGGGTCGTCCTCACGACCCCGGGTCTAGGTTGGCCCGCCGTCGACATGTCCGACGACTATAGGGTCGTCCCCACGAACCCGGGACTAGGTTGGCCTGCCGTCAACATGTCCGACGACTATAGGGTCGTCCCCACGACCACGGGCCAAAGTTGCCCTGCCGCCGACATTTCCGACGACTATAGGGTCGTCCCCACGACCCGGGCCAAAGTTGACCTGCCGCCGACATGTCCGACGACTATAGGGTCGTCCCCACGACCCCGGGACTAGGTTGGCCTGCCGCCGACATGTCCAACGACTATAGGGTCGTCCCCACGAACCCGGGACTAGGTTGGCCAGTCACCGACATGTCCGACGACTATAGGGTCGTCCCCACGACCCCGGGACTAAGTTGGCCCGCCGCCGACATGTCCGACGACTATAGGGTCGTCCCCACGCCCCGGGCCAAAGTTGGCCAGCCGCCGACATGTCCGACGACTATAAGGTCGTCCCCACGACCCCGGGACAAGATTGGCCCGCCACCGTCATGTCCGACGACTATAGGGTCGTCCCCACGACCCCGGGACTAGGTTGGCCTGCCGCCGACATGTCCAACGACTATAGGGTCGTCCCCACGACCCCGGGACTAGGTTGGCCCGCCGACGACGTGTCCTACGACTATGGGGTCGTCCCCACGACCACGAGACTAGGTTGGCCTGCCGCCGACATGTCCGACGACTATAGGGTCGTCCCCACCACCCCGGGTCTAGGTTGGCCAGCCGCCAACATGTCCGACGACTATAGGGTCGTCCCCACGACCACGGGCCAAAGTTGCCCTGCCGCCGACATGTCCGACGACTATAGGGTCGTCCCCACGACCACGGGCCAAAGTTGCCCTGCCGCCGACATGTCCGACGACTATAGGGTCGTCCCCACGACCCCGGGACTAGGTTGGCCAGTCACCGACATGTCCGACGACTATAGGGTCGTCCCCACGACCCGGGCCAAAGTTGGCCAGCCGCCGACATGTTCGACGACTTTAGGGTCGTCCCCACGACCCCGGGACTAGGTTGGCCTGCCGCCGACATGTCCGACGACTATAGGGTCGTCCCCACGAACCCGGGACTAGGTTGGCCAGTCACCGACATGTCCGACGACTATAGGGTCGTCCCCAAGACCACGGGCCAAAGTTGCCCAGCCGCCGACATTTCCGACGACTATAGGGTCGTCCCCACGACCCCGGGACTAGGTTGGCCCGCCGCCCACTTGTCCGACGACTGTAGGGTCGTCCCCACGACCCCGGGACTAGGTTGGCCTGCCGCCGACATGTCCAACGACTATAGGGACGTCCCCACGAACCCGGGACTAGGTTGGCCAGTCACCGACATGTCCGACGACTATAGGGTCGTCCCCACGACCACTGGCCAAAGTTGCACAGCCGCCGACATGTCCGACGACTATAGGGTCGTCCCCACGAACCCGGGACTAGGTTGGCCAGTCACCGACATGTCCGACGACTATAGGGTCGTCCCCAAGACCACGGGCCAAAGTTGCCCTGCCGCCGACATGTCCGACGACTGTAGGGTCGTCCTCACGACTCCGGGTCTAGGTTGGCCCGCCGTCAACATGTCCGACGACTATAGGGTCGTCCCCACGACCACGGGCCAAAGTTGCCCTGCCGCCGACATGTCCGACGACTATAGGGTCGTCCCCACGACCCGGGCCAAAGTTGGCCTGCCGCCGACATGTCCAACGACTATAGGGTCGTCCCCACGAACCCGGGACTAGGTTGGCCTGCCGCCGACATATCCGACGACTATAGGGGCGTCTCCACGAACCCGGGACTAGGTTGGCCAGTCACCGACATGTCCGACGACTATAGGGTCGTCCCCAAGACCACGGGCCAATGTTGCCCTGCCGCCGACATGTCCGACGACTGTAGGGTCGTCCTCACGACCCCGGGACTAGGTTGGCCCGCCGCCGACTTGTCCGACGACTATAGGGTCGTCCCCACGACCGGGCCAAAGTTGGCCAGCCGCCGACATGTCCGACGACCATAGGGTCGTCCCCACGACCCCGGGTCTAGGTTGGCCCGCCGTCAACATGTCCGACGACTATAGGGTCGTCCCCACGACCACGGGCCAAAGTTGCCCTGCCGCCGACATGTCCGACGACTATAGGGCCGTCCCCACGACCCGGGCCAAAGTTGACCTGCCGCCGACATGTCCGACGACTATAGGGTCGTCCCCACGACCCCGGGACTAGGTTGGCCTGCCGCCGACATGTCCAACGACTATAGGGTCGTCCCCACGAACCCGGGACTAGGTTGGCCAGTCACCAACATGTCCGACGACTATAGGGTCGTCCCCACGACCCCGGGACTAGGTTGGCCCGCCGCCGACTTGTCCGACGACTATAGGGTCGTCCCCACGACCGGGCCAAAGTTGGCCAGCCGCCGACATGTCCGACGACCATAGGGTCGTCCCCACGACCCCGGGTCTAGGTTGGCCCGCCGTCAACATGTCCGACGACTATAGGGTCGTCCCCAAGACCACGGGCCAAAGTTGCCCTGCCGCCGACATGTCCGACGACTGTAGGGTCGTCCTCACGACCCCGGGTCTAGGTTGGCCCGCCGTCGACATGTCCGACGACTATAGGGTCGTCCCCACGAACCCGGGACTAGGTTGGCCTGCCGTCAACATGTCCGACGACTATAGGGTCGTCCCCACGACCACGGGCCAAAGTTGCCCTGCCGCCGACATTTCCGACGACTATAGGGTCGTCCCCACGACCCGGGCCAAAGTTGACCTGCCGCCGACATGTCCGACGACTATAGGGTCGTCCCCACGACCCCGGGACTAGGTTGGCCTGCCGCCGACATGTCCAACGACTATAGGGTCGTCCCCACGAACCCGGGACTAGGTTGGCCAGTCACCGACATGTCCGACGACTATAGGGTCGTCCCCACGACCCCGGGACTAAGTTGGCCCGCCGCCGACATGTCCGACGACTATAGGGTCGTCCCCACGCCCCGGGCCAAAGTTGGCCAGCCGCCGACATGTCCGACGACTATAAGGTCGTCCCCACGACCCCGGGACAAGATTGGCCCGCCACCGTCATGTCCGACGACTATAGGGTCGTCCCCACGACCCCGGGACTAGGTTGGCCTGCCGCCGACATGTCCAACGACTATAGGGTCGTCCCCACGACCCCGGGACTAGGTTGGCCCGCCGACGACGTGTCCTACGACTATGGGGTCGTCCCCACGACCACGAGACTAGGTTGGCCAGCCGCCGACATGTCCGACGACTATAGGGTCGTCCCCACCACCCCGGGTCTAGGTTGGCCAGCCGCCAACATGTCCGACGACTATAGGGTCGTCCCCACGACCACGGGCCAAAGTTGCCCTGCCGCCGACATGTCCGACGACTATAGGGTCGTCCCCACGACCACGGGCCAAAGTTGCCCTGCCGCCGACATGTCCGACGACTATAGGGTCGTCCCCACGACCCCGGGACTAGGTTGGCCCGCCGCCGACATGTCCGACGACTATAGGGTCGTCCCCACGCCCCGGGCCAAAGTTGGCCAGCCGCCGACATGTCCGACGACTATAGGGTCGTCCCCACGACCCCGGGACAAGATTGGCCCGCCACCGTCATGTCCGACGACTATAGGGTCGTCCCCACGACCCCGGGACTAGGTTGGCCTGCCGCCGACATGTACGACGACTATAGGGTCGTCCCCACGAACCCGGGACTAGGTTGGCCAGTCACCGACATGTCCGACGACTATAGGGTCGTCCCCACGACCCGGGCCAAAGTTGGCCAGCCGCCGACATGTTCGACGACTTTAGGGTCGTCCCCACGACCCCGGGACTAGGTTGGCCTGCCGCCGACATGTCCGACGACTATAGGGTCGTCCCCACGAACCCGGGACTAGGTTGGCCAGTCACCGACATGTCCGACGACTATAGGGTCGTCCCCAAGACCACGGGCCAAAGTTGCCCAGCCGCCGACATTTCCGACGACTATAGGGTCGTCCCCACGACCCCGGGACTAGGTTGGCCCGCCGCCGACTTGTCCGACGACTATAGGGTCGTCCCCACGACCGGGCCAAAGTTGGCCAGGCGCCGACATGTCCGACGACTATAGGGTCGTCCCCACGACCCCGGGTCTAGGTTGGCCCGCCGTCAACATGTCCGACGACTATAGGGTCGTCCCCACGACCACGGGCCAAAGTTGCCCTGCCGCCGACATGTCCGACGACTATAGCGTCGTCCCCACGACCCGGGCCAAAGTTGACCTGCCGCCGACATGTCCGACGACTATAGGGTCGTCCCCACGACCCCGGGACTAGGTTGGCCTGCCGCCGACATGTCCAACGACTATAGGGTCGTCCACACGAACCCGGGACTAGGTTGGCCAGTCACCGACATGTCCGACGACTATAGGGTCGTCCCCACGACCCCGGGACTAGGTTGGCCTGCCGCCGACATATCCGACGACTATAGGGTCGTCCCCACGAACCCGGGACTAGGTTGGCCAGTCACCGACATGTCCGACGACTATAGGGTCGTCCCCAAGACCACGGGCCAAAGTTGCCCTGCCGCCGACATGTCCGACGACTGTAGGGTCGTCCTCACGACCCCGGGTCTAGGTTGGCCCGCCGTCAACATGTCCGACGACTATAGGGTCGTCCCCACGACCACGGGCCAAAGTTGCCCTGCCGCCGACATGTCCGACGACTATAGGGTCGTCCCCACGACCCGGGCCAAAGTTGGCCTGCCGCCGACATGTCCAACGACTATAGGGTCGTCCCCACGAACCCGGGACTAGGTTGGCCTGCCGCCGACATATCCGACGACTATAGGGGCGTCTCCACGAACCCGGGACTAGGTTGGCCAGTCACCGACATGTCCGACGACTATAGGGTCGTCCCCAAGACCACGGGCCAATGTTGCCCTGCCGCCGACATGTCCGACGACTGTAGGGTCGTCCTCACGACCCCGGGACTAGGTTGGCCCGCCGCCGACTTGTCCGACGACTATAGGGTCGTCCCCACGACCGGGCCAAAGTTGGCCAGCCGCCGACATGTCCGACGACCATAGGGTCGTCCCCACGACCCCGGGTCTAGGTTGGCCCGCCGTCAACATGTCCGACGACTATAGGGTCGTCCCCACGACCACGGGCCAAAGTTGCCCTGCCGCCGACATGTCCGACGACTATAGGGCCGTCCCCACGACCCGGGCCAAAGTTGACCTGCCGCCGACATGTCCGACGACTATAGGGTCGTCCCCACGACCCCGGGACTAGGTTGGCCTGCCGCCGACATGTCCAACGACTATAGGGTCGTCCCCACGAACCCGGGACTAGGTTGGCCAGTCACCAACATGTCCGACGACAATAGGGTCGTCCCCACGACCCCGGGACTAGGTTGGCCTGCCGCCGACATATCCGACGACTATAGGGTCGTCCCCACGAACCCGGGACTTGGTTGGCCAGTCACCGACATGTCCGACGACTATAGGGTCGTCCCCAAGACCACGGGCCAAAGTTGCCCTGCCGCCGACATGTCCGACGACTGTAGGGTCGTCCTCACGACCCCGGGTCTAGGTTGGCCCGCCGTCGACATGTCCGACGACTATAGGGTCGTCCCCACGAACCCGGGACTAGGTTGGCCTGCCGTCAACATGTCCGACGACTATAGGGTCGTCCCCACGACCACGGGCCAAAGTTGCCCTGCCGCCGACATTTCCGACGACTATAGGGTCGTCCCCACGACCCGGGCCAAAGTTGACCTGCCGCCGACATGTCCGACGACTATAGGGTCGTCCCCACGACCCCGGGACTAGGTTGGCCTGCCGCCGACATGTCCAACGACTATAGGGTCGTCCCCACGAACCCGGGACTAGGTTGGCCAGTCACCGACATGTCCGACGACTATAGGGTCGTCCCCACGACCCCGGGACTAAGTTGGCCCGCCGCCGACATGTCCGACGACTATAGGGTCGTCCCCACGCCCCGGGCCAAAGTTGGCCAGCCGCCGACATGTCCGACGACTATAAGGTCGTCCCCACGACCCCGGGACAAGATTGGCCCGCCACCGTCATGTCCGACGACTATAGGGTCGTCCCCACGACCCCGGGACTAGGTTGGCCTGCCGCCGACATGTCCAACGACTATAGGGTCGTCCCCACGACCCCGGGACTAGGTTGGCCCGCCGACGACGTGTCCTACGACTATGGGGTCGTCCCCACGACCACGAGACTAGGTTGGCCAGCCGCCGACATGTCCGACGACTATAGGGTCGTCCCCACGACCCCGGGACAAGATTGGCCCGCCACCGTCATGTCCGACGACTATAGGGTCGTCCCCACGACCCCGGGACTAGGTTGGCCTGCCGCCGACATGTACGACGACTATAGGGTCGTCCCCACGAACCCGGGACTAGGTTGGCCAGTCACCGACATGTCCGACGACTATAGGGTCGTCCCCACGACCCGGGCCAAAGTTGGCCAGCCGCCGACATGTTCGACGACTTTAGGGTCGTCCCCACGACCCCGGGACTAGGTTGGCCTGCCGCCGACATGTCCGACGACTATAGGGTCGTCCCCACGAACCCGGGACTAGGTTGGCCAGTCACCGACATGTCCGACGACTATAGGGTCGTCCCCAAGACCACGGGCCAAAGTTGCCCAGCCGCCGACATTTCCGACGACTATAGGGTCGTCCCCACGACCCCGGGACTAGGTTGGCCCGCCGCCGACTTGTCCGACGACTGTAGGGTCGTCCCCACGACCCCGGGACTAGGTTGGCCTGCCGCCGACATGTCCAACGACTATAGGGACGTCCCCACGAACCCGGGACTAGGTTGGCCAGTCACCGACATGTCCGACGACTATAGGGTCGTCCCCACGACCACTGGCCAAAGTTGCACAGCCGCCGACATGTCCGACGACTATAGGGTCGTCCCCACGACCCCGGGACTAGGTTGGCCCGCCGCCGACTTGTCCGACGACTATAGGGTCGTCCCCACGACCCGGGACAAAGTTGGCCAGTCACCGACATGTCCGACGACTATAGGGTCGTCCCCACGACCACTGGCCAAAGTTGCCCAGCCGCCGACATGTCCGACGACTATAGGGTCGTCCCCACGAACCCGGGACTAGGTTGGCCAGTCACCGACATGTCCGACGACTATAGGGTCGTCCCCAAGACCACGGGCCAAGTTGCCCTGCCGCCGACATGTCCGACGACTATAGGGTCGTCCCCACGACCCCGGGTCTAGGTTGGCCCGCCGTCGACATGTCCGACGACTATAGGGTCGTCCCCACGAACCCGGGACTAGGTTGGCCAGTCACCGACATGTCCGACGACTATAGGGTCGTCCCCACGACCCGGGCCAAAGTTGACCTGCCGCCGACATGTCCGACGACTATACGGTCGTCCCCACGACCCCGGGACTAGGTTGGCCTGCCGCCGACATGTCCAACGACTATAGGGTCGTCCCCACGAACCCGGGACTAGGTTGGCCAGTCACCGACATGTCCGACGACTATAGGGTCGTCCCCACGACCACTGGCCAAAGTTGCCCAGCCGCCGACATGTCCGACGACTATAGAGTCGTCCCCACGACCCCGGGAATAGGTTGGCCCGCCGACGACGTGTCCTACGACTATGGGGTCGTCCCCACGACCACGAGACTAGGTTGGCCAGCCGCCGACATGTCCGACGACTATAGAGTCGTCCCCACGACCCGGGACAAAGTTGGCCAGCCGCCGACATGTCCGACGACTTTAGGGTCGTCCCCACGACCCCGGGTCTAGGTTGGCCTGCCGCCGACATGCCCGACGACTATAGGGTCGTCCCCACGACCCCGGGACTAGGTTGGCCCGCCGCCGACATGTCCGACGACTATAGGGTCGTCCCCACGCCCCGGGCCAAAGTTGGCCAGCCGCCGACATGTCCGACGACTATAGGGTCGTCCCCACGACCCGGGACAAAGTTGGCCAGCCGCCGACATGTCCGACGACTTTAGGGTCGTCCCCACGACCCCGGGTCTAGGTTGGCCTGCCGCCGACATGCCCGACGACTATAGGGTCGTCCCCACGACCCCGGGACTAGGTTGGCCCGCCGCCGACATGTCCGACGACTATAGGGTCGTCCCCACGCCCCGGGCCAAAGTTGGCCAGCCGCCGACATGTCCGACGACTATAGGGTCGTCCCCACGACCCGGGACAAAGTTGGCCAGCCGCCGACATGTCCGACGACTTTAGGGTCGTCCCCACGACCCCGGGTCTAGGTTGGCCTGCCGCCGACATGCCCGACGACTATAGGGTCGTCCCCACGACCCCGGGACTAGGTTGGCCCGCCGCCGACATGTCCGACGACTATAGGGTCGTCCCCACGCCCCGGGCCAAAGTTGGCCAGCCGCCGACATGTCCGACGACTATAGGGTCGTCCCCACGACCACGGGCCAAAGTTGCCCTGCCGCCGACATGTCCGACGACTATGGGGTCGTCCCCACGACCCCGGGACTAGGTTGGCCCGCCGCCGACATGTCCGACGACTATAGGGTCGTCCCCACGACCCCGGGACAAGATTGGCCCGCCACCGTCATGTCCGACGACTATAGGGTCGTCCCCACGACCACGGGCCAAAGTTGCCCTGCCGCCGACATGTCCGACGACTATAGGGTCGTCCCCACGACCCGGGCCAAAGTTGACCTGCCGCCGACATGTCCGACGACTATAGGGTCGTCCCCACGACCCCGGGACTAGGTTGGCCCGCCGACGACGTGTCCTACGACTATGGGGTCGTCCCCACGACCACGAGACTAGGTTGGCCAGCCGCCGACATGTCCGACGACTATAGAGTCGTCCCCACGACCCGGGACAAAGTTGGCCAGCCGCCGACATGTCCGACGACTTTAGGGTCGTCCCCACGACCCCGGGTCTAGGTTGGCCTGCCGCCGACATGCCCGACGACTATAGGGTCGTCCCCACGACCCCGGGACTAGGTTGGCCCGCCGCCGACATGTCCGACGACTATAGGGTCGTCCCCACGCCCCGGGCCAAAGTTGGCCAGCCGCCGACATGTCCGACGACTATAGGGTCGTCCCCACGACCACGGGCCAAAGTTGCCCTGCCGCCGACATGTCCGACGACTATGGGGTCGTCCCCACGACCCCGGGACTAGGTTGGCCCGCCGCCGACATGTCCGACGACTATAGGGTCGTCCCCAAGACCACGGGCCAAAGTTGCCCTGCCGCCGACATGTCCGACAACTGTAGGGTCGTCCTCACGACCCCGGGTCTAGGTTGGCCCGCCGTCAACATGTCCGACGACTAAAGGGTCGTCCCCACGACCACGGGCCAAAGTTGCCCTGCCGCCGACATGTCCGACGACTATAGGGTCGTCCCCACGACCCGGGCCAAAGTTGACCTGCCGCCGACATGTCCGACGACTATAGGGTCGTCCCCACGACCCCGGGACTAGGTTGGCCTGCCGCCGACATGTCCAACGACTATAGGGTCGTCCCCACGAACCCGGGACTAGGTTGGCCTGCCGCCGACATATCCGACGACTATAGGGGCGTCTCCACGAACCCGGGACTAGGTTGGCCAGTCACCGACATGTCCGACGACTATAGGGTCGTCCCCAAGACCACGGGCCAATGTTGCCCTGCCGCCGACATGTCCGACGACTGTAGGGTCGTCCTCACGACCCCGGGACTAGGTTGGCCCGCCGCCGACTTGTCCGACGACTATAGGGTCGTCCCCACGACCGGGCCAAAGTTGGCCAGCCGCCGACATGTCCGACGACCATAGGGTCGTCCCCACGACCCCGGGTCTAGGTTGGCCCGCCGTCAACATGTCCGACGACTATAGGGTCGTCCCCACGACCACGGGCCAAAGTTGCCCTGCCGCCGACATGTCCGACGACTATAGGGCCGTCCCCACGACCCGGGCCAAAGTTGACCTGCCGCCGACATGTCCGACGACTATAGGGTCGTCCCCACGACCCCGGGACTAGGTTGGCCTGCCGCCGACATGTCCAACGACTATAGGGTCGTCCCCACGAACCCGGGACTAGGTTGGCCAGTCACCAACATGTCCGACGACTATAGGGTCGTCCCCACGACCCCGGGACTAGGTTGGCCTGCCGCCGACATGTCCAACGACTATAGGGTCGTCCCCACGAACCCGGGACTAGGTTGGCCAGTCACCAACATGTCCGACGACTATAGGGTCGTCCCCACGACCCCGGGACTAGGTTGGCCTGCCGCCGACATATCCGACGACTATAGGGTCGTCCCCACGAACCCGGGACTAGGTTGGCCAGTCACCGACATGTCCGACGACTATAGGGTCGTCCCCAAGACCACGGGCCAAAGTTGCCCTGCCGCCGACATGTCCGACGACTGTAGGGTCGTCCTCACGACCCCGGGTCTAGGTTGGCCCGCCGTCGACATGTCCGACGACTATAGGGTCGTCCCCACGAACCCGGGACTAGGTTGGCCTGCCGTCAACATGTCCGACGACTATAGGGTCGTCCCCACGACCACGGGCCAAAGTTGCCCTGCCGCCGACATGTCCGACGACTATAGGGTCGTCCCCACGACCCGGGTCAAAGTTGACCTGCCGCCGACATGTCCGACGACTATAGGGTCGTCCCCACGACCCCGGGACTAGGTTGGCCTGCCGCCGACATGTCCAACGACTATAGGGTCGTCCCCACGAACCCGGGACTAGGTTGGCCAGTCACCGACATGTCCGACGACTATAGGGTCGTCCCCACGACCCCGGGACTAAGTTGGCCCGCCGCCGACATGTCCGACGACTATAGGGTCGTCCCCACGCCCCGGGCCAAAGTTGGCCAGCCGCCGACATGTCCGACGACTATAAGGTCGTCCCCACGACCCCGGGACAAGATTGGCCCGCCACCGTCATGTACGACGACTATAGGGTCGTCCCCACGACCCCGGGACTAGGTTGGCCTGCCGCCGACATGTCCAACGACTATAGGGTCGTCCCCACGAACCCGGGACTAGGTTGGCCAGTCACCGACATGTCCGACGACTATAGGGTCGTCCCCACGACCCGGGCCAAAGTTGGCCAGCCGCCGACATGTCCGACGACTATAGGGTCGTCCCCACGACCCCGGGACTAGATTGGCCCACCACCGTCATGTCCGACGACTATACGGTCGTCCCCACGACCCCGGGACTAGGTTGGCCCGCCGACGACGTGTCCTACGACTATGGGGTCGTCCCCACGACCACGAGACTAGGTTGGCCAGCCGCCGACATGTCCGACGACTATAGGGTCGTCCCCACCACCCCGGGACTAGGTTGGCCCGCCGCCGACTTGTCCGACGACTATAGGGTCGTCCCCACGACCGGGCCAAAGTTGGCCAGCCGCCGACATGTCCGACGACCATAGGGTCGTCCCCACGACCCCGGGTCTAGGTTGGCCCGCCGTCAACATGTCCGACGACTATAGGGTCGTCCCCACGACCACGGGCCGAAGTTGCCCTGCCGCCGACATGTCCGACGACTATAGGGCCGTCCCCACGACCCGGGCCAAAGTTGACCTGCCGCCGACATGTCCGACGACTATAGGGTCGTCCCCACGACCCCGGGACTAGGTTAGCCTGCCGCCGACATGTCCAACGACTATAGGGTCGTCCCCACGAACCCGGGACTAGGTTGGCCAGTCACCAACATGTCCGACGACTATAGGGTCGTCCCCACGACCCCGGGACTAGGTTGGCCTGCCGTCGACATGTCCGACGACTATAGGGTCGTCCCCACGAACCCGGGACTAGGTTGGCCTGCCGTCAACATGTCCGACGACTATAGGGTCGTCCCCACGACCACGGGCCAAAGTTGCCCTGCCGCCGACATGTCCGACGACTATAGGGTCGTCCCCACGACCCGGGCCAAAGTTGACCTGCCGCCGACATGTCCGACGACTATAGGGTCGTCCCCACGACCCCGGGACTAGGTTGGCCTGCCGCCGACATGTCCAACGACTATAGGGTCGTCCCCACGAACCCGGGACTAGGTTGGCCAGTCACCGACATGTCCGACGACTATAGGGTCGTCCCCACGACCCCGGGACTAAGTTGGCCCGCCGCCGACATGTCCGACGACTATAGGGTCGTCCCCACGCCCCGGGCCAAAGTTGGCCAGCCGCCGACATGTCCGACGACTATAAGGTCGTCCCCACGACCCCGGGACAAGATTGGCCCGCCACCGTCATGTCCGACGACTATAGGGTCGTCCCCACGACCCCGGGACTAGGTTGGCCTGCCGCCGACATGTCCAACGACTATAGGGTCGTCCCCACGACCCCGGGACTAGGTTGGCCCGCCGACGACGTGTCCTACGACTATGGGGTCGTCCCCACGACCACGAGACTAGGTTGGCCAGCCGCCGACATGTCCGACGACTATAGGGTCGTCCCCACCACCCCGGGTCTAGGTTGGCCAGCCGCCAACATGTCCGACGACTATAGGGTCGTCCCCACGACCACGGGCCAAAGTTGCCCTGCCGCCGACATGTCCGACGACTATAGGGTCGTCCCCACGACCACGGGCCAAAGTTGCCCTGCCGCCGACATGTCCGACGACTATAGGGTCGTCCCCACGACCCCGGGACTAGGTTGGCCCGCCGCCGACATGTCCGACGACTATAGGGTCGTCCCCACGCCCCGGGCCAAAGTTGGCCAGCCGCCGACATGTCCGACGACTATAGGGTCGTCCCCACGACCCCGGGACAAGATTGGCCCGCCACCGTCATGTCCGACGACTATAGGGTCGTCCCCACGACCCCGGGACTAGGTTGGCCTGCCGCCGACATGTACGACGACTATAGGGTCGTCCCCACGAACCCGGGACTAGGTTGGCCAGTCACCGACATGTCCGACGACTATAGGGTCGTCCCCACGACCCGGGCCAAAGTTGGCCAGCCGCCGACATGTTCGACGACTTTAGGGTCGTCCCCACGACCCCGGGACTAGGTTGGCCTGCCGCCGACATGTCCGACGACTATAGGGTCGTCCCCACGAACCCGGGACTAGGTTGGCCAGTCACCGACATGTCCGACGACTATAGGGTCGTCCCCAAGACCACGGGCCAAAGTTGCCCAGCCGCCGACATTTCCGACGACTATAGGGTCGTCCCCACGACCCCGGGACTAGGTTGGCCCGCCGCCGACTTGTCCGACGACTGTAGGGTCGTCCCCACGACCCCGGGACTAGGTTGGCCTGCCGCCGACATGTCCAACGACTATAGGGACGTCCCCACGAACCCGGGACTAGGTTGGCCAGTCACCGACATGTCCGACGACTATAGGGTCGTTCCCACGACCACTGGCCAAAGTTGCACAGCCGCCGACATGTCCGACGACTATAGGGTCGTCCCCACGACCCCGGGACTAGGTTGGCCCGCCGCCGACTTGTCCGACGACTATAGGGTCGTCCCCACGACCCGGGACAAAGTTGGCCAGTCACCGACATGTCCGACGACTATAGGGTCGTCCCCACGACCACTGGCCAAAGTTGCCCAGCCGCCGACATGTCCGACGACTATAGGGTCGTCCCCACGAACCCGGGACTAGGTTGGCCAGTCACCGACATGTCCGACGACTATAGGGTCGTCCCCAAGACCACGGGCCAAGTTGCCCTGCCGCCGACATGTCCGACGACTATAGGGTCGTCCTCACGACCCCGGGTCTAGGTTGGCCCGCCGTCGACATGTCCGACGACTATAGGGTCGTCCCCACGAACCCGGGACTAGGTTGGCCAGTCACCGACATGTCCGACGACTATAGGGTCGTCCCCACGACCCGGGCCAAAGTTGACCTGCCGCCGACATGTCCGACGACTATACGGTCGTCCCCACGACCCCGGGACTAGGTTGGCCTGCCGCCGACATGTCCAACGACTATAGGGTCGTCCCCACGAACCCGGGACTAGGTTGGCCAGTCACCGACATGTCCGACGACTATAGGGTCGTCCCCACGACCACTGGCCAAAGTTGCCCAGCCACCGACATGTCCGACGACTATAGAGTCGTCCCCACGACCCCGGGAATAGGTTGGCCCGCCGACGACGTGTCCTACGACTATGGGGACGTCCCCACGACCACGAGACTAGGTTGGCCAGCCGCCGACATGTCCGACGACTATAGAGTCGTCCCCACGACCCGGGACAAAGTTGGCCAGCCGCCGACATGTCCGACGACTTTAGGGTCGTCCCCACGACCCCGGGTCTAGGTTGGCCTGCCGCCGACATGCCCGACGACTATAGGGTCGTCCCCACGACCCCGGGACTAGGTTGGCCCGCCGCCGACATGTCCGACGACTATAGGGTCGTCCCCACGCCCCGGGCCAAAGTTGGCCAGCCGCCGACATGTCCGACGACTATAGGGTCGTCCCCACGACCCGGGACAAAGTTGGCCAGCCGCCGACATGTCCGACGACTTTAGGGTCGTCCCCACGACCCCGGGTCTAGGTTGGCCTGCCGCCGACATGCCCGACGACTATAGGGTCGTCCCCACGACCCCGGGACTAGGTTGGCCCGCCGCCGACATGTCCGACGACTATAGGGTCGTCCCCACGCCCCGGGCCAAAGTTGGCCAGCCGCCGACATGTCCGACGACTATAGGGTCGTCCCCACGACCACGGGCCAAAGTTGCCCTGCCGCCGACATGTCCGACGACTATGGGGTCGTCCCCACGACCCCGGGACTAGGTTGGCCCGCCGCCGACATGTCCGACGACTATAGGGTCGTCCCCACGACCCCGGGACAAGATTGGCCCGCCACCGTCATGTCCGACGACTATAGGGTCGTCCCCACGACCACGGGCCAAAGTTGCCCTGCCGCCGACATGTCCGACGACTATAGGGTCGTCCCCACGACCCGGGCCAAAGTTGACCTGCCGCCGACATGTCCGACGACTATAGGGTCGTCCCCACGACCCCGGGACTAGGTTGGCCCGCCGACGACGTGTCCTACGACTATGGGGTCGTCCCCACGACCACGAGACTAGGTTGGCCAGCCGCCGACATGTCCGACGACTATAGAGTCGTCCCCACGACCCGGGACAAAGTTGGCCAGCCGCCGACATGTCCGACGACTTTAGGGTCGTCCCCACGACCCTGGGTCTAGGTTGGCCTGCCGCCGACATGCCCGACGACTATAGGGTCGTCCCCACGACCCCGGGACTAGGTTGGCCCGCCGCCGACATGTCCGACGACTATAGGGTCGTCCCCACGACCCCGGGACTAGGTTGGCCCGCCGCCGACATGTCCGACGACTATAGGGTCGTCCCCACGACCCCGGGACAAGATTGGCCCGCCACCGTCATGTCCGACGACTATAGGGTCGTCCCCAAGACCACGGGCCAAAGTTGCCCTGCCGCCGACATGTCCGACAACTGTAGGGTCGTCCTCACGACCCCGGGTCTAGGTTGGCCCGCCGTCAACATGTCCGACGACTATAGGGTCGTCCCCACGACCACGGGCCAAAGTTGCCCTGCCGCCGACATGTCCGACGACTATGGGGTCGTCCCCACGACCCCGGGACTAGGTTGGCCCGCCGCCGACATGTCCGACGACTATAGGGTCGTCCCCACGACCCCGGGACAAGATTGGCCCGCCACCGTCATGTCCGACGACTATAGGGTCGTCCCCAAGACCACGGGCCAAAGTTGCCCTGCCGCCGACATGTCCGACAACTGTAGGGTCGTCCTCACGACCCCGGGTCTAGGTTGGCCCGCCGTCAACATGTCCGACGACTATAGGGTCGTCCCCACGACCACGGGCCAAAGTTGCCCTGCCGCCGACATGTCCGACGACTATAGGGTCGTCCCCACGACCCGGGCCAAAGTTGACCTGCCGCCGACATGTCCGACGACTATAGGGTCGTCCCCACGACCCCGGGACTAGGTTGGCCTGCCGCCGACATGTCCAACGACTATAGGGTCGTCCCCACGAACCCGGGACTAGGTTGGCCTGCCGCCGACATATCCGACGACTATAGGGGCGTCTCCACGAACCCGGGACTAGGTTGGCCAGTCACCGACATGTCCGACGACTATAGGGTCGTCCCCAAGACCACGGGCCAATGTTGCCCTGCCGCCGACATGTCCGACGACTGTAGGGTCGTCCTCACGACCCCGGGACTAGGTTGGCCCGCCGCCGACTTGTCCGACGACTATAGGGTCGTCCCCACGACCGGGCCAAAGTTGGCCAGCCGCCGACATGTCCGACGACCATAGGGTCGTCCCCACGACCCCGGGTCTAGGTTGGCCCGCCGTCAACATGTCCGACGACTATAGGGTCGTCCCCACGACCACGGGCCAAAGTTGCCCTGCCGCCGACATGTCCGACGACTATAGGGCCGTCCCCACGACCCGGGCCAAAGTTGACCTGCCGCCGACATGTCCGACGACTATAGGGTCGTCCCCACGACCCCGGGACTAGGTTGGCCTGCCGCCGACATGTCCAACGACTATAGGGTCGTCCCCACGAACCCGGGACTAGGTTGGCCAGTCACCAACATGTCCGACGACTATAGGGTCGTCCCCACGACCCCGGGACTAGGTTGGCCTGCCGCCGACATGTCCAACGACTATAGGGTCGTTCCCACGAACCCGGGACTAGGTTGGCCAGTCACCAACATGTCCGACGACTATAGGGTCGTCCCCACGACCCCGGGACTAGGTTCGCCTGCCGCCGACATATCCGACGACTATAGGGTCGTCCCCACGAACCCGGGACTAGGTTGGCCAGTCACCGACATGTCCGACGACTATAGGGTCGTCCCCAAGACCACGGGCCAAAGTTGCCCTGCCGCCGACATGTCCGACGACTGTAGGGTCGTCCTCACGACCCCGGGTCTAGGTTGGCCCGCCGTCGACATGTCCGACGACTATAGGGTCGTCCCCACGAACCCGGGACTAGGTTGGCCTGCCGTCAACATGTCCGACGACTATAGGGTCGTCCCCACGACCACGGGCCAAAGTTGCCCTGCCGCCGACATGTCCGACGACTATAGGGTCGTCCCCACGACCCGGGTCAAAGTTGACCTGCCGCCGACATGTCCGACGACTATAGGGTCGTCCCCACGACCCCGGGACTAGGTTGGCCTGCCGCCGACATGTCCAACGACTATAGGGTCGTCCCCACGAACCCGGGACTAGGTTGGCCAGTCACCGACATGTCCGACGACTATAGGGTCGTCCCCACGACCCCGGGACTAAGTTGGCCCGCCGCCGATATGTCCGACGACAATAGGGTCGTCCCCACGCCCCGGGCCAAAGTTGGCCAGCCGCCGACATGTCCGACGACTATAAGGTCGTCCCCACGACCCCGGGACAAGATTGGCCCGCCACCGTCATGTCCGACGACTATAGGGTCGTCCCCACGACCCCGGGACTAGGTTGGCCTGCCGCCGACATGTCCAACGACTATAGGGTCGTCCCCACGAACCCGGGACTAGGTTGGCCAGTCACCGACATGTCCGACGACTATAGGGTCGTCCCCACGACCCGGGCCAAAGTTGGCCAGCCGCCGACATGTCCGACGACTATAGGGTCGTCCCCGCGACCCCGGGACTAGATTGGCCCACCACCGTCATGTCCGACGACTATACGGTCGTCCCCACGACCCCGGGACTAGGTTGGCCCGCCGACGACGTGTCCTACGACTATGGGGTCGTCCCCACGACCACGAGACTAGGTTGGCCAGCCGCCGACATGTCCGACGACTATAGGGTCGTCCCCACCACCCCGGGTCTAGGTTGGCCAGCCGCCAACATGTCCGACGACTATAGGGTCGTCCCCACGACCACGGGCCAAAGTTGCCCTGCCGCCGACATGTCCGACGACTATAGGGTCGTCCCCACGACCACGGGCCAATGTTGCCCTGCCGCCGACATGTCCGACGACTTTAGGGTCGTCCCCACGACCCCGGGTCTAGGTTGGCCTGCCGCCGACATGCCCGACGACTATAGGGTCGTCCCCACGACCCCGGGACTAGGTTGGCCCGCCGCCGACATGTCCGACGACTATAGGGTCGTCCCCACGCCCCGGGCCAAAGTTGGCCAGCCGCCGACATGTCCGACGACTATAGGGTCGTCCCCACGACCACGGGCCAAAGTTGCCCTGCCGCCGACATGTCCGACGACTATGGGGTCGTCCCCACGACCCCGGGACTAGGTTGGCCCGCCGCCGACATGTCCGACGACTATAGGGTCGTCCCCAAGACCACGGGCCAAAGTTGCCCTGCCGCCGACATGTCCGACAACTGTAGGGTCGTCCTCACGACCCCGGGTCTAGGTTGGCCCGCCGTCAACATGTCCGACGACTATAGGGTCGTCCCCACGACCACGGGCCAAAGTTGCCCTGCCGCCGACATGTCCGACGACTATAGGGTCGTCCCCACGACCCGGGCCAAAGTTGACCTGCCGCCGACATGTCCGACGACTATAGGGTCGTCCCCACGACCCCGGGACTAGGTTGGCCTGCCGCCGACATGTCCAACGACTATAGGGTCGTCCCCACGAACCCGGGACTAGGTTGGCCTGCCGCCGACATATCCGACGACTATAGGGGCGTCTCCACGAACCCGGGACTAGGTTGGCCAGTCACCGACATGTCCGACGACTATAGGGTCGTCCCCAAGACCACGGGCCAATGTTGCCCTGCCGCCGACATGTCCGACGACTGTAGGGTCGTCCTCACGACCCCGGGACTAGGTTGGCCCGCCGCCGACTTGTCCGACGACTATAGGGTCGTCCCCACGACCGGGCCAAAGTTGGCCAGCCGCCGACATGTCCGACGACTATAGGGTCGTCCCCACGACCCCGGGACTAGATTGGCCCACCACCGTCATGTCCGACGACTATACGGTCGTCCCCACGACCCCGGGACTAGGTTGGCCCGCCGACGACGTGTCCTACGACTATGGGGTCGTCCCCACGACCACGAGACTAGGTTGGCCAGCCGCCAACATGTCCGACGACTATAGGGTCGTCCCCACCACCCCGGGTCTAGGTTGGCCAGCCGCCAACATGTCCGACGACTATAGGGTCGTCCCCACGACCACGGGCCAAAGTTGCCCTGCCGCCGACATGTCCGACGACTATAGGGTCGTCCCCACGACCACGGGCCAATGTTGCCCTGCCGCCGACATGTCCGACGACTATAGGGTCGTCCCCACGCCCCGGGCCAAAGTTGGCCAGCCGCCGACATGTCCGACGACTATAGGGTCGTCCCCACGACCCCGGGACAAGATTGGCCCGCCACCGTCATGTCCGACGACTATAGGGTCGTCCCCACGACCCCGGGACTAGGTTGGCCTGCCGCCGACATGTACGACGACTATAGGGTCGTCCCCACGAACCCGGGACTAGGTTGGCCAGTCACCGACATGTCCGACGACTATAGGGTCGTCCCCACGACCCGGGCCAAAGTTGACCGGCCGCCGACATGTCCGACGACTATAGGGTCGTCCCCACGACCCCGGGACTAGGTTGGCCTGCCGCCGACATGTCCAACGACTATAGGGTCGTCCCCACGAACCCGGGACTAGGTTGGCCAGTCACCGACATGTCCGACGACTATAGGGTCGTCCCCACGACCACTGGCCAAAGTTGCCGAGCCGCCGACATGTCCGACGACTATAGGGTCGTCCCCACGACACGGGCCAAAGTTGGCCAGCCGCCGACATGTTCGACGACTTTAGGGTCGTCCCCACGACCCCGGGACTAGGTTGGCCTGCCGCCGACATGTCCGACGACTATAGGGTCGTCCCCACGAACCCGGGACTAGGTTGGCCAGTCACCGACATGTCCGACGACTATAGGGTCGTCCCCAAGACCACGGGCCAAAGTTGCCCAGCCGCCGACATTTCCGACGACTATAGGGTCGTCCCCACGACCCCGGGACTAGGTTGGCCCGCCGCCGACTTGTCCGACGACTGTAGGGTCGTCCCCACGACCCCGGGACTAGGTTGGCCTGCCGCCGACATGTCCAACGACTATAGGGTCGTCCCCACGAACCCGGGACTAGGATGGCCAGTCACCGACATGTCCGACGACTATAGGGTCGTCCCCACGACCACTGGCCAAAGTTGCACAGCCGCCGACATGTCCGACGACTATAGGGTCGTCCCCACGACCCCGGGACTAGGTTGGCCCGCCGCCGACTTGTCCGACGACTATAGGGTCGTCCCCACGACCCGGGACAAAGTTGGCCAGTCACCGACATGTCCGACGACTATAGGGTCGTCCCCACGACCACTGGCCAAAGTTGCCCAGCCGCCGACATGTCCGACGACTATAGGGTCGTCCC
This sequence comes from Andrena fulva, assembly GCA_946251845.1. Classification (NCBI taxonomy): domain Eukaryota; kingdom Metazoa; phylum Arthropoda; class Insecta; order Hymenoptera; family Andrenidae; genus Andrena; species Andrena fulva. The sequence goes on along the minus strand of CAMITZ010000029.1, from coordinate 304,709 downwards.
CACGAACCCGGGACTAGGTTGGCCAGTCACCGACATGTCCGACGACTATAGGGTCGTCCCCAAGACCACGGGCCAAGTTGCCCTGCCGCCGACATGTCCGACGACTATAGGGTCGTCCCCACGACCCCGGGTCTATGTTGGCCCGCCGTCGACATGTCCGACGACTATAGGGTCGTCCCCACGAACCCGGGACTAGGTTGGCCAGTCACCGACATGTCCGACGACTATAGGGTCGTCCCCACGACCCGGGCCAAAGTTGACCTGCCGCCGACATGTCCGACGACTATACGGTCGTCCCCACGACCCCGGGACTAGGTTGGCCTGCCGCCGACATGTCCAACGACTATAGGGTCGTCCCCACGAACCCGGGACTAGGTTGGCCAGTCACCGACATGTCCGACGACTATAGGGTCGTCCCCACGACCACTGGCCAAAGTTGCCCAGCCGCCGACATGTCCGACGACTGTAGGGTCGTCCTCACGACCCCGGGTCTAGGTTGGCCCGCCGTCGACATGTCCGACGACTATAGGGTCGTCCCCACGAACCCGGGACTAGGTTGGCCAGTCACCGACATGTCCGACGACTATAGGGTCGTCCCCACGACCCGGGCCAAAGTTGTCCAGCCCCCGACATGTCCGACGACTATAGGGTCGTCCCCACGACCCCGGGACAAGATTGGCCCGCCACCGTCATGTCCAACGACTATAGGGTCGTCCCCACGACCCCGGGACTAGGTTGGCCTGCCGCCGACATGTCCGACGACTATAGGGTCGTCCCCACGACCCCGGGACTAGGTTGGCCCGCCGCCGACTTGTCCGACGACTATAGGGTCGTCCCCACGACCCGGGACAAAGTTGGCCAGCCGCCGACATGTCCGACGACTTTAGGGTCGTCCCCACGACCCCGGGTCTAGGTTGGCCTGCCGCCGACATGCCCGACGACTATAGGGTCGTCCCCACGAACCCGGGACTAGGTTGGCCAGTCACCGACATGTCCGACGACTATAGGGTCGTCCCCAACACCACGGGCCAAAGTTGCCCTGCCGCCGACATGTCCGACGACTATAGGGTCGTCCCCACGACCACTGCCCAAAGTTGGCCAGTCACCGACATGTCCGACGACTATAGGGTCGTCCCCACGACCACTGGCCAAAGTTGCCCAGCCGCCGACATGTCCGACGACTATAGGGTCGTCCCCACGACCCCGGGACTAGGTTGGCCTGCCGCCGACATGTCCGACGACGATAGAGTCGTCCCCACGACCCCGGGACTAGGTTGGCCCGCCGCCGACTTGTCCGACGACTATAGGGTCGTCCCCACGACCCGGGACAAAGTTGGCCAGCCGCCGACATGTCCGACGACTTTAGGGTCGTCCCCACGACCCCGGGTCTAGGTTGGCCTGCCGCCGACATGCCCGACGACTATAGGGTCGTCCCCACGAACCCGGGACTAGGTTGGCCAGTCACCGACATGTCCGACGACTATAGGGTCGTCCCCAAGACCACGGGCCAAAGTTGCCCTGCCGCCGACATGTCCGACGACTATAGGGTCGTCCCCACGACCACTGCCCAAAGTTGCCCAGCCGCCGACATGTCCGACGACTATAGGGTCGTCCCCACGACCACGGGCCAAAGTTGCCCTGCCGCCCACATGTCCGACGACTATGGGGTCGTCCCCACGACCCCGGGACTAGGTTGGCCCGCCGCCGACATGTCCGACGACTATAGGGTCGTCCCCACGCCCCGGGCCAAAGTTGGCCAGCCGCCGACATGTCCGACGACTATAGGGTCGTCCCCACGACCACTGCCCAAAGTTGCCCAGCCGCCGACATGTCCGACGACTATAGGGTCGTCCCCACGACCACGGGCCAAAGTTGCCCTGCCGCCCACATGTCCGACGACTATAGGGTCGTCCCCACGACCCCGGGACTAGGTTGGCCTGCCGCCGACATGTCCAACGACTATAGGGTCGTCCCCAAGACCACGGGCCACGTTGCCCTGCCGCCGACATGTCCGACGACTATAGGGTCGTCCCCACGACCCCGGGTCTAGGTTGGCCCGCCGTCGACATGTCCGACGACTATAGGGTCGTCCCCACGCCCCGGGCCAAAGTTGGCCATCCGCCGACATGTCCGACGACTATAGGGTCGTCCCCACGACCACGGGCCAAAGTTGCCCTGCCGCCGACATGTCCGACGACTATAGGGTCGTCCCCACGCCCCGGGCCAAAGTTGGCCAGCCGCCGACATGTCCGACGACTATAGGGTCGTCCCCACGACCCCGGGACAAGATTGGCCCGCCACCGTCATGTCCGACGACTATACGGTCGTCCCAACGACCACGGGACTAGGTTGGCCTGCCGCCGACAGGTCCGACGACTATAGGGTCGTCCCCACGAACCCGGGACTAGGTTGGCCAGTCACCGACATGTCCGACGACAATAGGGTCGCCCCCACGACCACTGGCCAAAGTTGCCCCGCCGCCGACATGTCCGACGACTATAGGGTCGTCCCCACGACCCCGGGACTAGGTTGGCCCGCCGCCGACTTGTCCGACGACTATAGGGTCGTCCCCACGACCGGGCCAAAGTTGGCCAGCCGCCGACATGTCCGACGACTATAGGGTCGTCCCCACGACCCCGGGTCTAGGTTGGCCCGCCGTCAACATGTCCGACGACTATAGGGTCGTCCCCACGACCACGGGCCAAAGTTGCCCTGCCGCCGACATGTCCGACGACTATAGGGTCGTCCCCACGACCCGGGCCAAAGTTGACCTGCCGCCGACATGTCCGACGACTATAGGGTCGTCCCCACGACCACTGGCCAAAGTTGCCCCGCCGCCGACATGTCCGACGACTATAGGGTCGTCCCCACGACCCCGGGACTAGGTTGGCCCGCCGCCGACTTGTCCGACGACTATAGGGTCGTCCCCACGACCGGGCCAAAGTTGGCCAGCCGCCGACATGTCCGACGACTATAGGGTCGTCCCCACGACCCCGGGTCTAGGTTGGCCCGCCGTCAACATGTCCGACGACTATAGGGTCGTCCCCACGACCACGGGCCAAAGTTGCCCTGCCGCCGACATGTCCGACGACTATAGGGTCGTCCCCACGACCCGGGCCAAAGTTGACCTGCCGCCGACATGTCCGACGACTATAGGGTCGTCCCCACGACCCCGGGACTAGGTTGGCCTGCCGCCGACATGTCCAACGACTATAGGGTCGTCCCCACGAACCCGGGACTAGGTTGGCCAGTCACCGACATGTCCGACGACTATAGGGTCGTCCCCACGACCCCGGGACTAGGTTGGCCTGCCGCCGACATATCCGACGACTATAGGGTCGTCCCCACGAACCCGGGACTAGGTTGGCCAGTCACCGACATGTCCGACGACTATAGGGTCGTCCCCAAGACCACGGGCCAAAGTTGCCCTGCCGCCGACATGTCCGACGACTGTAGGGTCGTCCTCACGACCCCGGGTCTAGGTTGGCCCGCCGTCAACATGTCCGACGACTATAGGGTCGTCCCCACGACCACGGGCCAAAGTTGCCCTGCCGCCGACATGTCCGACGACTATAGGGTCGTCCCCACGACCCGGGCCAAAGTTGACCTGCCGCCGACATGTCCGACGACTATAGGGTCGTCCCCACGACCCCGGGACTAGGTTGGCCTGCCGCCGACATGTCCAACGACTATAGGGTCGTCCCCACGAACCCGGGACTAGGTTGGCCTGCCGCCGACATATCCGACGACTATAGGGTCGTCCCCACGAACCCGGGACTAGGTTGGCCAGTCACCGACATGTCCGACGACTATAGGGTCGTCCCCAAGACCACGGGCCAATGTTGCCCTGCCGCCGACATGTCCGACGACTGTAGGGTCGTCCTCACGACCCCGGGACTAGGTTGGCCCGCCGCCGACTTGTCCGACGACTATAGGGTCGTCCCCACGACCGGGCCAAAGTTGGCCAGCCGCCGACATGTCCGACGACTATAGGGTCGTCCCCACGACCCCGGGTCTAGGTTATACCGCCGTCAACATGTCCGACGACTATAGGGTCGTCCCCACGACCACGGGCCAAAGTTGCCCTGCCGCCGACATGTCCGACGACTATAGGGTCGTCCCCACGAACCCGGGACTAGGTTGGCCAGTCACCGACATGTCCGACGACTATAGGGTCGTCCCCAAGACCACGGGCCAATGTTGCCCTGCCGCCGACATGTCCGACGACCATAGGGTCGTCCCCACGACCCCGGGACTAGGTTGGCCTGCCGCCGACACGGCCAACGACTATAGGGTCGTCCCCACGAACCCGGGACTAGGTTGGCCAGTCACCGACATGTCCGACGACTATAGGGTCGTCCCCACGACCCCGGGACTAGGTTGGCCTGCCGCCGACATATCCGACGACTATAGGGTCGTCCCCACGAACCCGGGACTAGGTTGGCCAGTCACCGACATGTCCGACGACTATAGGGTCGTCCCCAAGACCACGGGCCAAATTTGCCCTGCCGCCGACATGTCCGACGACTGTAGGGTCGTCCTCACGACCCCGGGACTAGGTTGGCCTGCCGCCGACATATCCGACGACTATAGGGTCGTCCCCACGAACCCGGGACTAGGTTGGCCAGTCACCGACATGTCCGACGACTATAGGGTCGTCCCCAAGACCACGGGCCAAAGTTGCCCTGCCGCCGACATGTCCGACGACTGTAGGGTCGTCCCCACGAACCCGGGACTAGGTTGGCCAATCACCGACATGTCCGACGACTATAGGGTCGTCCCCAAGACCACGGGCCAAAGTTGCCCTGCCGCCGACATGTCCGACGACTATAGGGTCGTCCCCACGACCACTGGCCAAAGTTGCCCAGCCGCCGACATGTCCGACGACTATAGGGTCGTCCCCACGACCACGGGCCAAAGTTGCACTGCCGCCGACATGTCCGACGACTATAGGGTCGTCCCCACGACCCCGGGACTAGGTTGGCCTGCCGCCGACATGTCCGACGACTATAGGGTCGTCCCCACGAACCCGGGACTAGGTTGGCCAGTCACCGACATGTCCGACGACTATAGGGTCGTCCCCACGACCCGGGCCAAAGTTGACCTGCCGCCGACATGTCCGACGACTATAGGGTCGTCCCCACGACCCCGGGACTAGGTTGGCCTGCCGCCGACATGTCCAACGACTATAGGGTCGTCCCCACGAACCCGGGACTAGGTTGGCCAGTCACCGACATGTCCGACGACTATAGGGTCGCCCCCACGACCACTGGCCAAAGTTGCCCAGCCGCCGACATGTCCGACGACTATAGGGTCGTCCCCACGACCCGGGCCAAAGTTGGCCAGCCGCCGACATGTCCGACGACTTTAGGGTCGTCCCCACGACCCCGGGACTAGGTTGGCCTGTCGCCGACATGTCCGACGACTATAGGGTCGTCCCCACGAACCCGGGACTAGGTTGGCCAGTCACCGACATGTCCGACGACTATAGGGTCGTCCCCAAGACCACGGGCCAAAGTTGCCCAGCCGCCGACATGTCCGACGACTATAGGGTCGTCCCCACGACCCCGGGACTAGGTTGGCCCGCCGCCGACTTGTCCGACGACTATAGGGTCGTCCCCACGACCCGGGCCAAAGTTGGCCAGCCGCCGACATGTCCGACGACTTTAGGGTCGTCCCCACGACCCCGGGACTAGGTTGGCCTGCCGCCGACATGTCCGACGACTATAGGGTCGTCCCCACGAACCCGGGACTAGGTTGGCCAGTCACCGACATGTCCGACGACTTTAGGGTCGTCCCCACCACCCCGGGTCTAGGTTGGCCAGCCGCCAACATGTCCGACGACTATAGGGTCGTCCCCGCGACCACGGGCCAAAGTTGCCCTGCCGCCGACATGTCCGACGACTATAGGGTCGTCCCCACGACCACGGGCCAAAGTTGCCCTGCCGCCGACATGTCCGACGACTATAGGGTCGTCCCCACGACCCCGGGACTAGGTTGGCCCGCCGCCGACATGTCCGACGACTATAGGGTCGTCCCCACGCCCCGGGCCAAAGTTGGCCAGCCGCCGACATGTCCGACGACTATAGGGTCGTCCCCACGACCCCGGGACAAGATTGGCCCGCCACCGTCATGTCCGACGACTATAGGGTCGTCCCCACGACCCCGGGACTAGGTTGGCCTGCCGCCGACATGCACGACGACTATAGGGTCGTCCCCACGAACCCGGGACTAGGTTGGCCAGTCACCGACATGTCCGACGACTATAGGGTCGTCCCCACGACCCGGGCCAAAGTTGACCGGCCGCCGACATGTCCGACGACTATAGGGTCGTCCCCACGACCCCGGGACTAGGTTGGCCTGCCGCCGACATGTCCAACGACTATAGGGTCGTCCCCACGAACCCGGGACTAGGTTGGCCAGTCACCGACATGTCCGACGACTATAGGGTCGTCCCCACGACCACTGGCCAAAGTTGCCGAGCCGCCGACATGTCCGACGACTATAGGGTCGTCCCCACGACCCGGGCCAAAGTTGGCCAGCCGCCGACATGTTCGACGACTTTAGGGTCGTCCCCACGACCCCGGGACTAGGTTGGCCTGCCGCCGACATGTCCGACGACTATAGGGTCGTCCCCAGGAACACGGGACTAGGTTGGCCAGTCACCGACATGTCCGACGACTATAGGGTCGTCCCCAAGACCACGGGCCAAAGTTGCCCAGCCGCCGACATGTCCGACGACTATAGGGTCGTCCCCACGACCCCGGGACTAGGTTGGCCCGCCGCCGACTTGTCCGACGACTGTAGGGTCGTCCCCACGACCCCGGGACTAGGTTGGCCTGCCGCCGACATGTCCAACGACTATAGGGTCGTCCCCAAGACCACGGGCCAAATTTGCCCTGCCGCCGACATGTCCGACGACTGTAGGGTCGTCCTCACGACCCCGGGTCTAGGTTGGCCCGCCGTCGACATGTCCGACGACTGTAGGGTCGTCCCCACGAACCCGGGACTAGGTTGGCCAGTCACCGACATGTCCGACGACTATAGGGTCGTCCCCACGACCCCGGGACTAGGTTGGCCCGCCGCCGACTTGTCCGACGACTGTAGGGTCGTCCCCACGATCCCGGGACTAGGTTGGCCTGCCGCCGACATGTCCAACTACTATAGGGTCGTCCCCACGAACCCGGGACTAGGTTGGCCAGTCACCGACATGTCCGACGACTATAGGGTCGTCCCCAAGACCACGGGCCAAGTTGCCCTGCCGCCGACATGTCCGACGACTATAGGGTCGTCCCCACGACCCCGGGTCTAGGTTGGCCCGCCGTCGACATGTCCGACGACTATAGGGTCGTCCCCACGACCCGGGCCAAAGTTGGCCAGCCGCCGACTTGTCCGACGACTATAGGGTCGTCCCCACGACCCGGGCCAAAGTTGGCCAGCCGCCGACATGTCCGACGACTTTAGGGTCGTCCCCACGACCCCGGGACTAGGTTGGCCTGCCGCCGACATGTCCGACGACTATAGGGTCGTCCCCACGAACCCGGGACTAGGTTGGCCAGTCACCGACATGTCCGACGACTATAGGGTCGTCCCCACCACCCCGGGTCTAGGTTGGCCAGCCGCCAACATGTCCGACGACTATAGGGTCGTCCCCACGACCACGGGCCAAAGTTGCCCTGCCGCCGACATGTCCGACGACTATAGGGTCGTCCCCACGACCACGGGCCAAAGTTGCCCTGCCGCCGACATGTCCGACGACTATAGGGTCGTCCCCACGACCCCGGGACTAGGTTGGCCCGCCGCCGGCATGTCCGACGACTATAGGGTCGTCCCCACGCCCCGGGCCAAAGTTGGCCAGCCGACCACATGTCCGACGACTATAGGGTCGTCCCCACGACCCCGGGACAAGATTGGCCCGCCACCGTCATGTCCGACGACTATAGGGTCGTCCCCACGACCCCGGGACTAGGTTGGCCTGCCGCCGACATGTACGACGACTATAGGGTCGTCCCCACGATCCCGGGACTAGGTTGGCCAGTCACCGACATGTCCGACGACTATAGGGTCGTCCCCACGACCCGGGCCAAAGTTGACCGGCCGCCGACATGTCCGACGACTATAGGGTCGTCCCCACGACCCCGGGACTAGGTTGGCCTGCCGCCGACATGTCCAACGACTATAGGGTCGTCCCCACGAACCCGGGACTAGGTTGGCCAGTCACCGACATGTCCGACGACTATAGGGTCGTCCCCACGACCCCGGGTCTAGGTTATACCGCCGTCAACATGTCCGACGACTATAGGGTCGTCCCCACGACCACGGGCCAAAGTTGCCCTGCCGCCGACATGTCCGACGACTATAGGGTCGTCCCCACGACCCGGGCCAAAGTTGACCTGCCGCCGACATGTCCGACGACCATAGGGTCGTCCCCACGACCCCGGGACTAGGTTGGCCTGCCGCCGACACGTCCAACGACTATAGGGTCGTCCCCACGAACCCGGGACTAGGTTGGCCAGTCACCGACATGTCCGACGACTATAGGGTCGTCCCCACGACCCCGGGACTAGGTTGGCCTGCCGCCGACATATCCGACGACTATAGGGTCGTCCCCACGAACCCGGGACTAGGTTGGCCAGTCACCGACATGTCCGACGACTATAGGGTCGTCCCCAAGACCACGGGCCAAATTTGCCCTGCCGCCGACATGTCCGACGACTGTAGGGTCGTCCTCACGACCCCGGGTCTAGGTTGGCCCGCCGTCGACATGTCCGACGACTGTAGGGTCGTCCCCACGAACCCGGGACTAGGTTGGCCAGTCACCGACATGTCCGACGACTATAGGGTCGTCCCCACGACCCCGGGACTAGGTTGGCCTGCCGCCGACATATCCGACGACTATAGGGTCGTCCCCACGACCCCGGGACTAGGTTGGCCTGCCGCCGACACGTCCAACGACTATAGGGTCCTCCCCACGAACCCGGGACTAGGTTGGCCAGTCACCGACATGTCCGACGACTATAGGGTCGTCCCCACGACCCCGGGACTAGGTTGGCCTGCCGCCGACATATCCGACGACTATAGGGTCGTCCCCACGAACCCGGGACTAGGTTGGCCAGTCACCGACATGTCCGACGACTATAGGGTCGTCCCCAAGACCACGGGCCAAATTTGCCCTGCCGCCGACATGTCCGACGACTGTAGGGTCGTCCTCACGACCCCGGGTCTAGGTTGGCCCGCCGTCGACATGTCCGACGACTGTAGGGTCGTCCCCACGAACCCGGGACTAGGTTGGCCAGTCACCGACATGTCCGACGACTATAGGGTCGTCCCCACGACCCCGGGACTAGGTTGGCCTGCCGCCGACATATCCGACGACTATAGGGTCGTCCCCACGAACCCGGGACTAGGTTGGCCAGTCACCGACATGTCCGACGACTATAGGGTCGTCCCCACGACCCCGGGACTAGGTTGGCCTGCCGCCGACATATCCGACGACTATAGGGTCGTCCCCACGAACCCGGGACTAGGTTGGCCAGTCACCGACATGTCCGACGACTATAGGGTCGTCCCCAAGACCACGGGCCAAATTTGCCCTGCCGCCGACATGTCCGACGACTGTAGGGTCGTCCTCACGACCCCGGGTCTAGGTTGGCCCGCCGTCGACATGTCCGACGACTGTAGGGTCGTCCCCACGAACCCGGGACTAGGTTGGCCAGTCACCGACATGTCCGACGACTATAGGTTCGTCCCCACGACCCGGGCCAAAGTTGGCCAGCCGCCGACATGTCCGACGACGTTAGGGTCGTCCCCACCACCCCGGGTCTAGGTTGGCCAGCCGCCAACATGTCCGACGACTATAGGGTCGTCCCCGCGACCACGGGCCAAAGTTGCCCTGCCGCCGACATGTCCGACGACTATAGGGTCGTCCCCACGACCACGGGCCAAAGTTGCCCTGCCGCCGACATGTCCGACGACTATAGGGTCGTCCCCACGACCCCGGGACTAGGTTGGCCCGCCGCCGACATGTCCGACGACTATAGGGTCGTCCCCACGCCCCGGGCCAAAGTTGGCCAGCCGCCGACATGTCCGACGACTATAGGGTCGTCCCCACGACCCCGGGACAAGATTGGCCCGCCACCGTCATGTCCGACGACTATAGGGTCGTCCCCACGACCCCGGGACTAGGTTGGCCTGCCGCCGACATGTACGACGACTATAGGGTCGTCCCCACGAACCCGGGACTAGGTTGGCCAGTCACCGACATGTCCGACGACTATAGGGTCGTCCCCACGACCCGGGCCAAAGTTGACCGGCCGCCGACATGTCCGACGACTATAGGGTCGTCCCCACGACCCCGGGACTAGGTTGGCCTGCCGCCGACATGTCCAACGACTATAGGGTCGTCCCCACGAACCCGGGACTAGGTTGGCCAGTCACCGACATGTCCGACGACTATAGGGTCGTCCCCACGACCACTGGCCAAAGTTGCCGAGCCGCCGACATGTCCGACGACTATAGGGTCGTCCCCACGACCCGGGCCAAAGTTGGCCAGCCGCCGACATGTTCGACGACTTTAGGGTCGTCCCCACGACCCCGGGACTAGGTTGGCCTGCCGCCGACATGTCCGACGACTATAGGGTCGTCCCCACGAACACGGGACTAGGTTGGCCAGTCACCGACATGTCCGACGACTATAGGGTCGTCCCCAAGACCACGGGCCAAAGTTGCCCAGCCGCCGACATGTCCGACGACTATAGGGTCGTCCCCACGACCCCGGGACTAGGTTGGCCCGCCGCCGACTTGTCCGACGACTGTAGGGTCGTCCCCACGACCCCGGGACTAGGTTGGCCTGCCGCCGACATGTCCAACGACTATAGGGTCGTCCCCAAGACCACGGGCCAAATTTGCCCTGCCGCCGACATGTCCGACGACTGTAGGGTCGTCCTCACGACCCCGGGTCTAGGTTGGCCCGCCGTCGACATGTCCGACGACTGTAGGGTCGTCCCCACGAACCCGGGACTAGGTTGGCCAGTCACCGACATGTCCGACGACTATAGGGTCATCCCCACGACCCCGGGACTAGGTTGGCCCGCCGCCGACTTGTCCGACGACTGTAGGGTCGTCCCCACGACCCCGGGACTAGGTTGGCCTGCCGCCGACATGTCCAACGACTATAGGGTCGTCCCCACGAACCCGGGACTAGGTTGGCCAGTCACCGACATGTCCGACGACTATAGGGTCGTCCCCACGACCCCGGGACTAGGTTGGCCCGCCGCCGACTTGTCCGACGACTATAGGGTCGTCCCCACGACCCGGGACAAAGTTGGCCAGTCACCGACATGTCCGACGACTATAGGGTCGTCCCCACGACCACTGGCCAAAATTGCCCAGCCGCCGACATGTCCGACGACTATAGGGTCGTCCCCACGAACCCGGGACTAGGTTGGCCAGTCACCGACATGTCCGACGACTATAGGGTCGTCCCCAAGACCACGGGCCAAGTTGCCCTGCCGCCAACATGTCCGACGACTATAGGGTCGTCCCCACGACCCCGGGTCTAGGTTGGCCCGCCGTCGACATGTCCGACGACTATAGGGTCGTCCCCACGACCCGGGCCAAAGTTGGCCAGCCGCCGACTTGTCCGACGACTATAGGGTCGTCCCCACGACCCGGGCCAAAGTTGGCCAGCCGCCGACATGTCCGACGACTTTAGGGTCGTCCCCACGACCCCGGGACTAGGTTGGCCTGCCGCCGACATGTCCGACGACTATAGGGTCGTCCCCACGAACCCGGGACTAGGTTGGCCAGTCACCGACATGTCCGACGACTATAGGGTCGTCCCCACGCCCCGGACCAAAGTTGGCCAGCCGACCACATGTCCGACGACTATAGGGTCGTCCCCACGACCCCGGGACAAGATTGGCCCGCCACCGTCATGTCCGACGACTATAGGGTCGTCCCCACGACCCCGGGACTAGGTTGGCCTGCCGCCGACATGTACGACGACTATAGGGTCGTCCCCACGAACCCGGGACTAGGTTGGCCAGTCACCGATATGTCCGACGACTATAGGGTCGTCCCCACGACCCGGGCCAAAGTTGACCGGCCGCCGACATGTCCGACGACTATAGGGTCGTCCCCACGACCCCGGGACTAGGTTGGCCTGCCGCCGACATGTCCAACGACTATAGGGTCGTCCCCACGAACCCGGGACTAGGTTGGCCAGTCACCGACATGTCCGACGACTATAGGGTCGTCCCCAAGACCACGGGCCAAATTTGCCCTGCCGCCGACATGTCCGACGACTGTAGGGTCGTCCTCACGACCCCGGGTCTAGGTTGGCCCGCCGTCGACATGTCCGACGACTGTAGGGTCGTCCCCACGAACCCGGGACTAGGTTGGCCAGTCACCGACATGTCCGACGACTATAGGTTCGTCCCCACGACCCGGGCCAAAGTTGGCCAGCCGCCGACATGTCCGACGACGTTAGGGTCGTCCCCACGACCCCGGGAATAGGTTGGCCTGTCGCCGACATGTCCGACGACTATAGGGTCGTCCCCACGAACCCGGGACTAGGTTGGCCAGTCACCGACATGTCCGACGACTATAGGGTCGTCCCCAAGACCACGGGCCAAAGTTGCCCAGCCGCCGACATGTCCGACGACTATAGGTTCGTCCCCACGACCCCGGGACTAGGTTGGCCCGCCGCCGACTTGTCCGACGACTATAGGGTCGTCCCCACGACCCGGGCCAAAGTTGGCCAGCCGCCGACATGTCCGACGACTTTAGGGTCGTCCCCACGACCCCGGGACTAGGTTGGCCTGCCGCCGACATGTCCGACGACTATAGGGTCGTCCCCACGAACCCGGGACTAGGTTGGCCAGTCACCGACATGTCCGACGACTATAGGGTCGTCCCCACCACCCCGGGTCTAGGTTGGCCAGCCGCCAACATGTCCGACGACTATAGGGTCGTCCCCGCGACCACGGGCCAAAGTTGCCCTGCCGCCGACATGTCCGACGACTATAGGGTCGTCCCCACGACCACGGGCCAAAGTTGCCCTGCCGCCGACATGTCCGACGACTATAGGGTCGTCCCCACGACCCCGGGACTAGGTTGGCCCGCCGCCGACATGTCCGACGACTATAGGGTCGTCCCCACGCCCCGGGCCAAAGTTGGCCAGCCGCCGACATGTCCGACGACTATAGGGTCGTCCCCACGACCCCGGGACAAGATTGGCCCGCCACCGTCATGTCCGACGACTATAGGGTCGTCCCCACGACCCCGGGACTAGGTTGGCCTGCCGCCGACATGTACGACGACTATAGGGTCGTCCCCACGAACCCGGGACTAGGTTGGCCAGTCACCGACATGTCCGACGACTATAGGGTCGTCCCCACGACCCGGGCCAAAGTTGACCGGCCGCCGACATGTCCGACGACTATAGGGTCGTCCCCACGACCCCGGGACTAGGTTGGCCTGCCGCCGACATGTCCAACGACTATAGGGTCGTCCCCACGAACCCGGGACTAGGTTGGCCAGTCACCGACATGTCCGACGACTATAGGGTCGTCCCCACGACCACTGGCCAAAGTTGCCGAGCCGCCGACATGTCCGACGACTATAGGGTCGTCCCCACGACCCGGGCCAAAGTTGGCCAGCCGCCGACATGTTCGACGACTTTAGGGTCGTCCCCACGACCCCGGGACTAGGTTGGCCTGCCGCCGACATGTCCGACGACTATAGGGTCGTCCCCACGAACACGGGACTAGGTTGGCCAGTCACCGACATGTCCGACGACTATAGGGTCGTCCCCAAGACCACGGGCCAAAGTTGCCCAGCCGCCGACATGTCCGACGACTATAGGGTCGTCCCCACGACCCCGGGACTAGGTTGGCCCGCCGCCGACTTGTCCGACGACTGTAGGGTCGTCCCCACGACCCCGGGACTAGGTTGGCCTGCCGCCGACATGTCCAGCGACTATAGGGTCGTCCCCAAGACCACGGGCCAAATTTGCCCTGCCGCCGACATGTCCGACGACTGTAGGGTCGTCCCCACGACCCCGGGTCTAGGTTGGCCCGCCGTCGACATGTCCGACGACTGTAGGGTCGTCCCCACGAACCCGGGACTAGGTTGGCCAGTCACCGACATGTCCGACGACTATAGGGTCGTCCCCACGACCCCGGGACTAGGTTGGCCCGCCGCCGACTTGTCCGACGACTGTAGGGTCGTCCCCACGACCCCGGGACTAGGTTGGCCTGCCGCCGACATGTCCAACGACTACAGGGTCGTCCCCACGAACCCGGGACTAGGTTGGCCAGTCACCGACATGTCCGACGACTATAGGGTCGTCCCCACGACCACTGGCCAAAGTTGCCCAGCCGCCGACATGTCCGACGACTATAGGGTCGTCCCCACGCCCCCGGGACTAGGTTGGCCCGCCGCCGACTTGTCCGACGACTATAGGGTCGTCCCCACGACCCGGGACAAAGTTGGCCAGTCACCGACATGTCCGACGACTATAGGGTCGTCCCCACGACCACTGGCCAAAATTGCCCAGCCGCCGACATGTCCGACGACTATAGGGTCGTCCCCACGAACCCGGGACTAGGTTGGCCAGTCACCGACATGTCCGACGACTATAGGGTCGTCCCCAAGACCACGGGCCAAGTTGCCCTGCCGCCGACATGTCCGACGACTATAGGGTCGTCCCCACGACCCCGGGTCTAGGTTGGCCCGCCGTCGACATGTCCGACGACTATAGGGTCGTCCCCACGACCCGGGCCAAAGTTGGCCAGCCGCCGACTTGTCCGACGACTATAGGGTCGTCCCCACGACCCGGGCCAAAGTTGGCCAGCCGCCGACATGTCCGACGACTTTAGGGTCGTCCCCACGACCCCGGGACTAGGTTGGCCTGCCGCCGACATGTCCGACGACTATAGGGTCGTCCCCACGAACCCGGGACTAGGTTGGCCAGTCACCGACATGTCCGACGACTATAGGGTCGTCCCCACCACCCCGGGTCTAGGTTGGCCAGCCGCCAACATGTCCGACGACTATAGGGTCGTCCCCACGACCACGGGCCAAAGTTGCCCTGCCGCCGACATGTCCGACGACTATAGGGTCGTCCCCACGACCACGGGCCAAAGTTGCCCTGCCGCCGACATGTCCGACGACTATAGGGTCGTCCCCACGACCCCGGGACTAGGTTGGCCCGCCGCCGACATGTCCGACGACTATAGGGTCGTCCCCACGCCCCGGGCCAAAGTTGGCCAGCCGACCACATGTCCGACGACTATAGGGTCGTCCCCACGACCCCGGGACAAGATTGGCCCGCCACCGTCCTGTCCGACGACTATAGGGTCGTCCCCACGACCCCGGGACTAGGTTGGCCTGCCGCCGACATGTACGACGACTATAGGGTCGTCCCCACGAACCCGGGACTAGGTTGGCCAGTCACCGACATGTCCGACGACTATAGGGTCGTCCCCAAGACCACGGGCCAAGTTGCCCTGCCGCCGACTTGTCCGACGACTGTAGGGTCGTCCCCACGACCCCGGGACAAGATTGGCCCGCCACCGTCATGTCCGACGACTATAGGGTCGTCCCCAAGACCACGGGCCAAAGTTGCCCAGCCGCCGACATGTCCGACGACTATAGGGTCGTCCCCACGACCCCGGGACTAGGTTGGCCCGCCGCCGACTTGTCCGACGACTGTAGGGTCGTCCCCACGACCCCGGGACTAGGTTGGCCTGCCGCCGACATGTCCAACGACTATAGGGTCGTCCCCACGAACCCGGGACTAGGTTGGCCAGTCACCGACATGTCCGACGACTAAAGGTCGTCCCCAAGACCACGGGCCAAGTTGCCCTGCCGCCGACATGTCCGACGACTATAGGGTCGTCCCCACGACCCCGGGACTAGGTTGGCCCGCCGCCGACTTGTCCGACGACTGTAGGGTCGTCCCCACGACCCCGGGACTAGGTTGGCCTGCCGCCGACATGTCCAACGACTATAGGGTCGTCCCCACGAACCCGGGACTAGGTTGGCCAGTCACCGACATGTCCGACGACTATAGGGTCGTCCCCACGACCCCGGGACTAGGTTGGCCCGCCGCCGACTTGTCCGACGACTATAGGGTCGTCCCCACGACCCGGGACAAAGTTGGCCAGTCACCGACATGTCCGACGACTATAGGGTCGTCCCCACGACCACTGGCCAAAATTGCCCAGCCGCCGACATGTCCGACGACTATAGGGTCGTCCCCACGAACCCGGGACTAGGTTGGCCAGTCACCGACATGTCCGACGACTATAGGGTCGTCCCCAAGACCACGGGCCAAGTTGCCCTGCCGCCAACATGTCCGACGACTATAGGGTCGTCCCCACGACCCCGGGTCTAGGTTGGCCCGCCGTCGACATGTCCGACGACTATAGGGTCGTCCCCACGACCCGGGCCAAAGTTGGCCAGCCGCCGACTTGTCCGACGACTATAGGGTCGTCCCCACGACCCGGGCCAAAGTTGGCCAGCCGCCGACATGTCCGACGACTTTAGGGTCGTCCCCACGACCCCGGGACTAGGTTGGCCTGCCGCCGACATGTCCGACGACTATAGGGTCGTCCCCACGAACCCGGGACTAGGTTGGCCAGTCACCGACATGTCCGACGACTATAGGGTCGTCCCCACCACCCCGGGTCTAGGTTGGCCAGCCGCCAACATGTCCGACGACTATAGGGTCGTCCCCACGACCACGGGCCAAAGTTGCCCTGCCGCCGACATGTCCGACGACTATAGGGTCGTCCCCACGACCACGGGCCAAAGTTGCCCTGCCGCCGACATGTCCGACGACTATAGGGTCGTCCCCACGACCCCGGGACTAGGTTGGCCCGCCGCCGACATGTCCGACGACTATAGGGTCGTCCCCACGCCCCGGACCAAAGTTGGCCAGCCGACCACATGTCCGACGACTATAGGGTCGTCCCCACGACCCCGGGACAAGATTGGCCCGCCACCGTCATGTCCGACGACTATAGGGTCGTCCCCACGACCCCGGGACTAGGTTGGCCTGCCGCCGACATGTACGACGACTATAGGGTCGTCCCCACGAACCCGGGACTAGGTTGGCCAGTCACCGATATGTCCGACGACTATAGGGTCGTCCCCACGACCCCGGGACAAGATTGGCCCGCCACCGTCATGTCCGACGACTATAGGGTCGTCCCCACGACCCCGGGACTAGGTTGGCCTGCCGCCGACATGTACGACGACTATAGGGTCGTCCCCACGAACCCGGGACTAGGTTGGCCAGTCACCGACATGTCCGACGACTATAGGGTCGTCCCCACGACCCGGGCCAAAGTTGACCGGCCGCCGACATGTCCGACGACTATAGGGTCGTCCCCACGACCCCGGGACTAGGTTGGCCTGCCGCCGACATGTCCAACGACTATAGGGTCGTCCCCACGAACCCGGGACTAGGTTGGCCAGTCACCGACATGTCCGACGACTATAGGGTCGTCCCCACGACCACTGGCCAAAGTTGCCGAGCCGCCGACATGTCCGACGACTATAGGGTCGTCCCCACGACCCGGGCCAAAGTTGGCCAGCCGCCGACATGTTCGACGACTTTAGGGTCGTCCCCACGACCCCGGGACTAGGTTGGCCTGCCGCCGACATGTCCGACGACTATAGGGTCGTCCCCACGAACACGGGACTAGGTTGGCCAGTCACCGACATGTCCGACGACTATAGGGTCGTCCCCAAGACCACGGGCCAAAGTTGCCCAGCCGCCGACATGTCCGACGACTATAGGGTCGTCCCCATGACCCCGGGACTAGGTTGGCCCGCCGCCGACTTGTCCGACGACTGTAGGGTCGTCCCCACGACCCCGGGACTAGGTTGGCCTGCCGCCGACATGTCCAACGACTATAGGGTCGTCCCCAAGACCACGGGCCAAATTTGCCCTGCCGCCGACATGTCCGACGACTGTAGGGTCGTCCTCACGACCCCGGGTCTAGGTTGGCCCGCCGTCGACATGTCCGACGACTGTAGGGTCGTCCCCACGAACCCGGGACTAGGTTGGCCAGTCACCGACATGTCCGACGACTATAGGGTCATCCCCACGACCCCGGGACTAGGTTGGCCCGCCGCCGACTTGTCCGACGACTGTAGGGTCGTCCCCACGACCCCGGGACTAGGTTGGCCTGCCGCCGACATGTCCAACGACTATAGGGTCGTCCCCACGAACCCGGGACTAGGTTGGCCAGTCACCGACATGTCCGACGACTATAGGGTCGTCCCCACGACCCCGGGACTAGGTTGGCCCGCCGCCGACTTGTCCGACGACTATAGGGTCGTCCCCACGACCCGGGACAAAGTTGGCCAGTCACCGACATGTCCGACGACTATAGGGTCGTCCCCACGACCACTGGCCAAAATTGCCCAGCCGCCGACATGTCCGACGACTATAGGGTCGTCCCCACGAACCCGGGACTAGGTTGGCCAGTCACCGACATGTCCGACGACTATAGGGTCGTCCCCAAGACCACGGGCCAAGTTGCCCTGCCGCCAACATGTCCGACGACTATAGGGTCGTCCCCACGACCCCGGGTCTAGGTTGGCCCGCCGTCGACATGTCCGACGACTATAGGGTCGTCCCCACGACCCGGGCCAAAGTTGGCCAGCCGCCGACTTGTCCGACGACTATAGGGTCGTCCCCACGACCCGGGCCAAAGTTGGCCAGCCGCCGACATGTCCGACGACTTTAGGGTCGTCCCCACGACCCCGGGACTAGGTTGGCCTGCCGCCGACATGTCCGACGACTATAGGGTCGTCCCCACGAACCCGGGACTAGGTTGGCCAGTCACCGACATGTCCGACGACTATAGGGTCGTCCCCACGCCCCGGACCAAAGTTGGCCAGCCGACCACATGTCCGACGACTATAGGGTCGTCCCCACGACCCCGGGACAAGATTGGCCCGCCACCGTCATGTCCGACGACTATAGGGTCGTCCCCACGACCCCGGGACTAGGTTGGCCTGCCGCCGACATGTACGACGACTATAGGGTCGTCCCCACGAACCCGGGACTAGGTTGGCCAGTCACCGATATGTCCGACGACTATAGGGTCGTCCCCACGACCCGGGCCAAAGTTGACCGGCCGCCGACATGTCCGACGACTATAGGGTCGTCCCCACGACCCCGGGACTAGGTTGGCCTGCCGCCGACATGTCCAACGACTATAGGGTCGTCCCCACGAACCCGGGACTAGGTTGGCCAGTCACCGACATGTCCGACGACTATAGGGTCGTCCCCAAGACCACGGGCCAAATTTGCCCTGCCGCCGACATGTCCGACGACTGTAGGGTCGTCCTCACGACCCCGGGTCTAGGTTGGCCCGCCGTCGACATGTCCGACGACTGTAGGGTCGTCCCCACGAACCCGGGACTAGGTTGGCCAGTCACCGACATGTCCGACGACTATAGGTTCGTCCCCACGACCCGGGCCAAAGTTGGCCAGCCGCCGACATGTCCGACGACGTTAGGGTCGTCCCCACGACCCCGGGAATAGGTTGGCCTGTCGCCGACATGTCCGACGACTATAGGGTCGTCCCCACGAACCCGGGACTAGGTTGGCCAGTCACCGACATGTCCGACGACTATAGGGTCGTCCCCAAGACCACGGGCCAAAGTTGCCCAGCCGCCGACATGTCCGACGACTATAGGGTCGTCCCCACGACCCCGGGACTAGGTTGGCCCGCCGCCGACTTGTCCGACGACTATAGGGTCGTCCCCACGACCCGGGCCAAAGTTGGCCAGCCGCCGACATGTCCGACGACTTTAGGGTCGTCCCCACGACCCCGGGACTAGGTTGGCCTGCCGCCGACATGTCCGACGACTATAGGGTCGTCCCCACGAACCCGGGACTAGGTGGGCCAGTCACCGACATGTCCGACGACTATAGGGTCGTCCCCACCACCCCGGGTCTAGGTTGGCCAGCCGCCAACATGTCCGACGACTATAGGGTCGTCCCCGCGACCACGGGCCAAAGTTGCCCTGCCGCCGACATGTCCGACGACTATAGGGTCGTCCCCACGACCACGGGCCAAAGTTGCCCTGCCGCCGACATGTCCGACGACTATAGGGTCGTCCCCACGACCCCGGGACTAGGTTGGCCCGCCGCCGACATGTCCGACGACTATAGGGTCGTCCCCACGCCCCGGGCCAAAGTTGGCCAGCCGCCGACATGTCCGACGACTATAGGGTCGTCCCCACGACCCCGGGACAAGATTGGCCCGCCACCGTCATGTCCGACGACTATAGGGTCGTCCCCACGACCCCGGGACTAGGTTGGCCTGCCGCCGACATGTACGACGACTATAGGGTCGTCCCCACGAACCCGGGACTAGGTTGGCCAGTCACCGACATGTCCGACGACTATAGGGTCGTCCCCACGACCCGGGCCAAAGTTGACCGGCCGCCGACATGTCCGACGACTATAGGGTCGTCCCCACGACCCCGGGACTAGGTTGGCCTGCCGCCGACATGTCCAACGACTATAGGGTCGTCCCCACGAACCCGGGACTAGGTTGGCCAGTCACCGACATGTCCGACGACTATAGGGTCGTCCCCACGACCACTGGCCAAAGTTGCCGAGCCGCCGACATGTCCGACGACTATAGGGTCGTCCCCACGACCCGGGCCAAAGTTGGCCAGCCGCCGACATGTTCGACGACTTTAGGGTCGTCCCCACGACCCCGGGACTAGGTTGGCCTGCCGCCGACATGTCCGACGACTATAGGGTCGTCCCCACGAACACGGGACTAGGTTGGCCAGTCACCGACATGTCCGACGACTATAGGGTCGTCCCCAAGACCACGGGCCAAAGTTGCCCAGCCGCCGACATGTCCGACGACTATAGGGTCGTCCCCACGACCCCGGGACTAGGTTGGCCCGCCGCCGACTTGTCCGACGACTGTAGGGTCGTCCCCACGACCCCGGGACTAGGTTGGCCTGCCGCCGACATGTCCAGCGACTATAGGGTCGTCCCCAAGACCACGGGCCAAATTTGCCCTGCCGCCGACATGTCCGACGACTGTAGGGTCGTCCCCACGACCCCGGGTCTAGGTTGGCCCGCCGTCGACATGTCCGACGACTGTAGGGTCGTCCCCACGAACCCGGGACTAGGTTGGCCAGTCACCGACATGTCCGACGACTATAGGGTCGTCCCCACGACCCCGGGACTAGGTTGGCCCGCCGCCGACTTGTCCGACGACTGTAGGGTCGTCCCCACGACCCCGGGACTAGGTTGGCCTGCCGCCGACATGTCCAACGACTACAGGGTCGTCCCCACGAACCCGGGACTAGGTTGGCCAGTCACCGACATGTCCGACGACTATAGGGTCGTCCCCACGACCACTGGCCAAAGTTGCCCAGCCGCCGACATGTCCGACGACTATAGGGTCGTCCCCACGCCCCCGGGACTAGGTTGGCCCGCCGCCGACTTGTCCGACGACTATAGGGTCGTCCCCACGACCCGGGACAATGTTGGCCAGTCACCGACATGTCCGACGACTATAGGGTCGTCCCCACGACCACTGGCCAAAATTGCCCAGCCGCCGACATGTCCGACGACTATAGGGTCGTCCCCACGAACCCGGGACTAGGTTGGCCAGTCACCGACATGTCCGACGACTATAGGGTCGTCCCCAAGACCACGGGCCAAGTTGCCCTGCCGCCGACATGTCCGACGACTATAGGGTCGTCCCCACGACCCCGGGTCTAGGTTGGCCCGCCGTCGACATGTCCGACGACTATAGGGTCGTCCCCACGACCCGGGCCAAAGTTGGCCAGCCGCCGACTTGTCCGACGACTATAGGGTCGTCCCCACGACCCGGGCCAAAGTTGGCCAGCCGCCGACATGTCCGACGACTTTAGGATCGTCCCCACGACCCCGGGACTAGGTTGGCCTGCCGCCGACATGTCCGACGACTATAGGGTCGTCCCCACGAACCCGGGACTAGGTTGGCCAGTCACCGACATGTCCGACGACTATAGGGTCGTCCCCACCACCCCGGGTCTAGGTTGGCCAGCCGCCAACATGTCCGACGACTATAGGGTCGTCCCCACGACCACGGGCCAAAGTTGCCCTGCCGCCGACATGTCCGACGACTATAGGGTCGTCCCCACGACCACGGGCCAAAGTTGCCCTGCCGCCGACATGTCCGACGACTATAGGGTCGTCCCCACGACCCCGGGACTAGGTTGGCCCGCCGCCGACATGTCCGACGACTATAGGGTCGTCCCCACGCCCCGGGCCAAAGTTGGCCAGCCGACCACATGTCCGACGACTATAGGGTCGTCCCCACGACCCCGGGACAAGATTGGCCCGCCACCGTCATGTCCGACGACTATAGGGTCGTCCCCACGACCCCGGGACTAGGTTGGCCTGCCGCCGACATGTACGACGACTATAGGGTCGTCCCCACGAACCCGGGACTAGGTTGGCCAGTCACCGACATGTCCGACGACTATAGGGTCGTCCCCAAGACCACGGGCCAAGTTGCCCTGCCGCCGACTTGTCCGACGACTGTAGGGTCGTCCCCACGACCCCGGGACAAGATTGGCCCGCCACCGTCATGTCCGACGACTATAGGGTCGTCCCCAAGACCACGGGCCAAAGTTGCCCAGCCGCCGACATGTCCGACGACTATAGGGTCGTCCCCACGACCCCGGGACTAGGTTGGCCCGCCGCCGACTTGTCCGACGACTGTAGGGTCGTCCCCACGACCCCGGGACTAGGTTGGCCTGCCGCCGACATGTCCAACGACTATAGGGTCGTCCCCACGAACCCGGGACTAGGTTGGCCAGTCACCGACATGTCCGACGACTATAGGGTCGTCCCCACGACCACTGGCCAAAGTTGCCCAGCCGCCGACATGTCCGACGACTATAGGGTCGTCCCCACGACCCCGGGACTAGGTTGGCCCGCCGCCGACTTGTCCGACGACTATAGGGTCGTCCCCACGACCCGGGACAAAGTTGGCCAGTCACCGACATGTCCGACGACTATAGGGTCGTCCCCACGACCACTGGCCAAAGTTGCCCAGCCGCCGACATGTCCGACGACTATAGGGTCGTCCCCACGAACCCGGGACTAGGTTGGCCAGTCACCGACATGTCCGACGACTAAAGGTCGTCCCCAAGACCACGGGCCAAGTTGCCCTGCCGCCGACATGTCCGACGACTATAGGGTCGTCCCCACGACCCCGGGACTAGGTTGGCCCGCCGCCGACTTGTCCGACGACTGTAGGGTCGTCCCCACGACCCCGGGACTAGGTTGGCCTGCCGCCGACATGTCCAACGACTATAGGGTCGTCCCCACGAACCCGGGACTAGGTTGGCCAGTCACCGACATGTCCGACGACTATAGGGTCGTCCCCACGACCCCGGGACTAGGTTGGCCCGCCGCCGACTTGTCCGACGACTATAGGGTCGTCCCCACGACCCGGGACAAAGTTGGCCAGTCACCGACATGTCCGACGACTATAGGGTCGTCCCCACGACCACTGGCCAAAATTGCCCAGCCGCCGACATGTCCGACGACTATAGGGTCGTCCCCACGAACCCGGGACTAGGTTGGCCAGTCACCGACATGTCCGACGACTATAGGGTCGTCCCCAAGACCACGGGCCAAGTTGCCCTGCCGCCAACATGTCCGACGACTATAGGGTCGTCCCCACGACCCCGGGTCTAGGTTGGCCCGCCGTCGACATGTCCGACGACTATAGGGTCGTCCCCACGACCCGGGCCAAAGTTGGCCAGCCGCCGACTTGTCCGACGACTATAGGGTCGTCCCCACGACCCGGGCCAAAGTTGGCCAGCCGCCGACATGTCCGACGACTTTAGGGTCGTCCCCACGACCCCGGGACTAGGTTGGCCTGCCGCCGACATGTCCGACGACTATAGGGTCGTCCCCACGAACCCGGGACTAGGTTGGCCAGTCACCGACATGTCCGACGACTATAGGGTCGTCCCCACCACCCCGGGTCTAGGTTGGCCAGCCGCCAACATGTCCGACGACTATAGGGTCGTCCCCACGACCACGGGCCAAAGTTGCCCTGCCGCCGACATGTCCGACGACTATAGGGTCGTCCCCACGACCACGGGCCAAAGTTGCCCTGCCGCCGACATGTCCGACGACTATAGGGTCGTCCCCACGACCCCGGGACTAGGTTGGCCCGCCGCCGACATGTCCGACGACTATAGGGTCGTCCCCACGCCCCGGACCAAAGTTGGCCAGCCGACCACATGTCCGACGACTATAGGGTCGTCCCCACGACCCCGGGACAAGATTGGCCCGCCACCGTCATGTCCGACGACTATAGGGTCGTCCCCACGACCCCGGGACTAGGTTGGCCTGCCGCCGACATGTACGACGACTATAGGGTCGTCCCCACGAACCCGGGACTAGGTTGGCCAGTCACCGATATGTCCGACGACTATAGGGTCGTCCCCACGACCCGGGTCAAAGTTGACCGGCCGCCGACATGTCCGACGACTATAGGGTCGTCCCCACGACCCCGGGACTAGGTTGGCCTGCCGCCGACATGTCCAACGACTATAGGGTCGTCCCCACGAACCCGGGACTAGGTTGGCCAGTCACCGACATGTCCGACGACTATAGGGTCGTCCCCAAGACCACGGGCCAAATTTGCCCTGCCGCCGACATGTCCGACGACTGTAGGGTCGTCCTCACGACCCCGGGTCTAGGTTGGCCCGCCGTCGACATGTCCGACGACTGTAGGGTCGTCCCCACGAACCCGGGACTAGGTTGGCCAGTCACCGACATGTCCGACGACTATAGGGTCGTCCCCACGACCCCGGGACTAGGTTGGCCTGCCGCCGACATATCCGACGACTATAGGGTCGTCCCCACGAACCCGGGACTAGGTTGGCCAGTCACCGACATGTCCGACGACTATAGGGTCGTCCCCACGACCCCGGGACTAGGTTGGCCTGCCGCCGACATATCCGACGACTATAGGGTCGTCCCCACGAACCCGGGACTAGGTTGGCCAGTCACCGACATGTCCGACGACTATAGGGTCGTCCCCAAGACCACGGGCCAAATTTGCCCTGCCGCCGACATGTCCGACGACTGTAGGGTCGTCCTCACGACCCCGGGTCTAGGTTGGCCCGCCGTCGACATGTCCGACGACTGTAGGGTCGTCCCCACGAACCCGGGACTAGGTTGGCCAGTCACCGACATGTCCGACGACTATGGGTTCGTCCCCACGACCCGGGCCAAAGTTGGCCAGCCGCCGACATGTCCGACGACGTTAGGGTCGTCCCCACGACCCCGGGAATAGGTTGGCCTGTCGCCGACATGTCCGACGACTATAGGGTCGTCCCCACGAACCCGGGACTAGGTTGGCCAGTCACCGACATGTCCGACGACTATAGGGTCGTCCCCAAGACCACGGGCCAAAGTTGCCCAGCCGCCGACATGTCCGACGACTATAGGGTCGTCCCCACGACCCCGGGACTAGGTTGGCCCGCCGCCGACTTGTCCGACGACTATAGGGTCGTCCCCACGACCCGGGCCAAAGTTGGCCAGCCGCCGACATGTCCGACGACTTTAGGGTCGTCCCCACGACCCCGGGACTAGGTTGGCCTGCCGCCGACATGTCCGACGACTATAGGGTCGTCCCCACGAACCCGGGACTAGGTTGGCCAGTCACCGACATGTCCGACGACTATAGGGTCGTCCCCACCACCCCGGGTCTAGGTTGGCCAGCCGCCAACATGTCCGACGACTATAGGGTCGTCCCCGCGACCACGGGCCAAAGTTGCCCTGCCGCCGACATGTCCGACGACTATAGGGTCGTCCCCACGACCACGGGCCAAAGTTGCCCTGCCGCCGACATGTCCGACGACTATAGGGTCGTCCCCACGACCCCGGGACTAGGTTGGCCCGCCGCCGACATGTCCGACGACTATAGGGTCGTCCCCACGCCCCGGGCCAAAGTTGGCCAGCCGCCGACATGTCCGACGACTATAGGGTCGTCCCCACGACCCCGGGACAAGATTGGCCCGCCACCGTCATGTCCGACGACTATAGGGTCGTCCCCACGACCCCGGGACTAGGTTGGCCTGCCGCCGACATGTACGACGACTATAGGGTCGTCCCCACGAACCCGGGACTAGGTTGGCCAGTCACCGACATGTCCGACGACTATAGGGTCGTCCCCACGACCCGGGCCAAAGTTGACCGGCCGCCGACATGTCCGACGACTATAGGGTCGTCCCCACGACCCCGGGACTAGGTTGGCCTGCCGCCGACATGTCCAACGACTATAGGGTCGTCCCCACGAACCCGGGACTAGGTTGGCCAGTCACCGACATGTCCGACGACTATAGGGTCGTCCCCACGACCACTGGCCAAAGTTGCCGAGCCGCCGACATGTCCGACGACTATAGGGTCGTCCCCACGACCCGGGCCAAAGTTGGCCAGCCGCCGACATGTTCGACGACTTTAGGGTCGTCCCCACGACCCCGGGACTAGGTTGGCCTGCCGCCGACATGTCCGACGACTATAGGGTCGTCCCCACGAACACGGGACTAGGTTGGCCAGTCACCGACATGTCCGACGACTATAGGGTCGTCCCCAAGACCACGGGCCAAAGTTGCCCAGCCGCCGACATGTCCGACGACTATAGGGTCGTCCCCACGACCCCGGGACTAGGTTGGCCCGCCGCCGACTTGTCCGACGACTGTAGGGTCGTCCCCACGACCCCGGGACTAGGTTGGCCTGCCGCCGACATGTCCAGCGACTATAGGGTCGTCCCCAAGACCACGGGCCAAATTTGCCCTGCCGCCGACATGTCCGACGACTGTAGGGTCGTCCCCACGACCCCGGGTCTAGGTTGGCCCGCCGTCGACATGTCCGACGACTGTAGGGTCGTCCCCACGAACCCGGGACTAGGTTGGCCAGTCACCGACATGTCCGACGACTATAGGGTCGTCCCCACGACCCCGGGACTAGGTTGGCCCGCCGCCGACTTGTCCGACGACTGTAGGGTCGTCCCCACGACCCCGGGACTAGGTTGGCCTGCCGCCGACATGTCCAACGACTATAGGGTCGTCCCCACGAACCCGGGACTAGGTTGGCCAGTCACCGACATGTCCGACGACTATAGGGTCGTCCCCACGACCACTGGCCAAAGTTGCCCAGCCGCCGACATGTCCGACGACTATAGGGTCGTCCCCACGCCCCCGGGACTAGGTTGGCCCGCCGCCGACTTGTCCGACGACTATAGGGTCGTCCCCACGACCCGGGACAAAGTTGGCCAGTCACCGACATGTCCGACGACTATAGGGTCGTCCCCACGACCACTGGCCAAAATTGCCCAGCCGCCGACATGTCCGACGACTATAGGGTCGTCCCCACGAACCCGGGACTAGGTTGGCCAGTCACCGACATGTCCGACGACTATAGGGTCGTCCCCAAGACCACGGGCCAAGTTGCCCTGCCGCCGACATGTCCGACGACTATAGGGTCGTCCCCACGACCCCGGGTCTAGGTTGGCCCGCCGTCGACATGTCCGACGACTATAGGGTCGTCCCCACGACCCGGGCCAAAGTTGGCCAGCCGCCGACTTGTCCGACGACTATAGGGTCGTCCCCACGACCCGGGCCAAAGTTGGCCAGCCGCCGACATGTCCGACGACTTTAGGGTCGTCCCCACGACCCCGGGACTAGGTTGGCCTGCCGCCGACATGTCCGACGACTATAGGGTCGTCCCCACGAACCCGGGACTAGGTTGGCCAATCACCGACATGTCCGACGACTATAGGGTCGTCCCCACCACCCCGGGTCTAGGTTGGCCAGCCGCCAACATGTCCGACGACTATAGGGTCGTCCCCACGACCACGGGCCAAAGTTGCCCTGCCGCCGACATGTCCGACGACTATAGGGTCGTCCCCCACGACCACGGGCCAAAGTTGCCCTGCCGCCGACATGTCCGACGACTATAGGGTCGTCCCCACGACCCCGGGACTAGGTTGGCCCGCCGCCGACATGTCCGACGACTATAGGGTCGTCCCCACGCCCCGGGCCAAAGTTGGCCAGCCGACCACATGTCCGACGACTATAGGGTCGTCCCCACGACCCCGGGACAAGATTGGCCCGCCACCGTCATGTCCGACGACTATAGGGTCGTCCCCACGACCCCGGGACTAGGTTGGCCTGCCGCCGACATGTACGACGACTATAGGGTCGTCCCCACGAACCCGGGACTAGGTTGGCCAGTCACCGACATGTCCGACGACTATAGGGTCGTCCCCACGACCCGGGCCAAAGTTGACCGGCCGCCGACATGTCCGACGACTATAGGGTCGTCCCCACGACCCCGGGACTAGGTTGGCCTGCCGCCGACATGTCCAACGACTATAGGGTCGTCCCCACGAACCCGGGACTAGGTTGGCCAGTCACCGACATGTCCGACGACTATAGGGTCGTCCCCACGACCACTGGCCAAAGTTGCCGAGCCGCCGACATGTCCGACGACTATAGGGTCGTCCCCACGACCCGGGCCAAAGTTGGCCAGCCGCCGACATGTTCGACGACTTTAGGGTCGTCCCCACGACCCCGGGACTAGGTTGGCCTGCCGCCGACATGTCCGACGACTATAGGGTCGTCCCCACGAACCCGGGACTAGGTTGGCCAGTCACCGACATGTCCGACGACTATAGGGTCGTCCCCAAGACCACGGGCCAAAGTTGCCCAGCCGCCGACATGTCCGACGACTATAGGGTCGTCCCCACGACCCCGGGACTAGGTTGGCCCGCCGCCGACTTGTCCGACGACTGTAGGGTCGTCCCCACGACCCCGGGACTAGGTTGGCCTGCCGCCGACATGTCCAACGACTATAGGGTCGTCCCCACGAACCCGGGACTAGGTTGGCCAGTCACCGACATGTCCGACGACTATAGGGTCGTCCCCACGACCACTGGCCAAAGTTGCCCAGCCGCCGACATGTCCGACGACTATAGGGTCGTCCCCACGACCCCGGGACTAGGTTGGCCCGCCGCCGACTTGTCCGACGACTATAGGGTCGTCCCCACGACCCGGGACAAAGTTGGCCAGTCACCGACATGTCCGACGACTATAGGGTCGTCCCCACGACCACTGGCCAAAGTTGCCCAGCCGCCGACATGTCCGACGACTATAGGGTCGTCCCCACGAACCCGGGACTAGGTTGGCCAGTCACCGACATGTCCGACGACTAAAGGTCGTCCCCAAGACCACGGGCCAAGTTGCCCTGCCGCCGACATGTCCGACGACTATAGGGTCGTCCCCACGACCCCGGGTCTAGGTTGGCCCGCCGTCGACATGTCCGACGACTATAGGGTCGTCCCCACGAACCCGGGACTAGGTTGGCCAGTCACCGACATGTCCGACGACTATAGGGTCGTCCCCACGACCCGGGCCAAAGTTGACCTGCCGCCGACATGTCCGACGACTATAGGGTCGTCCCCACGACCCCGGGACTAGGTTGGCCTGCCGCCGACATGTCCAACGACTATAGGGTCGTCCCCACGAACCCGGGACTAGGTTGGCCAGTCACCGACATGTCCGACGACTATAGGGTCGTCCCCACGACCACTGGCCAAAGTTGCCCAGCCGCCGACATGTCCGACGACTATAGGGTCGTCCCCACTACCCCGGGACTAGGTTGGCCCGCCGCCGACTTGTCCGACGACTATAGGGTCGTCCCCACGACCCGGGACAAAGTTGGCCAGCCGCCGACGTGTCCTACGACTATGGGGACGTCCCCACGACCACGAGACTAGGTTGGCCAGCCGCCGACATGTCCGACGACTATAGGGTCGTCCCCACCACCCCGGGTCTAGGTTGGCCAGCCGCCAACATGTCCGACGACTATAGGGTCGTCCCCACGACCACGGGCCAAAGTTGCCCTGCCGCCGACATGTCCGACGACTATAGGGTCGTCCCCACGACCACTGCCCAAAGTTGCCCAGCCGCCGACATGTCCGACGACTATAGGGTCGTCCCCACGACCACGGGCCAAAGTTGCCCTGCCGCCGACATGTCCGACGACTATAGGGTCGTCCCCACGAACCCGGGACTAGGTTGGCCAGTCACCGACATGTCCGACGACTATAGGGTCGTCCCCACGACCCCGGGACTAGGTTGGCCTGCCGCCAACATATCCGACGACTATAGGGTCGTCCCCACGAACCCGGGACTAGGTTGGCCAGTCACCGACATGTCCGACGACTATAGGGTCGTCCCCACGACCACGGGCCAAAGTTGCCCTGCCGCCGACATGTCCGACGACTATAGGGTCGTCCCCACGAACCCGGGACTAGGTTGGCCAGTCACCGACATGTCCGACGACTATAGGGTCGTCCCCACGACCCCGGGACTAGGTTGGCCTGCCGCCGACATGTCCGACGACTATAGGGTCGTCCCCACGACCACTGCCCAAATTTGCCCAGCCGCCAACATGTCCGACGACTATAGGGTCGTCCCCACGACCACGGGCCAAAGTTGCCCTGCCGTCGACATGTCCGACGACTATAGGGTCGTCCCCACGACCACGGGCCAAAGTTGCCCTGCCGCCGACATGTCCGACGACTATAGGGTCGTCCCCACGAACCCGGGACTAGGTTGGCCAGTCACCGACATGTCCGACGACTATAGGGTCGTCCCCACGACCCCGGGACTAGGTTGGCCTGCCGCCGACATATCCGACGACTATAGGGTCGTCCCCACGCCCGGGCCAAAGTTGGCCAGCCGCCGACATGTCCGACGACTATAGGGTCGTCCCCACGACCCCGGGACTAGATTGGCCCGCCACCGTCATGTCCGACGACTATACGGTCGTCCCCACGACCCCGGGACTAGGTTGGCCCGCCGACAACGTGTCCTACGACTATGGGGTCGTCCCCACGACCACGAGACTAGGTTGGCCAGCCGCCGACATGTCCGACGACTATAGGGTCGTCCCCACCACCCCGGGTCTAGGTTGGCCAGCCGCCGACATGTCCGACGACTATAGGGTCGTCCCCACGACCACGGGCCAAAGTTGCCCTGCCGCCGACATGTCCGACGACTATAGGGTCGTCCCCACGACCACTGGCCAAAGTTGCCCAGCCGCCGACGTGTCCGACGACTATAGGGTCGTCCCCACGACCACGGGCCAAAGTTGCCCTGCCGCCGACATGTCCGACGACTATAGGGTCGTCCCCACGACCCCGGGACTAGGTTGGCCCGCCGCCGACATGTCCGACGACTATAGGGTCGTCCCCACGCCCCGGGCCAAAGTTGGCCAGCCGCCGACATGTCCGACGACTATAGGGTCGTCCCCACGACCCCGGGACAAGATTGGCCCGCCACCGTCATGTCCGACGACTATAGGGTCGTCCCCACGACCCCGGGACTAGGTTGGCCTGCCGCCGACATGTCCGACGACTATAGGGTCGTCCCCACGAACCCGGGACTAGGTTGGCCAGTCACCGACATGTCCAACGACTATAGGTTCGTCCCCACGAACCCGGGACTAGGTTGGCCAGTCACCGACATGTCCGACGACTATAGGGTCGTCCCCACGACCCGGGCCAAAGTTGGCCAGCCGCCGACATGTCCGACGACTTTAGGGTCGTCCCCACGACCCCGGGTCTAGGTTGGCCTGCCGCCGACATGTCCGACGACTATAGGGTCGTACCCACGAACCCGGGACTAGGTTGGCCAGTCACCGACATGTCCGACGACTATAGGGTCGTCCCCACCACCCCGGGTCTAGGTTGGCCAGCCGCCAACATGTCCGACGACTATAGGGTCGTCCCCACGCCCCGGGCCAAAGTTGGCCAGCCGCCGACATGTCCGACGACTATAGGGTCGTCCCCACGACCCCGGGACAAGATTGGCCCGCCACCGTCATGTCCGACGACTATAGGGTCGTCCCCACGACCCCGGGACTAGGTTGGCCTGCCGCCGACATGTACGACGACTATAGGGTCGTCCCCACGAACCCGGGACTAGGTTGGCCTGCCGCCGACATGTCCAACGACTATAGGGTCGTCCCCACGAACCAGGGACTAGGTTGGCCAGTCACCGACATGTCCGACGACTATAGGGTCGTCCCCACGACCACTGGCCAAAGTTGCCGAGCCGCCGACATGTCCGACGACTATAGGGTCGTCCCCACGACCCGGGCCAAAGTTGGCCAGCCGCCGACATGTTCGACGACTTTAGGGTCGTCCCCACGACCCCGGGACTAGGTTGGCCTGCCGCCGACATGTCCGACGACTATAGGGTCGTCCCCACGAACCCGGGACTAGGTTGGCCAGTCACCGACATGTCCGACGACTATAGGGTCGTCCCCAAGACCACGGGCCAATGTTGCCCAGCCGCCGACATGTCCAACGACTATAGGGTCGTCCCCACGACCCCGGGACTAGGTTGGCCCGCCGCCGACTTGTCCGACGACTGTAGGGTCGTCCCCACGACCCCGGGACTAGGTTGGCCTGCCGCCGACATGTCCAACGACTATAGGGTCGTCCCCACGAACCCGGGACTAGGTTGGCCAGTCACCGACATGTCCGACGACTATAGGGTCGTCCCCACGACCACTGGCCAAAGTTGCCCAGCCGCCGACATGTCCGACGACTATAGGGTCGTCCCCACGACCCCGGGACTAGGTTGGCCCCCCGCCGACTTGTCCGACGACTATAGGGTCGTCCCCACGACCCGGGACAAAGTTGGCCAGTCACCGACATGTCCGACGACTATAGGGTCGTCCCCACGACCACTGGCCAAAGTTGCCCAGCCGCCGACATGTCCGACGACTATAGGGTCGTCCCCACGAACCAGGGACTAGGTTGGCCAGTCACCGACATGTCCGACGACTATAGGGTCGTCCCCAAGACCACGGGCCAAGTTGCCCTGCCGCCGACATGTCCGACGACTATAGGGTCGTCCCCAAGACCACGGGCCAAGTTGCCCTGCCGCCGACATGTCCGACGACTATAGGGTCGTCCCCACGAACCCGGGTCTAGGTTGGCCCGCCGTCGACATGTCCGACGACTACAGGGTCGTCCCCACGAACCCGGGACTAGGTTGGCCAGTCACCGACATGTCCGACGACTATAGGGTCGTCCCCACGACCCGGGCCAAAGTTGACCTGCCGCCGACATGTCCGACGACTATAGGGTCGTCCCCACGACCCCGGGACTAGGTTGGCCTGCCGCCGACATGTCCAACGACTATAGGGTCGTCCCCACGAACCCGGGACTAGGTTGGCCAGTCACCGACATGTCCGACGACTATAGGGTCGTCCCCACGACCACTGGCAAAAGTTGCCCAGCCGCCGACATGTCCGACGACTATAGGGTCGTCCCCACTACCCCGGGACTAGGTTGGCCCGCCGCCGACTTGTCCGACGACTATAGGGTCGTCCCCACGACCCGGGCCAAAGTTGGCCAGCCGCCGACATGTCCGACGACTTTAGGGTCGTCCCCACGACCCCGGGTCTAGGTTGGCCTGCCGCCGACATGTCCGACGACTATAGGGTCGTCCCCACGAACCCGGGACTAGGTTGGCCAGTCACCGACATGTCCGACGACTATAGGGTCGTCCCCACCACCCCGGGCCAAAGTTGGCCAGCCGCCGACATGTCCGACGACTATAGGGTCGTCCCCACGACCCCGGGACAAGATTGGCCCGCCACCGTCATGTCCGACGACTATAGGGTCGTCCCCACGACCCCGGGACTAGGTTGGCCTGCCGCCGACATGTACGACGACTATAGGGTCGTCCCCACGACCCCGGGACTAGGTTGGCCTGCCGCCGACATATCCGACGACTATAGGGTCGTCCCCACGAACCCGGGACTAGGTTGGCCAGTCACCGACATGTCCGACGACTATAGGGTCGTCCCCACGACCACTGGCCAAAGTTGCCCAGCCGCCGACGTGTCCGACGACTATAGGGTCGTCCCCACGACCACGGGCCAAAGTTGCCCTGCCGCCGACATGTCCGACGACTATAGGGTCGTCCCCACGACCCCGGGACTAGGTTGGCCCGCCGCCGACATGTCCGACGACTATAGGGTCGTCCCCACGCCCCGGGCCAAAGTTGGCCAGCCGCCGACATGTCCGACGACTATAGGGTCGTCCCCACGACCCCGGGACAAGATTGGCCCGCCACCGTCATGTCCGACGACTATAGGGTCGTCCCCACGACCCCGGGACTAGGTTGGCCTGCCGCCGACATGTCCGACGACTATAGGGTCGTCCCCACGACCCCGGGACTAGGTTGGCCCGCCGCCGACTTGTCCGACGACTATAGGGTCGTCCCCACGACCCGGGACAAAGTTGGCCAGTCACCGACATGTCCGACGACTATACGGTCGTCCCCACGACCACTGGCCAAAGTTGCCCAGCCGCCGACATGTCCGACGACTATAGGGTCGTCCCCACGAACCCGGGACTAGGTTGGCCAGTCACCGACATGTCCAACGACTATAGGGTCGTCCCCACGAACCCGGGACTAGGTTGGCCAGTCACCGACATGTCCGACGACTATAGGGTCGTCCCCAAGACCACGGGCCAAAGTTGCCCTGCCGCCGACATGTCCGACGACTGTAGGGTCGTCCTCACGACCCCGGGTCTAGGTTGGCCCGCCGTCGACATGTCCGACGACTATAGGGTCGTCCCCACGAACCCGGGACTAGGTTGGCCAGTCACCGACATGTCCGACGACTATAGGGTCGTCCCCACGACCACTGGCCAAAGTTGCCCAGCCGCCGACGTGTCCGACGACTATAGGGTCGTCCCCACGACCACGGGCCAAAGTTGTCCTGCCGCCGACATGTCCGACGACTATAGGGTCGTCCCCACGACCACGGGCCAAAGTTGCCCTGCCGCCGACATGTCCGACGACTATAGGGTCGTCCCCACGAACCCGGGACTAGGTTGGCCAGTCACCGACATGTCCGACGACTATAGGGTCGTCCCCACGACCACGGGCCAAAGTTGCCCTGCCGCCGACATGTCCGACGACTATAGGGTCGTCCCCACGACCCCGGGACTAGGTTGGCCCGCCGCCGACATGTCCGACGACTATAGGGTCGTCCCCACGCCCCGGGCCAAAGTTGGCCAGCCGCCGACATGTCCGACGACTATAGGGTCGTCCCCACGACCCCGGGACAAGATTGGCCCGCCACCGTCATGTCCGAAGACTATAGGGTCGTCCCCACGACCCCGGGACTAGGTTGGCCTGCCGCCGACATGTCCGACGACTATAGGGTCGTCCCCACGACCCCGGGACTAGGTTGGCCCGCCGCCGACTTGTCCGACGACTATAGGGTCGTCCCCACGACCCGGGACAAAGTTGGCCAGTCACCGACATGTCCGACGACTATACGGTCGTCCCCACGACCACTGGCCAAAGTTGCCCAGCCGCCGACATGTCCGACGACTATAGGGTCGTCCCCACGAACCCGGGACTAGGTTGGCCAGTCACCGACATGTCCAACGACTATAGGGTCGTCCCCACGAACCCGGGACTAGGTTGGCCAGTCACCGACATGTCCGACGACTATAGGGTCGTCCCCACGACCCGGGCCAAAGTTGGCCAGCCGCCGACATGTCCGACGACTTTAGGGTCGTCCCCACGACCCCGGGTTTAGGTTGGCCTGCCGCCGACATGTCCGACGACTATAGGGTCGTCCCCACGAACCCGGGACTAGGTTGGCCAGTCACCGACATGTCCGACGACTATAGGGTCGTCCCCACCACCCCGGGTCTAGGTTGGCCAGCCGCCAACATGTCCGACGACTATAGGGTCGTCCCCACGACCACGGGCCAAAGTTGCCCAGCCGCCGACATGTCCGACGACTATAGGGTCGTCCCCACGACCACGGGCCAAAGTTGCACTGCCGCCGACATGTCCGACGACTATAGGGTCGTCCCCACGACCCCGGGACTAGATTGGCCCGCCACCGTCATGTCCGACGACTATACGGTCGTCCCCACGACCCCGGGACTAGGTTGGCCCGCCGACGACGTGTCCTACGACTATGGGGTCGTCCCCACGACCACGAGACTAGGTTGGCCAGCCGCCGACATGTCCGACGACTATAGGGTCGTCCCCACCACCCCGGGTCTAGATTGGCCAGCCGCCAACATGTCCGACGACTATAGGGTCGTCCCCACGACCACGGGCCAAAGTTGCCCTGCCGCCGACATGTCCGACGACTATAGGGTCGTCCCCACGACCACTGCCCAAAGTTGCCCAGCCGCCGACATGTCCGACGACTATAGGGTCGTCCCCACGACCACGGGCCAAGTTGCCCTGCCGCGGACGTGTCCGACGACTATGGGGTCGTCCCCACGACCCCGGGACTAGGTTGGCCCGCCGCCGACATGTCCGACGACTATAGGGTCGTCCCCACGACCCCGGGTCTAGGTTGGCCCGCCGTCAACATGTCCGACGACTATAGGGTCGTCCCCACGACCACGGGCCAAAGTTGCCCTGCCGCCGACATGTCCGACGACTATAGGGTCGTCCCCACGACCCGGGCCAAAGTTGACCTGCCGCCGACATGTCCGACGACTATAGGGTCGTCCCCACGACCCCGGGACTAGGTTGGCCTGCCGCCGACATGTCCAACGACTATAGGGTCGTCCCCACGAACCCGGGACTAGGTTGGCCAGTCACCGACATGTCCGACGACTATAGGGTCGTCCCCACGACCCCGGGACTAGGTTGGCCTGCCGCCGACATATCCGACGACTATAGGGTCGTCCCCACGAACCCGGGACTAGGTTGGCCAGTCACCGACATGTCCGACGACTATAGGGTCGTCCCCAAGACCACGGGCCAAAGTTGCCCTGCCGCCGACATGTCCGACGACTGTAGGGTCGTCCTCACGACCCCGGGTCTAGGTTGGCCCGCCGTCGACATGTCCGACGACTATAGGGTCGTCCCCACGAACCCGGGACTAGGTTGGCCAGTCACCGACATGTCCGACGACTATAGGGTCGTCCCCACGACCCGGGCCAAAGTTGGCCAGCCGCCGACATGTCCGACGACTATGGGGTCGTCCCCACGACCCCGGGACAAGATTGGCCCGCCACCGTCATGTCCGACGACTATAGGGTCGTCCCCACGACCCCGGGACTAGGTTGGCCTGCCGCCGACATGTCCGACGACTATAGGGTCGTCCCCACGACCCCGGGACTAGGTTGGCCCGCCGCCGACTTGTCCGACGACTATAGGGTCGTCCCCACGACCCGGGACAAAGTTGGCCAGTCACCGACATGTCCGACGACTATAGGGTCGTCCCCACGACCACTGGCCAGAGTTGCCCAGCCGCCGACATGTCCGACGACTATAGGGTCGTCCCCACGAACCCGGGACTAGGTTGGCCAGTCACCGACATGTCCGACGACTATAGGGTCGTCCCCAAGACCACGGCCAAGTTGCCCTGCCGCCGACATGTCCGACGACTATAGGGTCGTCCCCACGACCCCGGGTCTAGGTTGGCCCGCCGTCGACATGTCCGACGACTATAGGGTCGTCCCCACGAACCCGGGACTAGGTTGGCCAGTCACCGACATGTCCGACGACTATAGGGTCGTCCCAACGACCCGGGCCAAAGTTGACCTGCCGCCGACATGTCCGACGACTATACGGTCGTCCCCACGACCCCGGGACTAGGTTGGCCTGCCGCCGACATGTCCAACGACTATAGGGTCGTCCCCACGAACCCGGGACTAGGTTGGCCAGTCACCGACATGTCCGACGACTATAGGGTCGTCCCCACGACCACTGGCCAAAGTTGCCCAGCCGCCGACATGTCCGACGACTATAGAGTCGTCCCCACGACCCCTGGACTAGGTTGGCCCGCCGCCGACTTGTCCGACGACTATAGGGTCGTCCCCACGACCCGGGACAAAGTTGGCCAGCCGCCGACATGTCCGACGACTTTAGGGTCGTCCCCACGACCCCGGGTCTAGGTTGGCCTGCCGCCGACATGCCCGACGACTATAGGGTCGTCCACACGACCCCGGGACTAGATTGGCCCGCCACCGTCATGTCCGACGACTATTCGGTCGTCCCCACGACCCCGGGACTAGGTTGGCCCGCCGACGACGTGTCCTACGACTATGGGGTCGTCCCCACGACCACGAGACTAGGTTGGCCAGCCGCCGACATGTCCGACGACTATAGGGTCGTCCCCACCACCCCGGGTCTAGGTTGGCCAGCCGCCAACATGTCCGACGACTATAGGGTCGTCCCCACGACCACTGGCCAAAGTTGCCCAGCCGCCGACATGTCCGACGACTATAGGGTCGTCCCCACGACCACTGCCCAAAGTTGCCCAGCCGCCGACATGTCCGACGACTATAGGGTCGTCCCCACGACCACGGGCCAAGTTGCCCTGCCGCGGACGTGTCCGACGACTATGGGGTCGTCCCCACGACCCCGGGACTAGGTTGGCCCGCCGCCGACATGTCCGACGACTATAGGGTCGTCCCCACGACCGGGCCAAAGTTGGCCAGCCGCCGACATGTCCGACGACTATAGGGTCGTCCCCACGACCCCGGGTCTAGGTTGGCCCGCCGTCAACATGTCCGACGACTATAGGGTCGTCCCCACGACCACGGGCCAAAGTTGCCCTGCCGCCGACATGTCCGACGACTATAGGGTCGTCCCCAAGACCCGGGCCAAAGTTGACCTGCCGCCGACATGTCCGACGACTATAGGGTCGTCCCCACGACCCCGGGACTAGGTTGGCCTGCCGCCGACATGTCCAACGACTATAGGGTCGTCCCCACGAACCCGGGACTAGGTTGGCCAGTCACCGACATGTCCGACGACTATAGGGTCGTCCCCAAGACCACGGGCCAAAGTTGCCCTGCCGCCGACATGTCCGACGACTGTAGGGTCGTCCTCACGACCCCGGGTCTAGGTTGGCCCGCCGTCGACATGTCCGACGACTATAGGGTCGTCCCCACGACCACGGGCCAAGTTGCCCTGCCGCGGACGTGTCCGACGACTATGGGGTCGTCCCCACGACCCCGGGACTAGGTTGGCCCGCCGCCGACATGTCCGACGACTATAGGGTCGTCCCCACGACCGGGCCAAAGTTGGCCAGTCACCGACATGTCCGACGACTATAGGGTCGTCCCCAAGACCACGGCCAAGTTGCCCTGCCGCCGACATGTCCGACGACTATAGGGTCGTCCCCACGACCCCGGGTCTAGGTTGGCCCGCCGTCGACATGTCCGACGACTATAGGGTCGTCCCCACGAACCCGGGACTAGGTTGGCCAGTCACCGACATGTCCGACGACTATAGGGTCGTCCCAACGACCCGGGCCAAAGTTGACCTGCCGCCGACATGTCCGACGACTATACGGTCGTCCCCACGACCCCGGGACTAGGTTGGCCTGCCGCCGACATGTCCAACGAATATAGGGTCGTCCCCACGAACCCGGGACTAGGTTGGCCAGTCACCGACATGTCCGACGACTATAGGGTCGTCCCCACGACCACTGGCCAAAGTTGCCCAGCCGCCGACATGTCCGACGACTATAGAGTCGTCCCCACGACCCCTGGACTAGGTTGGCCCGCCGCCGACTTGTCCGACGACTATAGGGTCGTCCCCACGACCCGGGACAAAGTTGGCCAGCCGCCGACATGTCCGACGACTTTAGGGTCGTCCCCACGACCCCGGGTCTAGGTTGGCCTGCCGCCGACATGCCCGACGACTATAGGGTCGTCCCCACGACCCCGGGACTAGATTGGCCCGCCACCGTCATGTCCGACGACTATTCGGTCGTCCCCACGACCCCGGGACTAGGTTGGCCCGCCGACGACGTGTCCTACGACTATGGGGTCGTCCCCACCACCCCGGGTCTAGGTTGGCCAGCCGCCAACATGTCCGACGACTATAGGGTCGTCCCCACGACCACTGGCCAAAGTTGCCCAGCCGCCGACATGTCCGACGACTATAGGGTCGTCCCCACGAACCCGGGACTAGGTTGGCCAGTCACCGACATGTCCGACGACTATAGGGTCGTCCCCACGACTACGGGCCAAAGTTGCCCTGCCGCCGACATGTCCGACGACTATAGGGTCGTCCCCACGACCACTGCCCAAAGTTGCCCAGCCGCCGACATGTCCGACGACTATAGGGTCGTCCCCACGACCACGGGCCAAAGTTGCCCTGCCGCCGACATGTCCGACGACTATGGGGTCGTCCCCACGACCCCGGGACTAGGTTGGCCCGCCGCCGACATGTCCGACGACTATAGGGTCGTCCCCACGCCCCGGGCCAAAGTTGGCCAGCCGCCGACATGTCCGACGACTATAGGGTCGTCCCCACGACCCCGGGACAAGATTGGCCCGCCACCGTCATGTCCGACGACTATAGGGTCGTCCCCACGACCCCGGGACTAGGTTGGCCTGCCGCCGACATGTCCAACGACTATAGGGTCGTCCCCACGAACCCGGGACTAGGTTGGCCAGTCACCGACATGTCCGACGACTATAGGGTCGTCCCCACGACCACTGGCCAAAGTTGCCCAGCCGCCGACATGTCCGACGACTATAGGGTCGTCCCCACGAACCCGGGACTAGGTTGGCCCGCCGCCGACATGTCCGACGACTATAGGGTCGTCCCCACGCCCCGGGCCAAAGTTGGCCAGCCGCCGACATGTCCGACGACTATAGGGTCGTCCCCACGACCCCGGGACAAGATTGGCCCGCCACCGTCATGTCCGACGACTATAGGGTCGTCCCCACGACCCCGGGACTAGGTTGGCCTGCCGCGGACATGTCCGACGACTATAGGGTCGTCCCCACGACCCCGGGACTAGGTTGGCCCGCCGCCGACTTGTCCGACGACTATAGGGTCGTCCCCACGACCCGGGATAAAGTTGGCCAGTCACCGACATGTCCGACGACTATAGGGTCGTCCCCACGACCACTGGCCAAAGTTGCCCAGCCGCCGACATGTCCGACGACTATAGGGTCGTCCCCACGAACCCGGGACTAGGTTGGCCAGTCACCGACATGTCCGACGACTATAGGGTCGTCCCCAAGACCACGGGCCAAGTTGCCCTGCCGCCGACATGTCCGACGACTATAGGGTCGTCCCCACGACCCCGGGTCTAGGTTGGCCCGCCGCCGACATGTCCGACGACTATAGGGTCGTCCCCACGACCGGGCCAAAGTTGGCCAGCCGCCGACATGTCCGACGACTATAGGGTCGTCCCCACGACCCCGGGTCTAGGTTGGCCCGCCGTCAACATGTCCGACGACTATAGGGTCGTCCCCACGACCACGGGCCAAAGTTGCCCTGCCGCCGACATGTCCGACGACTATAGGGTCGTCCCCACGACCCGGGCCAAAGTTGACCTGCCGCCGACATGTCCGACGACTATAGGGTCGTCCCCACGACCCCGGGACTAGGTTGGCCTGCCGCCGACATGTCCAACGACTATAGGGTCGTCCCCACGAACCCGGGACTAGGTTGGCCAGTCACCGACATGTCCGACGACTATAGGGTCGTCCCCAAGACCACGGGCCAAAGTTGCCCTGCCGCCGACATGTCCGACGACTGTAGGGTCGTCCTCACGACCCCGGGTCTAGGTTGGCCCGCCGTCGACATGTCCGACGACTATAGGGTCGTCCCCACGAACCCGGGACTAGGTTGGCCAGTCACCGACATGTCCGACGACTATAGGGTCGTCCCCACGACCACTGGCCAGAGTTGCCCAGCCGCCGACATGTCCGACGACTATAGGGTCGTCCCCACGAACCCGGGACTAGGTTGGCCAGTCACCGACATGTCCGACGACTATAGGGTCGTCCCCAAGACCACGGCCAAGTTGCCCTGCCGCCGACATGTCCGACGACTATAGGGTCGTCCCCACGACCCCGGGTCTAGGTTGGCCCGCCGTCGACATGTCCGACGTTTATAGGGTCGTCCCCACGAACCCGGGACTAGGTTGGCCAGTCACCGACATGTCCGACGACTATAGGGTCGTCCCAACGACCCGGGCCAAAGTTGACCTGCCGCCGACATGTCCGACGACTATACGGTCGTCCCCACGACCCCGGGACTAGGTTGGCCTGCCGCCGACATGTCCAACGAATATAGGGTCGTCCCCACGAACCCGGGACTAGGTTGGCCAGTCACCGACATGTCCGACGACTATAGGGTCGTCCCCACGACCACTGGCCAAAGTTGCCCAGCCGCCGACATGTCCGACGACTATAGAGTCGTCCCCACGACCCCTGGACTAGGTTGGCCCGCCGCCGACTTGTCCGACGACTATAGGGTCGTCCCCACGACACGGGACAAAGTTGGCCAGCCGCCGACATGTCCGACGACTTTAGGGTCGTCCCCACGACCCCGGGTCTAGGTTGGCCTGCCGCCGACATGCCCGACGACTATAGGGTCGTCCCCACGACCCCGGGACTAGATTGGCCCGCCACCGTCATGTCCGACGACTATTCGGTCGTCCCCACGACCCCGGGACTAGGTTGGCCCGCCGACGACGTGTCCTACGACTATGGGGTCGTCCCCACCACCCCGGGTCTAGGTTGGCCAGCCGCCAACATGTCCGACGACTATAGGGTCGTCCCCACGACCACTGGCCAAAGTTGCCCAGCCGCCGACATGTCCGACGACTATAGGGTCGTCCCCACGAACCCGGGACTAGGTTGGCCAGTCACCGACATGTCCGACGACTATAGGGTCGTCCCCACGACTACGGGCCAAAGTTGCCCTGCCGCCGACATGTCCGACGACTATAGGGTCGTCCCCACGACCACTGCCCAAAGTTGCCCAGCCGCCGACATGTCCGACGACTATAGGGTCGTCCCCACGACCACGGGCCAAAGTTGCCCTGCCGCCGACATGTCCGACGACTATGGGGTCGTCCCCACGACCCCGGGACTAGGTTGGCCCGCCGCCGACATGTCCGACGACTATAGGGTCGTCCCCACGCCCCGGGCCAAAGTTGGCCAGCCGCCGACATGTCCGACGACTATAGGGTCGTCCCCACGACCCCGGGACAAGATTGGCCCGCCACCGTCATGTCCGACGACTATAGGGTCGTCCCCACGACCCCGGGACTAGGTTGGCCTGCCGCCGACATGTCCAACGACTATAGGGTCGTCCCCACGAACCCGGGACTAGGTTGGCCAGTCACCGACATGTCCGACGACTATAGGGTCGTCCCCACGACCACTGGCCAAAGTTGCCCAGCCGCCGACATGTCCGACGACTATAGGGTCGTCCCCACGAACCCGGGACTAGGTTGGCCAGTCACCGACATGTCCGACGACTATAGGGTCGTCCCCAAGACCACGGGCCAAGTTGCCCTGCCGCCGACATGTCCGACGACTATAGGGTCGTCCCCACGACCCCGGGTCTAGGTTGCCCAGCCGCCGACATGTCCGACGACTATACAGGGTGTCCCAAAAATGCTGCGGTTCCTTAAAGGGGGTGATTCGGGGGGTTATTGCAAACAACTTTTTCCGTTGCAAAAATGCCCTCCGAGGTTTCGTTAACGAGATATTAATAAAAAGCACCGACCAATCAGAGCGCGAGCATTCCGCTGGAGGTCCCGCGCTAGCGTGGCCGCGCGCCGGGCCGCGCTGCGACTACGAACAAGCAAGGCGGCATGCATCGAAGGAAATTGCGTAGAATGGCAAATGAAAAAGACGTAACAAAAATTCCAACCTTTTGCCATGCTTTGTTTGCCATTTAAAGTGAATAATGAATAAAGGATAAATGGATGAAAATCACGTTTAACGTAAAAAGACGAATACACCTTTTTTTTAGAAGATTCGAAAATAATAATTATTTGAAGTTGGAGGATAAGGAATACGTAAAATTCCTTGTGTTAATAACATATCCACGAAAAGGTAATGTAACAGGAAATTAACGAAAAGTGATCGTAGTTCGTTATTGTGATAAAAATCCGTAACTCAATAACGGCCAGCACTGTTGCTGATAACGAATAAGTCTGTTTAAAAAGCCCGAATAAATATTTTCGTACGAGAATTTTGAGAATTATCGCCGGAAATAAGCCATAGCTTGCGTTAAATTTAAAAATGAATGATCAACATTAAAGGAACTAAAACTCACCCTTGTAGAAAAT
Source organism: Andrena fulva (assembly GCA_946251845.1). Classification (NCBI taxonomy): domain Eukaryota; kingdom Metazoa; phylum Arthropoda; class Insecta; order Hymenoptera; family Andrenidae; genus Andrena; species Andrena fulva. The sequence continues at coordinate 260,494 of CAMITZ010000029.1, read as the reverse complement.
TCACCTGCAACTTGAAAACTTGTGTCACTGGGTCACTGAACCGATCCTGGTCATCGATGGACGAGCCCAGTGCACAGCTGATCCCAGGTATACGACACTACCCAAAGTTAAGGGTCGCAATGTCAGGTGCGTTCAGGTCAACGTACCGAATATTCACTTCACTGCACGGCTACTAACACTGATCACTTAATTTACTTTTCATGGAACGTGTTGTTGCTACGTTATAAAAATTGGTGGAAATGAATTTTTACTTGGCGTTCGGAGGCGTGGGTAATTCCCGCGCAAATTCTCACGCTGCAGCACTTGCGTCCTCGTTGTTCGGGGGGTACACACAGAACATCGCGTAATACTCTCGAGCAGAGAACATTTGTCTGCGACGCGATTGCTGACTGCTGACTGACAAGATTTTTTCCAAGCGACTTTTTCTATCCCCAAATAGTTTCTCTCGTTCCATTATGAGTTGACCCCCACCAGGCCAAGAGGCTTCAGGTAAAAAGAAGCCAGCACATTTTCGGAACACACGTGTTTTGCAGAAGTGCAACGAAAACTTTCACAAAAGCCCGCGCTCCGTCCTTCTACTGCCATTGTACCCATTGCTTCGAGATAGAAAACAGACACCACGTGTATCGGTTCGAAAGGGTCCGAAGGGAAGAGACGCAGAAAGTCTTCGAGTTGCTATAAAGAAGAAAATGCATACCATTCCTGTTTCCCCTTTCTGACACCCTGAGTTCGCGTCTGCTACGAGGCGGAACCAAGTAAGTCATAAATTATCCGAAACTGTAGGAAACCGTTCTCTACCGCCGACTTGCGGGACAATACGGTCATCAACCGCGACCCTGGCGAAATGCTCTGGCCGATCAGCCTGATTAATTTTGGAGAACTAGAAATTACAGAGTATTAGCCAGCATCAATACGTCTCGCGGAGAGACACAGGAAAAGAAGGGATAGTGCGCTGACTGCGCGTAGTCCCGCCTGCTTCGTCCTACCCTCAAATTAAAGACGGATCCCTTATCTCTCGAGTATAAATTCAGGGACAATACGCGTTGACGTATTCCGTGCGAGAGAAGGCGGGCTTGAAGTTCGATTAGTCCTGAACTAACCATTTGGGCCTACTTATCTCTCGTGTCTAAACACGCGCTCGAATTTCAAAACAAAAGCATGCGTCGACGTATTCCGTTCGAGAGAAGGTGGGCCTTGGGGAGGAGATTGGTCCTGAACTAACCAATCGGGCCTGCTTATCTCTCGTGTCTAAACACGCGCTCGAATTTCAAAACAAAAGCATGCGTCGACGTATTCCGTGCGAGAGAAGGTGGGCCTTGGGGAGGAGATATTGCTGTGAAGAGGGCCTCTTCAGGACAGTGGCCATTTGGGAGGGATGCAGGGCAGATTGGTTAGTTTGGGGCCAATCGGACCTCAAGCCCACAGTCTCTCGCACCGAATACGTCGACGCGTGCTTGTGTTTTGAAATTCGAGCACTTGTTTATACTCGAGAGATAAGGGATCCGTCTTTAATTTGAGGGTAGGACGAAGCAGGCGGGACTACGCGCAGTCAGCGCACTATCCCTTCTTTTCCTGTGTCTCTCCGCGAGACGTATTGATGCTGGCTAATACTCTGTAATTTCTAGTTCTCCAAAATTAATCAGGCTGATCAGCCAGAGCATTTCGCCAGGGTCGCGGTTGATGACCGTATTGTCCCGCAAGTCGGCGGTAGAGAACGGTTTCCTACAGTTTCGGATAATTTATGACTTACTTGGTTCCGCCTCGTAGCAGACGCGAACTCAGGGTGTCAGAAAGGGGAAACAGGAATGGTATGCATTTTCTTCTTTATAGCAACTCGAAGACTTTCTGCGTCTCTTCCCTTCGGACCCTTTCGAACCGATACACGTGGTGTCTGTTTTCTATCTCGAAGCAATGGGTACATTGGCAGTAGAAGGACGGAGCGCGGGCTTTTGTGAAAGTTTTCGTTGCACTTCTGCAAAACACGTGTGTTCCGAAAATGTGCTGGCTTCTTTTTACCTGAAGCCTCTTGGCCTGGTGGGGGTCAACTCATAATGGAACGAGAGAAACTATTCGGGGATAGAAAAAGTCGCTTGGAAAAAATCTTCTCAGTCAGCAGTCAGCAATCGTGTCGCAGACAAATGTTCTCTGCTGGAGAGTATTACGCGATGTTCTGTGTGTACCCCCCGAACAACGAGGACGCAAGTGCTGCAGCGTGAGAATGTGCGCGGGAATTACCCACGGCTCCGAACGCCAAGTAAAAATTCATTTCCACCAATTTTTATAACGTAGCAACAACACGTTCCATGAAAAGTAAATTAAGTGATCAGTGTTAGTAGCCGTGCCGTGAAGTGAATATTCGGTACGTTGACCTGGACGCACCTGACATTGCGACCCTTAACTTTGGGTAGTGTCGTATACCTGGGATCAGCTGTGCACTGGGCTCGTCCATCGATGACCAGGATCGGTTCAGTGACCCAGTGACACAAGTTTTCAAGTTGCAGGTGAATTTTCTACAAGGGTGAGTTTTAGTTCCTTTAATGGTGATCATTCATTTTTAAATTTAACGCAAGCTATGGCTTATTTCCGGCGATAATTCTCAAAATTCTCGTACGAAAATATTTATTCGGGCTTTTTAAACAGACTTATTCGTTATCAGCAACAGTGCTGGCCGTTATTGAGTTACGGATTTTTATCACAATAACGAACTACGATCACTTTTCGTTAATTTCCTGTTACATTACCTTTTCGTGGATATGTTATTAACACAAGGAATTTTACGTATTCCTTATCCTCCCACTTCAAATAATTGTTATTTTCGAATCTTCTAAAAAAAAGGTGTATTCGTCTTTTTACGTTAAACGTGATTTTCATCCATTTATCCTTTATTCATTATTCACTTTAAATGGCAAACAAAGCATGGCAAAAGGTTGGATTTTTTGTTACGTCTTTTTCATTTGCCATTCTACGCAATTTCCTTCGATGCATGCCGCCTTGCTTGTTCGTAGTCGCAGCGCGGCCCGGCGCGCGGCCACGCTAGCGCGGGACCTCCAGCGGAAGGCTCGCGCTCTGATTGGTCGGTGCTTTTTATTAATATCTCGTTAACGAAACCTCGGAGGGCATTTTTGCAAAGGAAAAAGTTGTTTGCAATAACCCCCCGAATCACCCCCTTTAAGGAACCGCAGCATTTTTGGGACACCCTGTAGAGTCGTCCCCACGACCCCGGGACTAGGTTGGCCCGCCGCCGACTTGTCCGACGACTATAGGGTCGTCCCCACGACCCGGGACAAAGTTGGCCAGCCGCCGACATGTCCGACGACTTTAGGGTCGTCCCCACGACCCCGGGTCTAGGTTGGCCTGCCGCCGACATGCCCGACGACTATAGGGTCGTCCCCACGAACCCGGGACTAGGTTGGCCAGTCACCGACATGTCCGACGACTATAGGGTCGTCCCCAAGACCACGGGCCAAAGTTGCCCTGCCGCCGACATGTCCGACGACTATAGGGTCGTCCCCACGACCACTGGCCAAAGTTGCCCAGCCGCCGACATGTCCGACGACTATAGGGTCGTCCCCACGACCACGGGCCAAAGTTGCACTGCCGCCGACATGTCCGACGACTATAGGGTCGTCCCCACGACCCCGGGACTAGATTGGCCCGCCACCGTCATGTCCGACGACTATACGGTCGTCCCCACGACCCCGGGACTAGGTTGGCCCGCCGACGACGTGTCCTACGACTATGGGGTCGTCCCCACGACCACGAGACTAGGTTGGCCAGCCGCCGACATGTCCGACGACTATAGGGTCGTCCCCACCACCCCGGGTCTAGGTTGGCCAGCCGCCAACACGTCCGACGACTATAGGGTCGTCCCCACGACCACGGGCCAAAGTTGCCCTGCCGCCGACATGTACGACGACTATAGGGTCGTCCCCACGACCACTGCCCAAAGTTGCCCAGCCGCCGACATGTCCGACGACTATAGGGTCGTCCCCACGACCACGGGCCAAAGTTGCCCTGCCGCCCACATGTCCGACGACTATGGGGTCGTCCCCACGACCCCGGGACTAGGTTGGCCCGCCGCCGACATGTCCGACGACTATAGGGTCGTCCCCAAGACCACGGGCCAAGTTGCCCTGCCGCCGACATGTCCGACGACTATAGGGTCGTCCCCACGACCCCGGGTCTAGGTTGGCCCGCCGTCGACATGTCCGACGACTATAGGGTCGTCCCCACGACCACGGGCCAAAGTTGCCCTGCCGCCGACATGTACGACGACTATAGGGTCGTCCCCACGACCACTGCCCAAAGTTGCCCAGCCGCCGACATGTCCGACGACTATAGGGTCGTCCCCACGACCACGGGCCAAAGTTGCCCTGCCGCCCACATGTCCGACGACTATGAGGTCGTCCCCACGACCCCGGGACTAGGTTGGCCCGCCGCCGACATGTCCGACGACTATAGGGTCGTCCCCAAGACCACGGGCCAAGTTGCCCTGCCGCCGACATGTCCGACGACTATAGGGTCGTCCCCACGACCCCGGGACAAGATTGGCCCGCCACCGTCATGTCCGACGACTATAGGGTCGTCCCCACGACCCCGGGACTAGGTTGGCCTGCCGCCGACATGTCCAACGACTATAGGGTCGTCCCCACGAACCCGGGACTAGGTTGGCCAGTCACCGACATGTCCGACGACTATAGGGTCGTCCCCACGACCACTGGCCAAAGTTGCCCAGCCGCCGACATGTCCGACGACTATAGGGTCGTCCCCACGAACCCGGGACTAGGTTGGCCCGCCGCCGACATGTCCGACGACTATAGGGTCGTCCCCACGCCCCGGGCCAAAGTTGGCCAGCCGCCGACATGTCCGACGACTATAGGGTCGTCCCCACGACCCCGGGACAAGATTGGCCCGCCACCGTCATGTCCGACGACTATAGGGTCGTCCCCACGACCCCGGGACTAGGTTGGCCTGCCGCGGACATGTCCGACGACTATAGGGTCGTCCCCACGACCCCGGGACTAGGTTGGCCCGCCGCCGACTTGTCCGACGACTATAGGGTCGTCCCCACGACCCGGGATAAAGTTGGCCAGTCACCGACATGTCCGACGACTATAGGGTCGTCCCCACGACCACTGGCCAAAGTTGCCCAGCCGCCGACATGTCCGACGACTATAGGGTCGTCCCCACGAACCCGGGACTAGGTTGGCCAGTCACCGACATGTCCGACGACTATAGGGTCGTCCCCAAGACCACGGGCCAAGTTGCCCTGCCGCCGACATGTCCGACGACTATAGGGTCGTCCCCACGACCCCGGGTCTAGGTTGGCCCGCCGCCGACATGTCCGACGACTATAGGGTCGTCCCCACGACCGGGCCAAAGTTGGCCAGCCGCCGACATGTCCGACGACTATAGGGTCGTCCCCACGACCCCGGGTCTAGGTTGGCCCGCCGTCAACATGTCCGACGACTATAGGGTCGTCCCCACGACCACGGGCCAAAGTTGCCCTGCCGCCGACATGTCCGACGACTATAGGGTCGTCCCCACGACCCGGGCCAAAGTTGACCTGCCGCCGACATGTCCGACGACTATAGGGTCGTCCCCACGACCCCGGGACTAGGTTGGCCTGCCGCCGACATGTCCAACGACTATAGGGTCGTCCCCACGAACCCGGGACTAGGTTGGCCAGTCACCGACATGTCCGACGACTATAGGGTCGTCCCCAAGACCACGGGCCAAAGTTGCCCTGCCGCCGACATGTCCGACGACTGTAGGGTCGTCCTCACGACCCCGGGTCTAGGTTGGCCCGCCGTCGACATGTCCGACGACTATAGGGTCGTCCCCACGAACCCGGGACTAGGTTGGCCAGTCACCGACATGTCCGACGACTATAGGGTCGTCCCCACGACCACTGGCCAGAGTTGCCCAGCCGCCGACATGTCCGACGACTATAGGGTCGTCCCCACGAACCCGGGACTAGGTTGGCCAGTCACCGACATGTCCGACGACTATAGGGTCGTCCCCAAGACCACGGCCAAGTTGCCCTGCCGCCGACATGTCCGACGACTATAGGGTCGTCCCCACGACCCCGGGTCTAGGTTGGCCCGCCGTCGACATGTCCGACGACTATAGGGTCGTCCCCACGAACCCGGGACTAGGTTGGCCAGTCACCGACATGTCCGACGACTATAGGGTCGTCCCAACGACCCGGGCCAAAGTTGACCTGCCGCCGACATGTCCGACGACTATACGGTCGTCCCCACGACCCCGGGACTAGGTTGGCCTGCCGCCGACATGTCCAACGAATATAGGGTCGTCCCCACGAACCCGGGACTAGGTTGGCCAGTCACCGACATGTCCGACGACTATAGGGTCGTCCCCACGACCACTGGCCAAAGTTGCCCAGCCGCCGACATGTCCGACGACTATAGAGTCGTCCCCACGACCCCTGGACTAGGTTGGCCCGCCGCCGACTTGTCCGACGACTATAGGGTCGTCCCCACGACACGGGACAAAGTTGGCCAGCCGCCGACATGTCCGACGACTTTAGGGTCGTCCCCACGACCCCGGGTCTAGGTTGGCCTGCCGCCGACATGCCCGACGACTATAGGGTCGTCCCCACGACCCCGGGACTAGATTGGCCCGCCACCGTCATGTCCGACGACTATTCGGTCGTCCCCACGACCCCGGGACTAGGTTGGCCCGCCGACGACGTGTCCTACGACTATGGGGTCGTCCCCACCACCCCGGGTCTAGGTTGGCCAGCCGCCAACATGTCCGACGACTATAGGGTCGTCCCCACGACCACTGGCCAAAGTTGCCCAGCCGCCGACATGTCCGACGACTATAGGGTCGTCCCCACGAACCCGGGACTAGGTTGGCCAGTCACCGACATGTCCGACGACTATAGGGTCGTCCCCACGACTACGGGCCAAAGTTGCCCTGCCGCCGACATGTCCGACGACTATAGGGTCGTCCCCACGACCACTGCCCAAAGTTGCCCAGCCGCCGACATGTCCGACGACTATAGGGTCGTCCCCACGACCACGGGCCAAAGTTGCCCTGCCGCCGACATGTCCGACGACTATGGGGTCGTCCCCACGACCCCGGGACTAGGTTGGCCCGCCGCCGACATGTCCGACGACTATAGGGTCGTCCCCACGCCCCGGGCCAAAGTTGGCCAGCCGCCGACATGTCCGACGACTATAGGGTCGTCCCCACGACCCCGGGACAAGATTGGCCCGCCACCGTCATGTCCGACGACTATAGGGTCGTCCCCACGACCCCGGGACTAGGTTGGCCTGCCGCCGACATGTCCAACGACTATAGGGTCGTCCCCACGAACCCGGGACTAGGTTGGCCAGTCACCGACATGTCCGACGACTATAGGGTCGTCCCCACGACCACTGGCCAAAGTTGCCCAGCCGCCGACATGTCCGACGACTATAGGGTCGTCCCCACGAACCCGGGACTAGGTTGGCCAGTCACCGACATGTCCGACGACTATAGGGTCGTCCCCAAGACCACGGGCCAAGTTGCCCTGCCGCCGACATGTCCGACGACTATAGGGTCGTCCCCACGACCCCGGGTCTAGGTTGCCCAGCCGCCGACATGTCCGACGACTATACAGGGTGTCCCAAAAATGCTGCGGTTCCTTAAAGGGGGTGATTCGGGGGGTTATTGCAAACAACTTTTTCCGTTGCAAAAATGCCCTCCGAGGTTTCGTTAACGAGATATTAATAAAAAGCACCGACCAATCAGAGCGCGAGCATTCCGCTGGAGGTCCCGCGCTAGCGTGGCCGCGCGCCGGGCCGCGCTGCGACTACGAACAAGCAAGGCGGCATGCATCGAAGGAAATTGCGTAGAATGGCAAATGAAAAAGACGTAACAAAAATTCCAACCTTTTGCCATGCTTTGTTTGCCATTTAAAGTGAATAATGAATAAAGGATAAATGGATGAAAATCACGTTTAACGTAAAAAGACGAATACACCTTTTTTTTAGAAGATTCGAAAATAATAATTATTTGAAGTTGGAGGATAAGGAATACGTAAAATTCCTTGTGTTAATAACATATCCACGAAAAGGTAATGTAACAGGAAATTAACGAAAAGTGATCGTAGTTCGTTATTGTGATAAAAATCCGTAACTCAATAACGGCCAGCACTGTTGCTGATAACGAATAAGTCTGTTTAAAAAGCCCGAATAAATATTTTCGTACGAGAATTTTGAGAATTATCGCCGGAAATAAGCCATAGCTTGCGTTAAATTTAAAAATGAATGATCAACATTAAAGGAACTAAAACTCACCCTTGTAGAAAATTCACCTGCAACTTGAAAACTTGTGTCACTGGGTCACTGAACCGATCCTGGTCATCGATGGACGAGCCCAGTGCACAGCTGATCCCAGGTATACGACACTACCCAAAGTTAAGGGTCGCAATGTCAGGTGCGTTCAGGTCAACGTACCGAATATTCACTTCACTGCACGGCTACTAACACTGATCACTTAATTTACTTTTCATGGAACGTGTTGTTGCTACGTTATAAAAATTGGTGGAAATGAATTTTTACTTGGCGTTCGGAGGCGTGGGTAATTCCCGCGCAAATTCTCACGCTGCAGCACTTGCGTCCTCGTTGTTCGGGGGGTACACACAGAACATCGCGTAATACTCTCGAGCAGAGAACATTTGTCTGCGACGCGATTGCTGACTGCTGACTGACAAGATTTTTTCCAAGCGACTTTTTCTATCCCCAAATAGTTTCTCTCGTTCCATTATGAGTTGACCCCCACCAGGCCAAGAGGCTTCAGGTAAAAAGAAGCCAGCACATTTTCGGAACACACGTGTTTTGCAGAAGTGCAACGAAAACTTTCACAAAAGCCCGCGCTCCGTCCTTCTACTGCCATTGTACCCATTGCTTCGAGATAGAAAACAGACACCACGTGTATCGGTTCGAAAGGGTCCGAAGGGAAGAGACGCAGAAAGTCTTCGAGTTGCTATAAAGAAGAAAATGCATACCATTCCTGTTTCCCCTTTCTGACACCCTGAGTTCGCGTCTGCTACGAGGCGGAACCAAGTAAGTCATAAATTATCCGAAACTGTAGGAAACCGTTCTCTACCGCCGACTTGCGGGACAATACGGTCATCAACCGCGACCCTGGCGAAATGCTCTGGCCGATCAGCCTGATTAATTTTGGAGAACTAGAAATTACAGAGTATTAGCCAGCATCAATACGTCTCGCGGAGAGACACAGGAAAAGAAGGGATAGTGCGCTGACTGCGCGTAGTCCCGCCTGCTTCGTCCTACCCTCAAATTAAAGACGGATCCCTTATCTCTCGAGTATAAATTCAGGGACAATACGCGTTGACGTATTCCGTGCGAGAGAAGGCGGGCTTGAAGTTCGATTAGTCCTGAACTAACCATTTGGGCCTACTTATCTCTCGTGTCTAAACACGCGCTCGAATTTCAAAACAAAAGCATGCGTCGACGTATTCCGTTCGAGAGAAGGTGGGCCTTGGGGAGGAGATTGGTCCTGAACTAACCAATCGGGCCTGCTTATCTCTCGTGTCTAAACACGCGCTCGAATTTCAAAACAAAAGCATGCGTCGACGTATTCCGTGCGAGAGAAGGTGGGCCTTGGGGAGGAGATATTGCTGTGAAGAGGGCCTCTTCAGGACAGTGGCCATTTGGGAGGGATGCAGGGCAGATTGGTTAGTTTGGGGCCAATCGGACCTCAAGCCCACAGTCTCTCGCACCGAATACGTCGACGCGTGCTTGTGTTTTGAAATTCGAGCACTTGTTTATACTCGAGAGATAAGGGATCCGTCTTTAATTTGAGGGTAGGACGAAGCAGGCGGGACTACGCGCAGTCAGCGCACTATCCCTTCTTTTCCTGTGTCTCTCCGCGAGACGTATTGATGCTGGCTAATACTCTGTAATTTCTAGTTCTCCAAAATTAATCAGGCTGATCAGCCAGAGCATTTCGCCAGGGTCGCGGTTGATGACCGTATTGTCCCGCAAGTCGGCGGTAGAGAACGGTTTCCTACAGTTTCGGATAATTTATGACTTACTTGGTTCCGCCTCGTAGCAGACGCGAACTCAGGGTGTCAGAAAGGGGAAACAGGAATGGTATGCATTTTCTTCTTTATAGCAACTCGAAGACTTTCTGCGTCTCTTCCCTTCGGACCCTTTCGAACCGATACACGTGGTGTCTGTTTTCTATCTCGAAGCAATGGGTACATTGGCAGTAGAAGGACGGAGCGCGGGCTTTTGTGAAAGTTTTCGTTGCACTTCTGCAAAACACGTGTGTTCCGAAAATGTGCTGGCTTCTTTTTACCTGAAGCCTCTTGGCCTGGTGGGGGTCAACTCATAATGGAACGAGAGAAACTATTCGGGGATAGAAAAAGTCGCTTGGAAAAAATCTTCTCAGTCAGCAGTCAGCAATCGTGTCGCAGACAAATGTTCTCTGCTCGAGAGTATTACGCGATGTTCTGTGTGTACCCCCCGAACAACGAGGACGCAAGTGCTGCAGCGTGAGAATGTGCGCGGGAATTACCCACGGCTCCGAACGCCAAGTAAAAATTCATTTCCACCAATTTTTATAACGTAGCAACAACACGTTCCATGAAAAGTAAATTAAGTGATCAGTGTTAGTAGCCGTGCCGTGAAGTGAATATTCGGTACGTTGACCTGGACGCACCTGACATTGCGACCCTTAACTTTGGGTAGTGTCGTATACCTGGGATCAGCTGTGCACTGGGCTCGTCCATCGATGACCAGGATCGGTTCAGTGACCCAGTGACACAAGTTTTCAAGTTGCAGGTGAATTTTCTACAAGGGTGAGTTTTAGTTCCTTTAATGGTGATCATTCATTTTTAAATTTAACGCAAGCTATGGCTTATTTCCGGCGATAATTCTCAAAATTCTCGTACGAAAATATTTATTCGGGCTTTTTAAACAGACTTATTCGTTATCAGCAACAGTGCTGGCCGTTATTGAGTTACGGATTTTTATCACAATAACGAACTACGATCACTTTTCGTTAATTTCCTGTTACATTACCTTTTCGTGGATATGTTATTAACACAAGGAATTTTACGTATTCCTTATCCTCCCACTTCAAATAATTGTTATTTTCGAATCTTCTAAAAAAAAGGTGTATTCGTCTTTTTACGTTAAACGTGATTTTCATCCATTTATCCTTTATTCATTATTCACTTTAAATGGCAAACAAAGCATGGCAAAAGGTTGGATTTTTTGTTACGTCTTTTTCATTTGCCATTCTACGCAATTTCCTTCGATGCATGCCGCCTTGCTTGTTCGTAGTCGCAGCGCGGCCCGGCGCGCGGCCACGCTAGCGCGGGACCTCCAGCGGAAGGCTCGCGCTCTGATTGGTCGGTGCTTTTTATTAATATCTCGTTAACGAAACCTCGGAGGGCATTTTTGCAAAGGAAAAAGTTGTTTGCAATAACCCCCCGAATCACCCCCTTTAAGGAACCGCAGCATTTTTGGGACACCCTGTAGAGTCGTCCCCACGACCCCGGGACTAGGTTGGCCCGCCGCCGACTTGTCCGACGACTATAGGGTCGTCCCCACGACCCGGGACAAAGTTGGCCAGCCGCCGACATGTCCGACGACTTTAGGGTCGTCCCCACGACCCCGGGTCTAGGTTGGCCTGCCGCCGACATGCCCGACGACTATAGGGTCGTCCCCACGAACCCGGGACTAGGTTGGCCAGTCACCGACATGTCCGACGACTATAGGGTCGTCCCCAAGACCACGGGCCAAAGTTGCCCTGCCGCCGACATGTCCGACGACTATAGGGTCGTCCCCACGACCACTGGCCAAAGTTGCCCAGCCGCCGACATGTCCGACGACTATAGGGTCGTCCCCACGACCACGGGCCAAAGTTGCACTGCCGCCGACATGTCCGACGACTATAGGGTCGTCCCCACGACCCCGGGACTAGATTGGCCCGCCACCGTCATGTCCGACGACTATACGGTCGTCCCCACGACCCCGGGACTAGGTTGGCCCGCCGACGACGTGTCCTACGACTATGGGGTCGTCCCCACGACCACGAGACTAGGTTGGCCAGCCGCCGACATGTCCGACGACTATAGGGTCGTCCCCACCACCCCGGGTCTAGGTTGGCCAGCCGCCAACACGTCCGACGACTATAGGGTCGTCCCCACGACCACGGGCCAAAGTTGCCCTGCCGCCGACATGTACGACGACTATAGGGTCGTCCCCACGACCACTGCCCAAAGTTGCCCAGCCGCCGACATGTCCGACGACTATAGGGTCGTCCCCACGACCACGGGCCAAAGTTGCCCTGCCGCCCACATGTCCGACGACTATGGGGTCGTCCCCACGACCCCGGGACTAGGTTGGCCCGCCGCCGACATGTCCGACGACTATAGGGTCGTCCCCAAGACCACGGGCCAAGTTGCCCTGCCGCCGACATGTCCGACGACTATAGGGTCGTCCCCACGACCCCGGGTCTAGGTTGGCCCGCCGTCGACATGTCCGACGACTATAGGGTCGTCCCCACGCCCCGGGCCAAAGTTGGCCATCCGCCGACATGTCCGAGGACTATAGGGTCGTCCCCACGACCCCGGGTCTAGGTTGGCCCGCCGTCAACATGTCCGACGACTATAGGGTCGTCCCCACGACCACGGGCCAAAGTTGCCCTGCCGCCGACATGTCCGACGACTATAGGGTCGTCCCCACGACCCGGGCCAAAGTTGACCTGCCGCCGACATGTCCGACGACTATAGGGTCGTCCCCACGACCCCGGGACTAGGTTGGCCTGCCGCCGACATGTCCAACGACTATAGGGTCGTCCCCACGAACCCGGGACTAGGTTGGCCAGTCACCGACATGTCCGACGACTATAGGGTCGTCCCCACGACCCCGGGACTAGGTTGGCCTGCCGCCGACATATCCGACGACTATAGGGTCGTCCCCACGAACCCGGGACTAGGTTGGCCAGTCACCGACATGTCCGACGACTATAGGGTCGTCCCCAAGACCACGGGCCAAAGTTGCCCTGCCGCCGACATGTCCGACGACTGTAGGGTCGTCCTCACGACCCCGGGTCTAGGTTGGCCCGCCGTCGACATGTCCGACGACTATAGGGTCGTCCCCACGACCCGGGACAAAGTTGGCCAGCCGCCGACATGTCCGACGACTTTAGGGTCGTCCCCACGACCCCGGGTCTAGGTTGGCCTGCCGCCGACATGTCCGACGACTATAGGGTCGTCCCCACGACCCCGGGACTAGGTTGGCCCGCCGCCGACTTGTCCGACGACTATAGGGTCGTCCCCACGGCCCGGGACAAAGTTGGCCAGTCACCGACATGTCCGACGACTATAGGGTCGTCCCCACGACCACTGGCCAAAGTTGCCCAGCCGCCGACATGTCCGACGACTATAGAGTCGTCCCCACGACCCCGGGACTAGGTTGGCCCGCCGCCGACTTGTCCGACGACTATAGGGTCGTCCCCACGACCCGGGACAAAGTTGGCCAGCCGCCGACATGTCCGACGACTTTAGGGTCGTCCCCACGACCCCGGGTCTAGGTTGGCCTGCCGCCGACATGCCCGACGACTATAGGGTCGTCCCCACGAACCCGGGACTAGGTTGGCCAGTCACCGACATGTCCGACGACTATAGGGTCGTCCCCATGACCACGGGCCAAAGTTGCCCTGCCGCCGACATGTCCGACGACTATAGGGTCGTCCCCACGACCCCGGGTCTAGGTTGGCCCGCCGTCGACATGTCCGACGACTATAGGGTCGTCCCCACGCCCCGGGCCAAAGTTGGCCATCCGCCGACATGTCCGACGACTATAGGGTCGTCCCCACGACCACGGGTCAAAGTTGCCCTGCCGCCCACATGTCCGACGACTATGGGGTCGTCCCCACGACCCCGGGACTAGGTTGGCCCGCCGCCGACATGTCCGACGACTATAGGGTCGTCCCCACGCCCCGGGCCAAAGTTGGCCAGCCGCCGACATGTCCGACGACTATAGGGTCGTCCCCACGACCCCGGGACAAGATTGGCCCGCCACCGTCATGTCCGACGACTATAGGGTCGTCCCCACGACCCCGGGACTAGGTTGGCCTGCCGCCGACATGTCCAACGACTATAGGGTCGTCCTCACGAACCCGGGACTAGGTTGGCCAGTCACCGACATGTCCAACGACTATAGGGTCGTCCCCACGACCCGGGCCAAAGTTGGCCAGCCGCCGACATGTCCGACGACTTTAGGGTCGTCCCCACGACCCCGGATCTAGGTTGGCCTGCCGCCGACATGTCCGACGACTATAGGGTCGTCCCCACGAACCCGGGACTAGGTTGGCCAGTCACCGACATGTCCGACGACTATAGGGTCGTCCCCAAGACCACGGGCCACGTTGCCCTGCCGTCGACATGTCCGACGACTATAGGGTCGTCCCCACGACCCCGGGTCTAGGTTGGCCCGCCGTCGACATGTCCGACGACTATAGGGTCGTCCCCACGCCCCGGGCCAAAGTTGGCCATCCGCCGACATGTCCGACGACTATAGGGTCGTCCCCACGACCACGGGCCAAAGTTGCCCTGCCGCCGACATGTCCGACGACTATAGGGTCGTCCCCACGCCCCGGGCCAAAGTTGGCCAGCCGCCGACATGTCCGACGACTATAGGGTCGTCCCCACGACCCCGGGACAAGATTGGCCCGCCACCGTCATGTCCGACGACTATACGGTCGTCCCCACGACCACGGGACTAGGTTGGCCTGCCGCCGACAGGTCCGACGACTATAGGGTCGTCCCCACGAACCCGGGACTAGGTTGGCCAGTCACCGACATGTCCGACGACAATAGGGTCGCCCCCACGACCACTGGCCAAAGTTGCCCCGCCGCCGACATGTCCGACGACTATAGGGTCGTCCCCACGACCCCGGGTCTAGGTTGGCCCGCCGCCGACTTGTCCGACGACTATAGGGTCGTCCCCACGACCGGGCCAAAGTTGGCCAGCCGCCGACATGTCCGACGACTATAGGGTCGTCCCCACGACCCCGGGTCTAGGTTGGCCCGCCGTCAACATGTCCGACGACTATAGGGTCGTACCCACGACCACGGGCCAAAGTTGCCCTGCCGCCGACATGTCCGACGACTATAGGGTCGTCCCCACGACCCGGGCCAAAGTTGACCTGCCGCCGACATGTCCGACGACTATAGGGTCGTCCCCACGACCCCGGGACTAGGTTGGCCTGCCGCCGACATGTCCAACGACTATAGGGTCGTCCCCACGAACCCGGGACTAGGTTGGCCAGTCACCGACATGTCCGACGACTATAGGGTCGTCCCCACGAACCCGGGACTAGGTTGGCCAGTCACCGACATGTCCGACGACTATAGGGTCGTCCCCAAGACCACGGGCCAAAGTTGCCCTGCCGCCGACATGTCCGACGACTGTAGGGTCGTCCTCACGACCCCGGGTCTAGGTTGGCCTGCCGTCAACATGTCCGACGACTATAGGGTCGTCCCCGCGACCACGGGCCAAAGTTGCCCTGCCGCCGACATGTCCGACGACTATAGGGTCGTCCCCACGACCCGGGCCAAAGTTGACCTGCCGCCGACATGTCCGACGACTATAGGGTCGTCCCCACGACCCCGGGACTAGGTTGGCCTGCCGCCGACATGTCCAACGACTATAGGGTCGTCCCCACGAACCCGGGACTAGGTTGGCCTGCCGCCGACATATCCGACGACTATAGGGTCGTCCCCACGAACCCGGGACTATGTTGGCCAGTCACCGACATGTCCGACGACTATAGGGTCGTCCCCAAGACCACGGGCCAATGTTGCCCTGCCGCCGACATGTCCGACGACTGTAGGGTCGTCCTCACGACCCCGGGACTAGGTTGGCCCGCCGCCGACTTGTCCGACGACTATAGGGTCGTCCCCACGACCGGGCCAAAGTTGGCCAGCCGCCGACATGTCCGACGACTATAGGGTCGTCCCCACGTCCACGGGTCTCGGTTGGCCCGCCGTCAACATGTCCGACGACTATAGGGTCGTCCCCACGACCACGGGCCAAAGTTGCCCTGCCGCCGACATGTCCGACGACTATAGGGTCGTCCCCACGACCCCGGGACTAGGTTGGCCTGACGCCGACACGTCCAACGACTATAGGGTCGTCCCCACGACCACTGGCCAAAGTTGCCCAGCCGCCGACATGTCCGACGACTATAGGGTCGTCCCCACGAACCCGGGACTAGGTTGGCCAGTCACCGACATGTCCGACGACTATAGGGTCGTCCCCAAGACCACGGGCCAAAGTTGCCCAGCCGCCGACATGTCCGACGACTATAGGGTCGTCCCCACGACCCCGGGACTAGGTTGGCCCGCCGCCGACTTGTCCGACGACTATTGGGTCGTCCCCACGACCCGGGCCAAAGTTGGCCAGCCGCCGACATGTCCGACGACTTTAGGGTCGCCCCACGACCCCGGGACTAGGTTGGCCTGCCGCCGACATGTCCGACGACTATAGGGTCGTCCCCACGAACCCGGGACTAGGTTGGCCAGTCACCGACATGTCCGACGACTATAGGGTCGTCCCCAAGACCACGGGCCAAAGTTGCCCTGCCGCCGACATGTCCGACGACTATAGGGTCGTGCCCACGACCCCGGGTCTAGGTTGGCCCGCCGTCGACATGTCCGACGACTATAGGGTCGTCCCCACGTCCCGGGCCAAAGTTGGCAAGCCGCCGACATGTCCGACGGCTATAGGGTCGTCCCCACGACCCCGGGACTAGATTGGCCCGCCACCGTCATGTCCGACGACTATACGGTCGTCCCCACGACCCCGGGCCTAGGTTGGCCCGCCGACGACGTGTCCTACGACTATGGGGTCGTCCCCACGACCACGAGACTAGGTTGGCCAGCCGCCGACATGTCCGACGACTATAGGGTCGTCCCCACCACCCCGGGTCTAGGTTGTCCAGCCGCCGACATGTCCGACGACTCTAGGGTTGTCCCCACGACCACGGGCCAAAGTTGCCCTGCCGCCGACATGTCCGACGACTATAGGGACGTCCCCACGACCCCGGGACTGGATTGGCCCGCCACCGTCATGTCCGACGACTATACGGTCGTCCCCACGACCCCGGGACTAGGTTGGCCCGCCGACGACGTGTCCTACGACTATGGGGTCGTCCCCACGACCACGAGACTAGGTTGGCCAGCCGCCGACATGTCCGACGACTATAGGGACGTCCCCACGACCCCGGGACTGGATTGGCCCGCCACCGTCATGTCCGACGACTATACGGTCGTCCCCACGACCCCGGGACTAGGTTGGCCCGCCGACGACGTGTCCCACGACTATGGGGTCGTCGCCACGACCACGAGACTAGGTTGGCCAGCCGCCGACATGTCCGACGACTATAGAGTCGTCCCCACCACCCCGGGTCTAGGTTGGCCAGCCGCCGACATGTCCGACGACTCTAGGGTCGTCCCCACGACCGCGGGCCAAAGTTGCCCTGCCGCCGACATGTCCGACGACTATAGGGTCGTCCCCACGACCACTGGCCAAAGTTGCCCAGCCGCCGACATGTCCGACGACTATAGGGTCGTCCCCACGACCGCGGGCCAAAGTTGCCCTGCCGCCGACATGTCCGACGACTATAGGGTCGTCGCCACGACCCCGGGACTAGGTTGGCCCGCCGCCGACATGTCCGACGACTATAGGGTCGTCCCCACGCCCCGGGCCAAAGTTGGCCAGCCGCCGACATGTCCGACGACTATAGGGTCGTCCCCACGACCCCGGGACAAGATTGGCCCGCCACCGTCATGTCCGACGACTATAGGGTCGTCCCCACGACCCCGGGACTAGGTTGGCCTGCCGCCGACATGTCCGACGACTATAGGGTCGTCCCCACGAACCCGGGACTAGGTTGGCCAGTCACCGACATGTCCGACGACTATAGGGTCGTCCCCACGACCCGGGCCAAAGTTGACCTGCCGCCGACATGTCCGACGACTATAGGGTCGTCCCCACGACCCCGGGACTAGGTTGGCCTGCCGCCGACATGTCCGACGACTATAGGGTCGTCCCCACGCCCCGGGCCAAAGTTGGCCAGCCGCCGACATGTCCGACGACTATAGGGTCGTCCCCACGACCACGGGCCAAAGTTGCCCTGCCGCCGACATGTCCGACGACTATAGGGTCGTCCCCACGACCACGGGCCAAAGTTGCCCTGCCGCCGACATGTCCGACGACTATAGGGTCGTCCCCACGACCACTGGCCAAAGTTGCCCAGCCGCCGACATGTCCGACGACTATAGGGTCGTCCCCACGACCACGGGCCAAAGTTGCCCTGCCGCCGACATGTCCGACGACTATAGGGTCGTCCCCACGACCCCGGGACTAGGTTCGCCCGCCGCCGACATGTCCGACGACTATAGGGTCGTCCCCACGCCCCGGGCCAAAGTTGGCCAGCCGCCGACATGTCCGACGACTATAGGGTCGTCCCCACGACCCCGGGACAAGATTGGCCCGCCACCGTCATGTCCGACGACTATAGGGTCGTCCCCACGACCCCGGGACTAGGTTGGCCAGTCACCGACATGTCCGACGACTATAGGGTCGTCCCCACGACCCGGGCCAAAGTTGACCTGCCGCCGACATGTCCGACGACTATAGGGTCGTCCCCACGACCCCGGGACTAGGTTGGCCTGCCGCCGACATGTCCAACGACTATAGGGTCGTCCCCACGAACCCGGGACTAGGTTGGCCAGTCACCGACATGTCCGGCGACTATAGGGTCGTCCCCACGACCACTGGCCAAAGTTGCCCAGCCGCCGACATGTCCGACGACTATAGGGTCGTCCCCACGACCCGGGCCAAAGTTGGCCAGCCGCCGACATGTCCGACGACTTTAGGGTCGTCCGCACGACCCCGGGACTAGGTTGGCCTGTCGCCGACATGTCCGACGACTATAGGGTCGTCCCCACGAACCCGCGACTAGGTTGGCCAGTCACCGACATGTCCGACGACTATAGGGTCGTCCCCAAGACCACGGGCCAAAGTTGCCCAGCCGCCGACATGTCCGACGACTATAGGGTCGTCCCCACGACCCCGGGACTAGGTTGGCCCGCCGCCGACTTGTCCGACGACTATAGGGTCGTCCCCGCGACCCCGGGACTAGGTTGGCCCGCCGCCGACTTTTACGACGACTATAGGGTCGTCCCTACGACACTGGGCCTACGTTGGCCCGCCGCAGACTTGTCCGACGACTATAGGGTCGTCCCTACGACCCCGGGCCTACGTTGTCCCGCCGCCGACATGTCCGACGATTGTAGGTTCGTCCCCACGGCCCTGGGACTAGATTGGCCCGCCACCATCATGTCCAACGACTATAGGGTCGTCCCCTCGACCCCAGGAATATGTTGGCCAGACGCCGACTTGTCCGACCACTATAGGGTCGTCCCCACGACCCCGGGCCTACGTTGGCCCGCCGCCGACTTGTCCGACGTCTATAGGGTCGTCCCCACGACCCCGGGACTAGATTGGCCCGCCACCGACTTGTGCGACGACTATAGGGTCGTCCCCACGACCCCGGGACTAGGTTGGCCCGCCGCCGACTTGTCCGACGACTATAGGGTCGTCCCCACGACCCCGGGACTAGGTTGGCCCGCCGCCGGCTTGTCCGACGACTATAGGGTCGTCCCCACGACCCCCGGACTAGATTGCCCCGCCACCGTCATGTCCTACGACTATAGGGTCGTCCCCTCGACCCCGGGACTATGTTGGCCAGCCGCCGACATGTCCGACGACTATAGGGTCGTCCCCACGACCCCGGGACTAGGTTGGCTCGCCACCAACATGTCCGACGAATATAGGGTCGTCCCCACGACCCCGGGACTAGGTTGGCCCGCCGCCGACTTGTCCGACGACTATAGGGTCGTCTCCACGACCACTGGCCAAAGTTGCCCAGCCGCCGACATGTCCGACGACTATAGGGTCGTCCCGACGACCCCGGGACTAGGTTGGCCCGCCACCGTCATGTCCGACGACTATCGGTTCGTCCCTACGACCCTGGGCATACGTTGGCCCGCCGCCGACATGTCCGACGACTATAGGTTCGTCCCCACGACCCCGGGACTAGGTTGGCCTGCCGCCGACATTTCCAACGACTATAGGGTCGTCCCCGCGAACCCGGGACTAGGTTGGCCAGTCACCGACATGTCCGACGACTATAGGGTCGTCCCCACGACCCCGGGACTAGGTTGGCCTGCCGCCGACATATCCGACGACTATAGGGTCGTCCCCACGAACCCGGGACTAGGTTGGCCAGTCACCGACATGTCCGACGACTATAGGGTCGTCCCCACGACCCGGGACAAAGTTGGCCAGTCACCGACATGTCCGACGACTATAGGGTCGTCCCCACGACCACTGGCCAAAGTTGCCCAGCCGCCGACATGTCCGACGACTATAGGGTCTTCCCCACGCCCCGGGCCAAAGTTGGCCAGCCGCCGACATGTCCGACGACTATAGGGTCGTCCCCACGACCCCGGGACTAGGTTGGCCCGCCGCCGACATGTCCGACGACTATAGGGTCGTCCCCACGCCCCGGGCCAAAGTTGGCCAGCCGCCGACATGTCCGACGACTATAGGGTCGTCCCCACGACCCCGGGACAAGATTGGCCCGCCACCGTCATGTCCGACGACTATAGGGTCGTCCCCACGACCCCGGGACTAGGTTGGCCTGCCGCGGACATGTCCGACGACTATGGGGTCGTCCCCACGACCCCGGGACTAGGTTGGCCCGCCGCCGACTTGTCCGACGACTATAGGGTCGTCCCCACGACCCGGGATAAAGTTGGCCAGTCACCGACATGTCCGACGACTATAGGGTCGTCCCCACGACCACTGGCCAAAGTTGCCCAGCCGCCGACATGTCCGACGACTATAGGGTCGTCCCCACGAACCCGGGACTAGGTTGGCCAGTCACCGACATGTCCGACGACTATAGGGTCGTCCCCAAGACCACGGGCCAAGTTGCCCTGCCGCCGACATGTCCGACGACTATAGGGTCGTCCCCACGACCCCGGGTCTAGGTTGGCCCGCCGCCGACATGTCCGACGACTATAGGGTCGTCCCCACGACCGGGCCAAAGTTGGCCAGCCGCCGACATGTCCGACGACTATAGGGTCGTCCCCACGACCCCGGGTCTAGGTTGGCCCGCCGTCAACATGTCCGACGACTATAGGGTCGTCCCCACGACCACGGGCCAAAGTTGCCCTGCCGCCGACATGTCCGACGACTATAGGGTCGTCCCCACGACCCGGGCCAAAGTTGACCTGCCGCCGACATGTCCGACGACTATAGGGTCGTCCCCACGACCCCGGGACTAGGTTGGCCTGCCGCCGACATGTCCAACGACTATAGGGTCGTCCCCACGAACCCGGGACTAGGTTGGCCAGTCACCGACATGTCCGACGACTATAGGGTCGTCCCCAAGACCACGGGCCAAAGTTGCCCTGCCGCCGACATGTCCGACGACTGTAGGGTCGTCCTCACGACCCCGGGTCTAGGTTGGCCCGCCGTCGACATGTCCGACGACTATAGGGTCGTCCCCACGAACCCGGGACTAGGTTGGCCAGTCACCGACATGTCCGACGACTATAGGGTCGTCCCCACGACCACTGGCCAGAGTTGCCCAGCCGCCGACATGTCCGACGACTATAGGGTCGTCCCCACGAACCCGGGACTAGGTTGGCCAGTCACCGACATGTCCGACGACTATAGGGTCGTCCCCAAGACCACGGCCAAGTTGCCCTGCCGCCGACATGTCCGACGACTATAGGGTCGTCCCCACGACCCCGGGTCTAGGTTGGCCCGCCGTCGACATGTCCGACGACTATAGGGTCGTCCCCACGAACCCGGGACTAGGTTGGCCAGTCACCGACATGTCCGACGACTATAGGGTCGTCCCAACGACCCGGGCCAAAGTTGACCTGCCGCCGACATGTCCGACGACTATACGGTCGTCCCCACGACCCCGGGACTAGGTTGGCCTGCCGCCGACATGTCCAACGAATATAGGGTCGTCCCCACGAACCCGGGACTAGGTTGGCCAGTCACCGACATCTCCGACGACTATAGGGTCGTCCCCACGACCACTGGCCAAAGTTGCCCAGCCGCCGACATGTCCGACGACTATAGAGTCGTCCCCACGACCCCTGGACTAGGTTGGCCCGCCGCCGACTTGTCCGACGACTATAGGGTCGTCCCCACGACCCGGGACAAAGTTGGCCAGCCGCCGACATGTCCGACGACTTTAGGGTCGTCCCCACGACCCCGGGTCTAGGTTGGCCTGCCGCCGACATGCCCGACGACTATAGGGTCGTCCCCACGACCCCGGGACTAGATTGGCCCGCCACCGTCATGTCCGACGACTATAGGGTCGTCCCCACGACCCCGGGACTAGGTTGGCCCGCCGCCGACTTGTCCGACGACTATAGGGTCGTCCCCACGGCCCGGGACAAAGTTGGCCAGTCACCGACATGTCCGACGACTATAGGGTCGTCCCCACGACCACTGGCCAAAGTTGCCCAGCCGCCGACATGTCCGACGACTATAGAGTCGTCCCCACGACCCCGGGACTAGGTTGGCCCGCCGCCGACTTGTCCGACGACTATAGGGTCGTCCCCACGACCCGGGACAAAGTTGGCCAGCCGCCGACATGTCCGACGACTTTAGGGTCGTCCCCACGACCCCGGGTCTAGGTTGGCCTGCCGCCGACATGCCCGACGACTATAGGGTCGTCCCCACGAACCCGGGACTAGGTTGGCCAGTCACCGACATGTCCGACGACTATAGGGTCGTCCCCATGACCACGGGCCAAAGTTGCCCTGCCGCCGACATGTCCGACGACTATAGGGTCGTCCCCACAACCACTGCCCAAAGTTGCCCAGCCGCCGACATGTCCGACGACTATAGGGTCGTCCCCACGACCACGGGCCAACGTTGCCCTGCCGCCGACATGTCCGACGACTATAGGGTCGTCCCCACGACCCCGGGTCTAGGTTGGCCCGCCGTCGACATGTCCGACGACTATAGGGTCGTCCCCACGCCCCGGGCCAAAGTTGGCCATCCGCCGACATGTCCGACGACTATAGGGTCGTCCCCACGACCACGGGCCAAAGTTGCCCTGCCGCCCACATGTCCGACGACTATGGGGTCGTCCCCACGACCCCGGGACTAGGTTGGCCCGCCGCCGACATGTCCGACGACTATAGGGTCGTCCCCACGCCCCGGGCCAAAGTTGGCCAGCCGCCGACATGTCCGACGACTATAGGGTCGTCCCCACGACCCCGGGACAAGATTGGCCCGCCACCGTCATGTCCGACGACTATAGGGTCGTCCCCACGACCCCGGGACTAGGTTGGCCTGCCGCCGACATGTCCAACGACTATAGGGTCGTCCTCACGAACCCGGGACTAGGTTGGCCAGTCACCGACATGTCCAACGACTATAGGGTCGTCCCCACGACCCGGGCCAAAGTTGGCCAGCCGCCGACATGTCCGACGACTTTAGGGTCGTCCCCACGACCCCGGGTCTAGGTTGGCCTGCCGCCGACATGTCCGACGACTATAGGGTCGTCCCCACGAACCCGGGACTAGGTTGGCCAGTCACCGACATGTCCGACGACTATAGGGTCGTCCCCAAGACCACGGGCCACGTTGCCCTGCCGCCGACATGTCCGACGACTATAGGGTCGTCCCCACGACCCCGGGTCTAGGTTGGCCCGCCGTCGACATGTCCGACGACTATAGGGTCGTCCCCACGCCCCGGGCCAAAGTTGGCCATCCGCCGACATGTCCGACGACTATAGGGTCGTCCCCACGACCACGGGCCAAAGTTGCCCTGCCGCCGACATGTCCGACGACTATAGGGTCGTCCCCACGCCCCGGGCCAAAGTTGGCCAGCCGCCGACATGACCGACGACTATAGGGTCGTCCCCACGACCCCGGGACAAGATTGGCCCGCCACCGTCATGTCCGACGACTATACGGTCGTCCCCACGACCACGGGACTAGGTTGGCCTGCCGCCGACAGGTCCGACGACTATAGGGTCGTCCCCACGAACCCGGGACTAGGTTGGCCAGTCACCGACATGTCCGACGACAATAGGGTCGCCCCCACGACCACTGGCCAAAGTTGCCCCGCCGCCGACATGTCCGACGACTATAGGGTCGTCCCCACGACCCCGGGTCTAGGTTGGCCCGCCGCCGACTTGTCCGACGACTATAGGGTCGTCCCCACGACCGGGCCAAAGTTGGCCAGCCGCCGACATGTCCGACGACTATAGGGTCGTCCCCACGACCCCGGGTCTAGGTTGGCCCGCCGTCAACATGTCCGACGACTATAGGGTCGTACCCACGACCACGGGCCAAAGTTGCCCTGCCGCCGACATGTCCGACGACTATAGGGTCGTCCCCACGACCCGGGCCAAAGTTGACCTGCCGCCGACATGTCCGACGACTATAGGGTCGTCCCCACGACCCCGGGACTAGGTTGGCCTGCCGCCGACATGTCCAACGACTATAGGGTCGTCCCCACGAACCCGGGACTAGGTTGGCCAGTCACCGACATGTCCGACGACTATAGGGTCGTCCCCACGAACCCGGGACTAGGTTGGCCAGTCACCGACATGTCCGACGACTATAGGGTCGTCCCCAAGACCACGGGCCAAAGTTGCCCTGCCGCCGACATGTCCGACGACTGTAGGGTCGTCCTCACGACCCCGGGTCTAGGTTGGCCTGCCGTCAACATGTCCGACGACTATAGGGTCGTCCCCACGACCACGGGCCAAAGTTGCCCTGCCGCCGACATGTCCGACGACTATAGGGTCGTCCCCACGACCCGGGCCAAAGTTGACCTGCCGCCGACATGTCCGACGACTATAGGGTCGTCCCCACGACCCCGGGACTAGGTTGGCCTGCCGCCGACATGTCCAACGACTATAGGGTCGTCCCCACGAACCCGGGACTAGGTTGGCCTGCCGCCGACATATCCGACGACTATAGGGTCGTCCCCACGAACCCGGGACTAGGTTGGCCAGTCACCGACATGTCCGACGACTATAGGGTCGTCCCCAAGACCACGGGCCAATGTTGCCCTGCCGCCGACATGTCCGACGACTGTAGGGTCGTCCTCACGACCCCGGGACTAGGTTGGCCCGCCGCCGACTTGTCCGACGACTATAGGGTCGTCCCCACGACCGGGCCAAAGTTGGCCAGCCGCCGACATGTCCGACGACTATAGGGTCGTCCCCACGTCCACGGGTCTAGGTTGGCCCGCCGTCAACATGTCCGACGACTATAGGGTCGTCCCCACGACCACGGGCCAAAGTTGCCCTGCCGCCGACATGTCCGACGACTATAGGGTCGTCCCCACGACCCCGGGACTAGGTTGGCCTGCCGCCGACACGTCCAACGACTATAGGGTCGTCCCCACGAACCCGGGACTAGGTTGGCCAGTCACCGACATGTCCGACGACTATAGGGTCGTCCCCACGACCCCGGGCCAAAGTTGACCTGCCGCCGACATGTCCGACGACTATAGGGTCGTCCCCACGACCCCGGGACTAGGTTGGCCTGCCGCCGACATGTCCAACGACTATAGGGTCGTCCCCACGAACCCGGGACTAGGTTGGCCAGTCACCGTCATGTCCGACGACTATAGGGTCGTCCCCACGACCCCGGGACTAGGTTGGCCTGCCGCCGACATGTCCGACGACTATAGGGTCGTCCCCACGAACCCGGGACTAGGTTGGCCAGTCACCGACATGTCCGACGACTATAGGGTCGTCCCCACGACCCGGGCCAAAGTTGACCTGCCGCCGACATGTCCGACGACTACAGGGTCGTCCCCACGACCCCGGGACTAGGTTGGCCTGCCGCCGACATGTCCAACGACTATAGGGTCGTCCCCACAAACCCGGGACTAGGTTGGCCAGTCACCGACATGTCCGACGACTATAGGGTCGTCCCCACGACCACTGGCCAAAGTTGCCCAGCCGCCGACATGTCCGACGACTATAGGGTCGTCCCCACGAACCCGGGACTAGGTTGGCCAGTCACCGACATGTCCGACGACTATAGGGTCGTCCCCAAGACCACGGGCCAAAGTTGCCCAGCCGCCGACATGTCCGACGACTATAGGGTCGTCCCCACGACCCCGGGACTAGGTTGGCCCGCCGCCGACTTGTCCGACGACTATTGGGTCGTCCCCACGACCCGGGCCAAAGTTGGCCAGCCGCCGACATGTCCGACGACTTTAGGGTCGCCCCACGACCCCGGGACTAGGTTGGCCTGCCGCCGACATGTCCGACGACTATAGGGTCGTCCCCACGAACCCGGGACTAGGTTGGCCAGTCACCGACATGTCCGACGACTATAGGGTCGTCCCCAAGACCACGGGCCAAAGTTGCCCTGCCGCCGACATGTCCGACGACTATAGGGTCGTGCCCACGACCCCGGGTCTAGGTTGGCCCGCCGTCGACATGTCCGACGACTATAGGGTCGTCCCCACGCCCCGGGCCAAAGTTGGCAAGCCGCCGACATGTCCGACGGCTATAGGGTCGTCCCCACGACCCCGGGACTAGATTGGCCCGCCACCGTCATGTCCGACGACTATACGGTCGTCCCCACGACCCCGGGACTAGGTTGGCCCGCCGACGACGTGTCCTACGACTATGGGGTCGTCCCCACGACCACGAGACTAGGTTGGCCAGCCGCCGACATGTCCGACGACTATAGGGTCGTCCCCACCACCCCGGGTCTAGGTTGTCCAGCCGCCGACATGTCCGACGACTCTAGGGTTGTCCCCACGACCACGGGCCAAAGTTGCCCTGCCGCCGACATGTCCGACGACTATAGGGACGTCCCCACGACCCCGGGACTGGATTGGCCCGCCACCGTCATGTCCGACGACTATACGGTCGTCCCCACGACCCCGGGACTAGGTTGGCCCGCCGACGACGTGTCCTACGACTATGGGGTCGTCCCCACGACCACGAGACTAGGTTGGCCAGCCGCCGACATGTCCGACGACTATAGGGACGTCCCCACGACCCCGGGACTGGATTGGCCCGCCACCGTCATGTCCGACGACTATACGGTCGTCCCCACGACCCCGGGACTAGGTTGGCCCGCCGACGACGTGTCCCACGACTATGGGGTCGTCCCCACGACCACGAGACTAGGTTGGCCAGCCGCCGACATGTCCGACGACTATAGAGTCGTCCCCACCACCCCGGGTCTAGGTTGGCCAGCCGCCGACATGTCCGACGACTCTAGGGTCGTCCCCACGACCGCGGGCCAAAGTTGCCCTGCCGCCGACATGTCCGACGACTATAGGGTCGTCCCCACGACCACTGGCCAAAGTTGCCCAGCCGCCGACATGTCCGACGACTATAGGGTCGTCCCCACGACCGCGGGCCAAAGTTGCCCTGCCGCCGACATGTCCGACGACTATAGGGTCGTCGCCACGACCCCGGGACTAGGTTGGCCCGCCGCCGACATGTCCGACGACTATAGGGTCGTCCCCACGCCCCGGGCCAAAGTTGGCCAGCCGCCGACATGTCCGACGACTATAGGGTCGTCCCCACGACCCCGGGACAAGATTGGCCCGCCACCGTCATGTCCGACGACTATAGGGTCGTCCCCACGACCCCGGGACTAGGTTGGCCTGCCGCCGACATGTCCGACGACTATAGGGTCGTCCCCACGAACCCGGGACTAGGTTGGCCAGTCACCGACATGTCCGACGACTATAGGGTCGTCCCCACGACCCGGGCCAAAGTTGACCTGCCGCCGACATGTCCGACGACTATAGGGTCGTCCCCACGACCCCGGGACTAGGTTGGCCTGCCGCCGACATGTCCGACGACTATAGGGTCGTCCCCACGCCCCGGGCCAAAGTTGGCCAGCCGCCGACATGTCCGACGACTATAGGGTCGTCCCCACGACCACGGGCCAAAGTTGCCCTGCCGCCGACATGTCCGACGACTATAGGGTCGTCCCCACGACCACGGGCCAAAGTTGCCCTGCCGCCGACATGTCCGACGACTATAGGGTCGTCCCCACGCCCCGGGCCAAAGTTGGCCAGCCGCCGACATGTCCGACGACTATAGGGTCGTCCCCACGACCCCGGGACAAGATTGGCCCGCCACCGTCATGTCCGACGACTATACGGTCGTCCCCACGACCACGGGACTAGGTTGGCCTGCCGCCGACAGGTCCGACGACTATAGGGTCGTCCCCACGAACCCGGGACTAGGTTGGCCAGTCACCGACATGTCCGACGACAATAGGGTCGCCCCCACGACCACTGGCCAAAGTTGCCCCGCCGCCGACATGTCCGACGACTATAGGGTCGTCCCCACGACCCCGGGTCTAGGTTGGCCCGCCGCCGACTTGTCCGACGACTATAGGGTCGTCCCCACGACCGGGCCAAAGTTGGCCAGCCGCCGACATGTCCGACGACTATAGGGTCGTCCCCACGACCCCGGGTCTAGGTTGGCCCGCCGTCAACATGTCCGACGACTATAGGGTCGTACCCACGACCACGGGCCAAAGTTGCCCTGCCGCCGACATGTCCGACGACTATAGGGTCGTCCCCACGACCCGGGCCAAAGTTGACCTGCCGCCGACATGTCCGACGACTATAGGGTCGTCCCCACGACCCCGGGACTAGGTTGGCCTGCCGCCGACATGTCCAACGACTATAGGGTCGTCCCCACGAACCCGGGACTAGGTTGGCCAGTCACCGACATGTCCGACGACTATAGGGTCGTCCCCACGAACCCGGGACTAGGTTGGCCAGTCACCGACATGTCCGACGACTATAGGGTCGTCCCCAAGACCACGGGCCAAAGTTGCCCTGCCGCCGACATGTCCGACGACTGTAGGGTCGTCCTCACGACCCCGGGTCTAGGTTGGCCTGCCGTCAACATGTCCGACGACTATAGGGTCGTCCCCACGACCACGGGCCAAAGTTGCCCTGCCGCCGACATGTCCGACGACTATAGGGTCGTCCCCACGACCCGGGCCAAAGTTGACCTGCCGCCGACATGTCCGACGACTATAGGGTCGTCCCCACGACCCCGGGACTAGGTTGGCCTGCCGCCGACATGTCCAACGACTATAGGGTCGTCCCCACGAACCCGGGACTAGGTTGGCCTGCCGCCGACATATCCGACGACTATAGGGTCGTCCCCACGAACCCGGGACTAGGTTGGCCAGTCACCGACATGTCCGACGACTATAGGGTCGTCCCCAAGACCACGGGCCAATGTTGCCCTGCCGCCGACATGTCCGACGACTGTAGGGTCGTCCTCACGACCCCGGGACTAGGTTGGCCCGCCGCCGACTTGTCCGACGACTATAGGGTCGTCCCCACGACCGGGCCAAAGTTGGCCAGCCGCCGACATGTCCGACGACTATAGGGTCGTCCCCACGTCCACGGGTCTAGGTTGGCCCGCCGTCAACATGTCCGACGATTATAGGGTCGTCCCCACGACCACGGGCCAAAGTTGCCCTGCCGCCGACATGTCCGACGACTATAGGGTCGTCCCCACGACCCCGGGACTAGGTTGGCCTGCCGCCGACACGTCCAACGACTATAGGGTCGTCCCCACGAACCCGGGACTAGGTTGGCCAGTCACCGACATGTCCGACGACTATAGGGTCGTCCCCACGACCCCGGGCCAAAGTTGACCTGCCGCCGACATGTCCGACGACTATAGGGTCGTCCCCACGACCCCGGGACTAGGTTGGCCTGCCGCCGACATGTCCAACGACTATAGGGTCGTCCCCACGAACCCGGGACTAGGTTGGCCAGTCACCGTCATGTCCGACGACTATAGGGTCGTCCCCACGACCCCGGGACTAGGTTGGCCTGCCGCCGACATGTCCGACGACTATAGGGTCGTCCCCACGAACCCGGGACTAGGTTGGCCAGTCACCGACATGTCCGACGACTATAGGGTCGTCCCCACGACCCGGGCCAAAGTTGACCTGCCGCCGACATGTCCGACGACTACAGGGTCGTCCCCACGACCCCGGGACTAGGTTGGCCTGCCGCCGACATGTCCAACGACTATAGGGTCGTCCCCACAAACCCGGGACTAGGTTGGCCAGTCACCGACATGTCCGACGACTATAGGGTCGTCCCCACGACCACTGGCCAAAGTTGCCCAGCCGCCGACATGTCCGACGACTATAGGGTCGTCCCCACGAACCCGGGACTAGGTTGGCCAGTCACCGACATGTCCGACGACTATAGGGTCGTCCCCAAGACCACGGGCCAAAGTTGCCCAGCCGCCGACATGTCCGACGACTATAGGGTCGTCCCCACGACCCCGGGACTAGGTTGGCCCGCCGCCGACTTGTCCGACGACTATTGGGTCGTCCCCACGACCCGGGCCAAAGTTGGCCAGCCGCCGACATGTCCGACGACTTTAGGGTCGCCCCACGACCCCGGGACTAGGTTGGCCTGCCGCCGACATGTCCGACGACTATAGGGTCGTCCCCACGAACCCGGGACTAGGTTGGCCAGTCACCGACATGTCCGACGACTATAGGGTCGTCCCCAAGACCACGGGCCAAAGTTGCCCTGCCGCCGACATGTCCGACGACTATAGGGTCGTGCCCACGACCCCGGGTCTAGGTTGGCCCGCCGTCGACATGTCCGACGACTATAGGGTCGTCCCCACGCCCCGGGCCAAAGTTGGCAAGCCGCCGACATGTCCGACGGCTATAGGGTCGTCCCCACGACCCCGGGACTAGATTGGCCCGCCACCGTCATGTCCGACGACTATACGGTCGTCCCCACGACCCCGGGACTAGGTTGGCCCGCCGACGACGTGTCCTACGACTATGGGGTCGTCCCCACGACCACGAGACTAGGTTGGCCAGCCGCCGACATGTCCGACGACTATAGGGTCGTCCCCACCACCCCGGGTCTAGGTTGTCCAGCCGCCGACATGTCCGACGACTCTAGGGTTGTCCCCACGACCACGGGCCAAAGTTGCCCTGCCGCCGACATGTCCGACGACTATAGGGACGTCCCCACGACCCCGGGACTGGATTGGCCCGCCACCGTCATGTCCGACGACTATACGGTCGTCCCCACGACCCCGGGACTAGGTTGGCCCGCCGACGACGTGTCCTACGACTATGGGGTCGTCCCCACGACCACGAGACTAGGTTGGCCAGCCGCCGACATGTCCGACGACTATAGGGACGTCCCCACGACCCCGGGACTGGATTGGCCCGCCACCGTCATGTCCGACGACTATACGGTCGTCCCCACGACCCCGGGACTAGGTTGGCCCGCCGACGACGTGTCCCACGACTATGGGGTCGTCCCCACGACCACGAGACTAGGTTGGCCAGCCGCCGACATGTCCGACGACTATAGAGTCGTCCCCACCACCCCGGGTCTAGGTTGGCCAGCCGCCGACATGTCCGACGACTCTAGGGTCGTCCCCACGACCGCGGGCCAAAGTTGCCCTGCCGCCGACATGTCCGACGACTATAGGGTCGTCCCCACGACCACTGGCCAAAGTTGCCCAGCCGCCGACATGTCCGACGACTATAGGGTCGTCCCCACGACCGCGGGCCAAAGTTGCCCTGCCGCCGACATGTCCGACGACTATAGGGTCGTCGCCACGACCCCGGGACTAGGTTGGCCCGCCGCCGACATGTCCGACGACTATAGGGTCGTCCCCACGCCCCGGGCCAAAGTTGGCCAGCCGCCGACATGTCCGACGACTATAGGGTCGTCCCCACGACCCCGGGACAAGATTGGCCCGCCACCGTCATGTCCGACGACTATAGGGTCGTCCCCACGACCCCGGGACTAGGTTGGCCTGCCGCCGACATGTCCGACGACTATAGGGTCGTCCCCACGAACCCGGGACTAGGTTGGCCAGTCACCGACATGTCCGACGACTATAGGGTCGTCCCCACGACCCGGGCCAAAGTTGACCTGCCGCCGACATGTCCGACGACTATAGGGTCGTCCCCACGACCCCGGGACTAGGTTGGCCTGCCGCCGACATGTCCGACGACTATAGGGTCGTCCCCACGCCCCGGGCCAAAGTTGGCCAGCCGCCGACATGTCCGACGACTATAGGGTCGTCCCCACGACCACGGGCCAAAGTTGCCCTGCCGCCGACATGTCCGACGACTATAGGGTCGTCCCCACGACCACGGGCCAAAGTTGCCCTGCCGCCGACATGTCCGACGACTATAGGGTCGTCCCCACGACCACTGGCCAAAGTTGCCCAGCCGCCGACATGTCCGACGACTATAGGGTCGTCCCCACGACCACGGGCCAAAGTTGCCCTGCCGCCGACATGTCCGACGACTATAGGGTCGTCCCCACGACCCCGGGACTAGGTTGGCCCGCCGCCGACTTGTCCGACGACTATAGGGTCGTCCCCACGGCCCGGGACAAAGTTGGCCAGTCACCGACATGTCCGACGACTATAGGGTCGTCCCCACGACCACTGGCCAAAGTTGCCCAGCCGCCGACATGTCCGACGACTATAGAGTCGTCCCCACGACCCCGGGACTAGGTTGGCCCGCCGCCGACTTGTCCGACGACTATAGGGTCGTCCCCACGACCCGGGACAAAGTTGGCCAGCCGCCGACATGTCCGACGACTTTAGGGTCGTCCCCACGACCCCGGGTCTAGGTTGGCCTGCCGCCGACATGCCCGACGACTATAGGGTCGTCCCCACGAACCCGGGACTAGGTTGGCCAGTCACCGACATGTCCGACGACTATAGGGTCGTCCCCATGACCACGGGCCAAAGTTGCCCTGCCGCCGACATGTCCGACGACTATAGGGTCGTCCCCACGACCACTGCCCAAAGTTGCCCAGCCGCCGACATGTCCGACGACTATAGGGTCGTCCCCACGACCACGGGCCAACGTTGCCCTGCCGCCGACATGTCCGACGACTATAGGGTCGTCCCCACGACCCCGGGTCTAGGTTGGCCCGCCGTCGACATGTCCGACGACTATAGGGTCGTCCCCACGCCCCGGGCCAAAGTTGGCCATACGCCGACATGTCCGACGACTATAGGGTCGTCCCCACGACCACGGGCCAAAGTTGCCCTGCCGCCCACATGTCCGACGACTATGGGGTCGTCCCCACGACCCCGGGACTAGGTTGGCCCGCCGCCGACATGTCCGACGACTATAGGGTCGTCCCCACGCCCCGGGCCAAAGTTGGCCAGCCGCCGACATGTCCGACGACTATAGGGTCGTCCCCACGACCCCGGGACAAGATTGGCCCGCCACCGTCATGTCCGACGACTATAGGGTCGTCCCCACGACCCCGGGACTAGGTTGGCCTGCCGCCGACATGTCCAACGACTATAGGGTCGTCCTCACGAACCCGGGACTAGGTTGGCCAGTCACCGACATGTCCAACGACTATAGGGTCGTCCCCACGACCCGGGCCAAAGTTGGCCAGCCGCCGACATGTCCGACGACTTTAGGGTCGTCCCCACGACCCCGGGTCTAGGTTGGCCTGCCGCCGACATGTCCGACGACTATAGGGTCGTCCCCACGAACCCGGGACTAGGTTGGCCAGTCACCGACATGTCCGACGACTATAGGGTCGTCCCCAAGACCACGGGCCACGTTGCCCTGCCGCCGACATGTCCGACGACTATAGGGTCGTCCCCACGACCCCGGGTCTAGGTTGGCCCGCCGTCGACATGTCCGACGACTATAGGGTCGTCCCCACGCCCCGGGCCAAAGTTGGCCATCCGCCGACATGTCCGACGACTATAGGGTCGTCCCCACGACCACGGGCCAAAGTTGCCCTGCCGCCGACATGTCCGACGACTATAGGGTCGTCCCCACGCCCCGGGCCAAAGTTGGCCAGCCGCCGACATGTCCGACGACTATAGGGTCGTCCCCACGACCCCGGGACAAGATTGGCCCGCCACCGTCATGTCCGACGACTATACGGTCGTCCCCACGACCACGGGACTAGGTTGGCCTGCCGCCGACAGGTCCGACGACTATAGGGTCGTCCCCACGAACCCGGGACTAGGTTGGCCAGTCACCGACATGTCCGACGACAATAGGGTCGCCCCCACGACCACTGGCCAAAGTTGCCCCGCCGCCGACATGTCCGACGACTATAGGGTCGTCCCCACGACCCCGGGTCTAGGTTGGCCCGCCGCCGACTTGTCCGACGACTATAGGGTCGTCCCCACGACCGGGCCAAAGTTGGCCAGCCGCCGACATGTCCGACGACTATAGGGTCGTCCCCACGACCCCGGGTCTAGGTTGGCCCGCCGTCAACATGTCCGACGACTATAGGGTCGTACCCACGACCACGGGCCAAAGTTGCCCTGCCGCCGACATGTCCGACGACTATAGGGTCGTCCCCACGACCCGGGCCAAAGTTGACCTGCCGCCGACATGTCCGACGACTATAGGGTCGTCCCCACGACCCCGGGACTAGGTTGGCCTGCCGCCGACATGTCCAACGACTATAGGGTCGTCCCCACGAACCCGGGACTAGGTTGGCCAGTCACCGACATGTCCGACGACTATAGGGTCGTCCCCACGAACCCGGGACTAGGTTGGCCAGTCACCGACATGTCCGACGACTATAGGGTCGTCCCCAAGACCACGGGCCAAAGTTGCCCTGCCGCCGACATGTCCGACGACTGTAGGGTCGTCCTCACGACCCCGGGTCTAGGTTGGCCTGCCGTCAACATGTCCGACGACTATAGGGTCGTCCCCACGACCACGGGCCAAAGTTGCCCTGCCGCCGACATGTCCGACGACTATAGGGTCGTCCCCACGACCCGGGCCAAAGTTGACCTGCCGCCGACATGTCCGACGACTATAGGGTCGTCCCCACGACCCCGGGACTAGGTTGGCCTGCCGCCGACATGTCCAACGACTATAGGGTCGTCCCCACGAACCCGGGACTAGGTTGGCCTGCCGCCGACATATCCGACGACTATAGGGTCGTCCCCACGAACCCGGGACTAGGTTGGCCAGTCACCGACATGTCCGACGACTATAGGGTCGTCCCCAAGACCACGGGCCAATGTTGCCCTGCCGCCGACATGTCCGACGACTGTAGGGTCGTCCTCACGACCCCGGGACTAGGTTGGCCCGCCGCCGACTTGTCCGACGACTATAGGGTCGTCCCCACGACCGGGCCAAAGTTGGCCAGCCGCCGACATGTCCGACGACTATAGGGTCGTCCCCACGTCCACGGGTCTAGGTTGGCCCGCCGTCAACATGTCCGACGACTATAGGGTCGTCCCCACGACCACGGGCCAAAGTTGCCCTGCCGCCGACATGTCCGACGACTATAGGGTCGTCCCCACGACCCCGGGACTAGGTTGGCCTGCCGCCGACACGTCCAACGACTATAGGGTCGTCCCCACGAACCCGGGACTAGGTTGGCCAGTCACCGACATGTCCGACGACTATAGGGTCGTCCCCACGACCCCGGGCCAAAGTTGACCTGCCGCCGACATGTCCGACGACTATAGGGTCGTCCCCACGACCCCGGGACTAGGTTGGCCTGCCGCCGACATGTCCAACGACTATAGGGTCGTCCCCACGAACCCGGGACTAGGTTGGCCAGTCACCGTCATGTCCGACGACTATAGGGTCGTCCCCACGACCCCGGGACTAGGTTGGCCTGCCGCCGACATGTCCGACGACTATAGGGTCGTCCCCACGAACCCGGGACTAGGTTGGCCAGTCACCGACATGTCCGACGACTATAGGGTCGTCCCCACGACCCGGGCCAAAGTTGACCTGCCGCCGACATGTCCGACGACTACAGGGTCGTCCCCACGACCCCGGGACTAGGTTGGCCTGCCGCCGACATGTCCAACGACTATAGGGTCGTCCCCACAAACCCGGGACTAGGTTGGCCAGTCACCGACATGTCCGACGACTATAGGGTCGTCCCCACGACCACTGGCCAAAGTTGCCCAGCCGCCGACATGTCCGACGACTATAGGGTCGTCCCCACGAACCCGGGACTAGGTTGGCCAGTCACCGACATGTCCGACGACTATAGGGTCGTCCCCAAGACCACGGGCCAAAGTTGCCCAGCCGCCGACATGTCCGACGACTATAGGGTCGTCCCCACGACCCCGGGACTAGGTTGGCCCGCCGCCGACTTGTCCGACGACTATTGGGTCGTCCCCACGACCCGGGCCAAAGTTGGCCAGCCGCCGACATGTCCGACGACTTTAGGGTCGCCCCACGACCCCGGGACTAGGTTGGCCTGCCGCCGACATGTCCGACGACTATAGGGTCGTCCCCACGAACCCGGGACTAGGTTGGCCAGTCACCGACATGTCCGACGACTATAGGGTCGTCCCCAAGACCACGGGCCAAAGTTGCCCTGCCGCCGACATGTCCGACGACTATAGGGTCGTGCCCACGACCCCGGGTCTAGGTTGGCCCGCCGTCGACATGTCCGACGACTATAGGGTCGTCCCCACGCCCCGGGCCAAAGTTGGCAAGCCGCCGACATGTCCGACGGCTATAGGGTCGTCCCCACGACCCCGGGACTAGATTGGCCCGCCACCGTCATGTCCGACGACTATACGGTCGTCCCCACGACCCCGGGACTAGGTTGGCCCGCCGACGACGTGTCCTACGACTATGGGGTCGTCCCCACGACCACGAGACTAGGTTGGCCAGCCGCCGACATGTCCGACGACTATAGGGTCGTCCCCACCACCCCGGGTCTAGGTTGTCCAGCCGCCGACATGTCCGACGACTCTAGGGTTGTCCCCACGACCACGGGCCAAAGTTGCCCTGCCGCCGACATGTCCGACGACTATAGGGACGTCCCCACGACCCCGGGACTGGATTGGCCCGCCACCGTCATGTCCGACGACTATACGGTCGTCCCCACGACCCCGGGACTAGGTTGGCCCGCCGACGACGTGTCCTACGACTATGGGGTCGTCCCCACGACCACGAGACTAGGTTGGCCAGCCGCCGACATGTCCGACGACTATAGGGACGTCCCCACGACCCCGGGACTGGATTGGCCCGCCACCGTCATGTCCGACGACTATACGGTCGTCCCCACGACCCCGGGACTAGGTTGGCCCGCCGACGACGTGTCCCACGACTATGGGGTCGTCCCCACGACCACGAGACTAGGTTGGCCAGCCGCCGACATGTCCGACGACTATAGAGTCGTCCCCACCACCCCGGGTCTAGGTTGGCCAGCCGCCGACATGTCCGACGACTCTAGGGTCGTCCCCACGACCGCGGGCCAAAGTTGCCCTGCCGCCGACATGTCCGACGACTATAGGGTCGTCCCCACGACCACTGGCCAAAGTTGCCCAGCCGCCGACATGTCCGACGACTATAGGGTCGTCCCCACGACCGCGGGCCAAAGTTGCCCTGCCGCCGACATGTCCGACGACTATAGGGTCGTCGCCACGACCCCGGGACTAGGTTGGCCCGCCGCCGACATGTCCGACGACTATAGGGTCGTCCCCACGCCCCGGGCCAAAGTTGGCCAGCCGCCGACATGTCCGACGACTATAGGGTCGTCCCCACGACCCCGGGACAAGATTGGCCCGCCACCGTCATGTCCGACGACTATAGGGTCGTCCCCACGACCCCGGGACTAGGTTGGCCTGCCGCCGACATGTCCGACGACTATAGGGTCGTCCCCACGAACCCGGGACTAGGTTGGCCAGTCACCGACATGTCCGACGACTATAGGGTCGTCCCCACGACCCGGGCCAAAGTTGACCTGCCGCCGACATGTCCGACGACTATAGGGTCGTCCCCACGACCCCGGGACTAGGTTGGCCTGCCGCCGACATGTCCGACGACTATAGGGTCGTCCCCACGCCCCGGGCCAAAGTTGGCCAGCCGCCGACATGTCCGACGACTATAGGGTCGTCCCCACGACCACGGGCCAAAGTTGCCCTGCCGCCGACATGTCCGACGACTATAGGGTCGTCCCCACGACCACGGGCCAAAGTTGCCCTGCCGCCGACATGTCCGACGACTATAGGGTCGTCCCCACGACCACTGGCCAAAGTTGCCCAGCCGCCGACATGTCCGACGACTATAGGGTCGTCCCCACGACCACGGGCCAAAGTTGCCCTGCCGCCGACATGTCCGACGACTATAGGGTCGTCCCCACGACCCCGGGACTAGGTTCGCCCGCCGCCGACATGTCCGACGACTATAGGGTCGTCCCCACGACCCGGGCCAAAGTTGACCTGCCGCCGACATGTCCGACGACTATAGGGTCGTCCCCACGCCCCGGGCCAAAGTTGGCCAGCCGCCGACATGTCCGACGACTATAGGGTCGTCCCCACGACCCCGGGACAAGATTGGCCCGCCACCGTCATGTCCGACGACTATAGGGTCGTCCCCACGACCCCGGGACTAGGTTGGCCAGTCACCGACATGTCCGACGACTATAGGGTCGTCCCCACGACCCGGGCCAAAGTTGACCTGCCGCCGACATGTCCGACGACTATAGGGTCGTCCCCACGACCCCGGGACTAGGTTGGCCTGCCGCCGACATGTCCAACGACTATAGGGTCGTCCCCACGAACCCGGGACTAGGTTGGCCAGTCACCGACATGTCCGACGACTATAGGGTCGTCCCCACGACCACTGGCCAAAGTTGCCCAGCCGCCGACATGTCCGACGACTATAGGGTCGTCCCCACGACCCGGGCCAAAGTTGGCCAGCCGCCGACATGTCCGACGACTTTAGGGTCGTCCGCACGACCCCGGGACTAGGTTGGCCTGTCGCCGACATGTCCGACGACTATAGGGTCGTCCCCACGAACCCGCGACTAGGTTGGCCAGTCACCGACATGTCCGACGACTATAGGGTCGTCCCCACGACCACTGGCCAAAGTTGCCCAGCCGCCGACATGTCCGACGACTATAGGGTCGTCCCCACGACCCGGGCCAAAGTTGACCTGCCGCCGACATGTCCGACGACTATAGGGTCGTCCCCACGCCCCGGGCCAAAGTTGGCCAGCCGCCGACATGTCCGACGACTATAGGGTCGTCCCCACGACCCCGGGACAAGATTGGCCCGCCACCGTCATGTCCGACGACTATAGGGTCGTCCCCACGACCCCGGGACTAGGTTGGCCAGTCACCGACATGTCCGACGACTATAGGGTCGTCCCCACGACCCGGGCCAAAGTTGACCTGCCGCCGACATGTCCGACGACTATAGGGTCGTCCCCACGACCCCGGGACTAGGTTGGCCTGCCGCCGACATGTCCAACGACTATAGGGTCGTCCCCACGAACCCGGGACTAGGTTGGCCAGTCACCGACATGTCCGACGACTATAGGGTCGTCCCCACGACCACTGGCCAAAGTTGCCCAGCCGCCGACATGTCCGACGACTATAGGGTCGTCCCCACGACCCGGGCCAAAGTTGGCCAGCCGCCGACATGTCCGACGACTTTAGGGTCGTCCGCACGACCCCGGGACTAGGTTGGCCTGTCGCCGACATGTCCGACGACTATAGGGTCGTCCCCACGAACCCGCGACTAGGTTGGCCAGTCACCGACATGTCCGACGACTATAGGGTCGTCCCCACGACCACTGGCCAAAGTTGCCCAGCCGCCGACATGTCCGACGACTATAGGGTCGTCCCCACGACCACGGGCCAAAGTTGCCCTGCCGCCGACATGTCCGACGACTATAGGGTCGTCCCCGCGACCCCGGGACTAGGTTCGCCCGCCGCCGACATGTCCGACGACTATAGGGTCGTCCCCACGCCCCGGGCCAAAGTTGGCCAGCCGCCGACATGTCCGACGACTATAGGGTCGTCCCCACGACCCCGGGACAAGATTGGCCCGCCACCGTCATGTCCGACGACTATAGGGTCGTCCCCACGACCCCGGGACTAGGTTGGCCAGTCACCGACATGTCCGACGACTATAGGGTCGTCCCCACGACCCGGGCCAAAGTTGACCTGCCGCCGACATGTCCGACGACTATAGGGTCGTCCCCACGACCCCGGGACTAGGTTGGCCTGCCGCCGACATGTCCAACGACTATAGGGTCGTCCCCACGAACCCGGGACTAGGTTGGCCAGTCACCGACATGTCCGACGACTATAGGGTCGTCCCCACGACCACTGGCCAAAGTTGCCCAGCCGCCGACATGTCCGACGACTATAGGGTCGTCCCCACGACCCGGGCCAAAGTTGGCCAGCCGCCGACATGTCCGACGACTTTAGGGTCGTCCGCACGACCCCGGGACTAGGTTGGCCTGTCGCCGACATGTCCGACGACTATAGGGTCGTCCCCACGAACCCGCGACTAGGTTGGCCAGTCACCGACATGTCCGACGACTATAGGGTCGTCCCCAAGACCACGGGCCAAAGTTGCCCAGCCGCCGACATGTCCGACGACTATAGGGTCGTCCCCACGACCCGGGCCAAAGTTGACCTGCCGCCGACATGTCCGACGACTATAGGGTCGTCCCCACGACCACGGGCCAAAGTTGCCCTGCCGCCGACATGTCCGACGACTATAGGGTCGTCCCCACGAGCACTGGCCAAAGTTGCCCAGCCGCCGACATGTCCGACGACTATAGGGTCGTCCCCACGACCACGGGCCAAAGTTGCCCTGCCGCCGACATGTCCGACGACTATAGGGTCGTCCCCACGACCCCGGGACTAGGTTCGCCCGCCGCCGACATGTCCGACGACTATAGGGTCGTCCCCACGCCCCGGGCCAAAGTTGGCCAGCCGCCGACATGTCCGACGACTATAGGGTCGTCCCCACGACCCCGGGACAAGATTGGCCCGCCACCGTCATGTCCGACGACTATAGGGTCGTCCCCACGACCCCGGGACTAGGTTGGCCAGTCACCGACATGTCCGACGACTATAGGGTCGTCCCCACGACCCGGGCCAAAGTTGACCTGCCGCCGACATGTCCGACGACTATAGGGTCGTCCCCACGACCCCGGGACTAGGTTGGCCTGCCGCCGACATGTCCGACGACTATAGGGTCGTCCCCACGACCACTGGCCAAAGTTGCCCAGCCGCCGACATGTCCGACGACTATAGGGTCGTCCCCACGACCCGGGCCAAAGTTGGCCAGCCGCCGACATGTCCGACGACTTTAGGGTCGTCCGCACGACCCCGGGACTAGGTTGGCCTGTCGCCGACATGTCCGACGACTATAGGGTCGTCCCCACGAACCCGCGACTAGGTTGGCCAGTCACCGACATGTCCGACGACTATAGGGTCGTCCCCAAGACCACGGGCCAAAGTTGCCCAGCCGCCGACATGTCCGACGACTATAGGGTCGTCCCCACGACCCCGGGACTAGGTTGGCCCGCCGCCGACTTGTCCGACGACTATAGGGTCGTCCCCGCGACCCCGGGACTAGGTTGGCCCGCCGCCGACTTTTACGACGACTATAGGGTCGTCCCTACGACACTGGGCCTACGTTGGCCCGCCGCAGACTTGTCCGACGACTATAGGGTCGTCCCTACGACCCCGGGCCTACGTTGTCCCGCCGCCGACATGTCCGACGATTGTAGGTTCGTCCCCACGGCCCTGGGACTAGATTGGCCCGCCACCATCATGTCCAACGACTATAGGGTCGTCCCCTCGACCCCAGTAATATGTTGGCCAGACGCCGACTTGTCCGACCACTATAGGGTCGTCCCCACGACCCCGGGCCTACGTTGGCCCGCCGCCGACTTGTCCGACGTCTATAGGGTCGTCCCCACGACCCCGGGACTAGATTGGCCCGCCACCGACTTGTGCGACGACTATAGGGTCGTCCCCACGACCCCGGGACTAGGTTGGCCCGCCGCCGACTTGTCCGACGACTATAGGGTCGTCCCCACGACCCCGGGACTAGGTTGGCCCGCCGCCGGCTTGTCCGACGACTATAGGGTCGTCCCCACGACCCCCGGACTAGATTGCCCCGCCACCGTCATG
The DNA here is from genome assembly GCA_946251845.1 of Andrena fulva. NCBI lineage: Eukaryota > Metazoa > Arthropoda > Insecta > Hymenoptera > Andrenidae > Andrena > Andrena fulva. The sequence goes on along the minus strand of CAMITZ010000029.1, from coordinate 218,434 downwards.
TCCTACGACTATAGGGTCGTCCCCTCGACCCCGGGACTATGTTGGCCAGCCGCCGACATGTCCGACGACTATAGGGTCGTCCCCACGACCCCGGGACTAGGTTGGCTCGCCACCAACATGTCCGACGAATATAGGGTCGTCCCCACGACCCCGGGACTAGGTTGGCCCGCCGCCGACTTGTCCGACGACTATAGGGTCGTCTCCACGACCACTGGCCAAAGTTGCCCAGCCGCCGACATGTCCGACGACTATAGGGTCGTCCCGACGACCCCGGGACTAGGTTGGCCCGCCACCGTCATGTCCGACGACTATCGGTACGTCCCTACGACCCTGGGCATACGTTGGCCCGCCGCCGACATGTCCGACGACTATAGGTTCGTCCCCACGACCCCGGGACTAGGTTGGCCTGCCGCCGACATTTCCAACGACTATAGGGTCGTCCCCGCGAACCCGGGACTAGGTTGGCCAGTCACCGACATGTCCGACGACTATAGGGTCGTCCCCACGACCCCGGGACTAGGTTGGCCTGCCGCCGACATATCCGACAACTATAGGGTCGTCCCCACGAACCCGGGACTAGGTTGGCCAGTCACCGACATGTCCGACGACTATAGGGTCGTCCCCACGACCCGGGACAAAGTTGGCCAGTCACCGACATGTCCGACGACTATAGGGTCGTCCCCACGACCACTGGCCAAAGTTGCCCAGCCGCCGACATGTCCGACGACTATAGGGTCTTCCCCACGCCCCGGGCCAAAGTTGGCCAGCCGCCGACATGTCCGACGACTATAGGGTCGTCCCCACGACCCCGGGACTAGGTTGGCCCGCCGCCGACATGTCCGACGACTATAGGGTCGTCCCCACGCCCCGGGCCAAAGTTGGCCAGCCGCCGACATGTCCGACGACTATAGGGTCATCCCCACGACCCCGGGACAAGATTGGCCCGCCACCGTCATGTCCGACGACTATAGGGTCGTCCCCACGACCCCGGGACTAGGTTGGCCTGCCGCGGACATGTCCGACGACTATAGGGTCGTCCCCACGACCCCGGGACTAGGTTGGCCCGCCGCCGACTTGTCCGACGACTATAGGGTCGTCCCCACGACCCGGGATAAAGTTGGCCAGTCACCGACATGTCCGACGACTATGGGGTCGTCCCCACGACCACTGGCCAAAGTTGCCCAGCCGCCGACATGTCCGACGACTATAGGGTCGTCCCCACGAACCCGGGACTAGGTTGGCCAGTCACCGACATGTCCGACGACTATAGGGTCGTCCCCAAGACCACGGGCCAAGTTGCCCTGCCGCCGACATGTCCGACGACTATAGGGTCGTCCCCACGACCCCGGGTCTAGGTTGTCCCGCCGTCGACATGTCCGACGACTATAGGGTCGTCCCCACGAACCCGGGACTAGGTTGGCCAGTCACCGACATGTCCGACGACTATAGGGTCGTCCCCACGACCCGGGCCAAAGTTGACCTGCCGCCGACATGTCCGACGACTATAGGGTCGTCCCCACGACCCCGGGACTAGGTTGGCCTGCCGCCGACATGTCCAACGACTATAGGGTCGTCCCCACGAACCCGGGACTAGGTTGGCCAGTCACCGACATGTCCGACGACTATAGGGTCGTCCCCACGACCACTGGCCAAAGTTGCCCAGCCGCCGACATGTCCGACGACTATAGGGTCGTCCCCACGACCCGGGCCAAAGTTGGCCAGCCGCCGACATGTCCGACGACTTTAGGGTCGTCCGCACGACCCCGGGACTAGGTTGGCCTGTCGCCGACATGTCCGACGACTATAGGGTCGTCCCCACGAACCCGCGACTAGGTTGGCCAGTCACCGACATGTCCGACGACTATAGGGTCGTCCCCACGACCACTGGCCAAAGTTGCCCAGCCGCCGACATGTCCGACGACTATAGGGTCGTCCCCACGACCACGGGCCAAAGTTGCCCTGCCGCCGACATGTCCGACGACTATAGGGTCGTCCCCGCGACCCCGGGACTAGGTTCGCCCGCCGCCGACATGTCCGACGACTATAGGGTCGTCCCCACGCCCCGGGCCAAAGTTGGCCAGCCGCCGACATGTCCGACGACTATAGGGTCGTCCCCCACGACCCCGGGACAAGATTGGCCCGCCACCGTCATGTCCGACGACTATAGGGTCGTCCCCACGACCCCGGGACTAGGTTGGCCAGTCACCGACATGTCCGACGACTATAGGGTCGTCCCCACGACCCGGGCCAAAGTTGACCTGCCGCCGACATGTCCGACGACTATAGGGTCGTCCCCACGACCCCGGGACTAGGTTGGCCTGCCGCCGACATGTCCAACGACTATAGGGTCGTCCCCACGAACCCGGGACTAGGTTGGCCAGTCACCGACATGTCCGACGACTATAGGGTCGTCCCCACGACCACTGGCCAAAGTTGCCCAGCCGCCGACATGTCCGACGACTATAGGGTCGTCCCCACGACCCGGGCCAAAGTTGGCCAGCCGCCGACATGTCCGACGACTTTAGGGTCGTCCGCACGACCCCGGGACTAGGTTGGCCTGTCGCCGACATGTCCGACGACTATAGGGTCGTCCCCACGAACCCGCGACTAGGTTGGCCAGTCACCGACATGTCCGACGACTATAGGGTCGTCCCCAAGACCACGGGCCAAAGTTGCCCAGCCGCCGACATGTCCGACGACTATAGGGTCGTCCCCACGACCCGGGCCAAAGTTGACCTGCCGCCGACATGTCCGACGACTATAGGGTCGTCCCCACGACCACGGGCCAAAGTTGCCCTGCCGCCGACATGTCCGACGACTATAGGGTCGTCCCCACGAGCACTGGCCAAAGTTGCCCAGCCGCCGACATGTCCGACGACTATAGGGTCGTCCCCACGACCACGGGCCAAAGTTGCCCTGCCGCCGACATGTCCGACGACTATAGGGTCGTCCCCACGACCCCGGGACTAGGTTCGCCCGCCGCCGACATGTCCGACGACTATAGGGTCGTCCCCACGCCCCGGGCCAAAGTTGGCCAGCCGCCGACATGTCCGACGACTATAGGGTCGTCCCCACGACCCCGGGACAAGATTGGCCCGCCACCGTCATGTCCGACGACTATAGGGTCGTCCCCACGACCCCGGGACTAGGTTGGCCAGTCACCGACATGTCCGACGACTATAGGGTCGTCCCCACGACCCGGGCCAAAGTTGACCTGCCGCCGACATGTCCGACGACTATAGGGTCGTCCCCACGACCCCGGGACTAGGTTGGCCTGCCGCCGACATGTCCGACGACTATAGGGTCGTCCCCACGACCACTGGCCAAAGTTGCCCAGCCGCCGACATGTCCGACGACTATAGGGTCGTCCCCACGACCCGGGCCAAAGTTGGCCAGCCGCCGACATGTCCGACGACTTTAGGGTCGTCCGCACGACCCCGGGACTAGGTTGGCCTGTCGCCGACATGTCCGACGACTATAGGGTCGTCCCCACGAACCCGCGACTAGGTTGGCCAGTCACCGACATGTCCGACGACTATAGGGTCGTCCCCAAGACCACGGGCCAAAGTTGCCCAGCCGCCGACATGTCCGACGACTATAGGGTCGTCCCCACGACCCCGGGACTAGGTTGGCCCGCCGCCGACTTGTCCGACGACTATAGGGTCGTCCCCGCGACCCCGGGACTAGGTTGGCCCGCCGCCGACTTTTACGACGACTATAGGGTCGTCCCTACGACACTGGGCCTACGTTGGCCCGCCGCAGACTTGTCCGACGACTATAGGGTCGTCCCTACGACCCCGGGCCTACGTTGTCCCGCCGCCGACATGTCCGACGATTGTAGGTTCGTCCCCACGGCCCTGGGACTAGATTGGCCCGCCACCATCATGTCCAACGACTATAGGGTCGTCCCCTCGACCCCAGTAATATGTTGGCCAGACGCCGACTTGTCCGACCACTATAGGGTCGTCCCCACGACCCCGGGCCTACGTTGGCCCGCCGCCGACTTGTCCGACGTCTATAGGGTCGTCCCCACGACCCCGGGACTAGATTGGCCCGCCACCGACTTGTGCGACGACTATAGGGTCGTCCCCACGACCCCGGGACTAGGTTGGCCCGCCGCCGACTTGTCCGACGACTATAGGGTCGTCCCCACGACCCCGGGACTAGGTTGGCCCGCCGCCGGCTTGTCCGACGACTATAGGGTCGTCCCCACGACCCCCGGACTAGATTGCCCCGCCACCGTCATGTCCTACGACTATAGGGTCGTCCCCTCGACCCCGGGACTATGTTGGCCAGCCGCCGACATGTCCGACGACTATAGGGTCGTCCCCACGACCCCGGGACTAGGTTGGCTCGCCACCAACATGTCCGACGAATATAGGGTCGTCCCCACGACCCCGGGACTAGGTTGGCCCGCCGCCGACTTGTCCGACGACTATAGGGTCGTCTCCACGACCACTGGCCAAAGTTGCCCAGCCGCCGACATGTCCGACGACTATAGGGTCGTCCCGACGACCCCGGGACTAGGTTGGCCCGCCACCGTCATGTCCGACGACTATCGGTACGTCCCTACGACCCTGGGCATACGTTGGCCCGCCGCCGACATGTCCGACGACTATAGGTTCGTCCCCACGACCCCGGGACTAGGTTGGCCTGCCGCCGACATTTCCAACGACTATAGGGTCGTCCCCGCGAACCCGGGACTAGGTTGGCCAGTCACCGACATGTCCGACGACTATAGGGTCGTCCCCACGACCCCGGGACTAGGTTGGCCTGCCGCCGACATATCCGACAACTATAGGGTCGTCCCCACGAACCCGGGACTAGGTTGGCCAGTCACCGACATGTCCGACGACTATAGGGTCGTCCCCACGACCCGGGACAAAGTTGGCCAGTCACCGACATGTCCGACGACTATAGGGTCGTCCCCACGACCACTGGCCAAAGTTGCCCAGCCGCCGACATGTCCGACGACTATAGGGTCTTCCCCACGCCCCGGGCCAAAGTTGGCCAGCCGCCGACATGTCCGACGACTATAGGGTCGTCCCCACGACCCCGGGACTAGGTTGGCCCGCCGCCGACATGTCCGACGACTATAGGGTCGTCCCCACGCCCCGGGCCAAAGTTGGCCAGCCGCCGACATGTCCGACGACTATAGGGTCATCCCCACGACCCCGGGACAAGATTGGCCCGCCACCGTCATGTCCGACGACTATAGGGTCGTCCCCACGACCCCGGGACTAGGTTGGCCTGCCGCGGACATGTCCGACGACTATAGGGTCGTCCCCACGACCCCGGGACTAGGTTGGCCCGCCGCCGACTTGTCCGACGACTATAGGGTCGTCCCCACGACCCGGGATAAAGTTGGCCAGTCACCGACATGTCCGACGACTATGGGGTCGTCCCCACGACCACTGGCCAAAGTTGCCCAGCCGCCGACATGTCCGACGACTATAGGGTCGTCCCCACGAACCCGGGACTAGGTTGGCCAGTCACCGACATGTCCGACGACTATAGGGTCGTCCCCAAGACCACGGGCCAAGTTGCCCTGCCGCCGACATGTCCGACGACTATAGGGTCGTCCCCACGACCCCGGGTCTAGGTTGTCCCGCCGTCGACATGTCCGACGACTATAGGGTCGTCCCCACGAACCCGGGACTAGGTTGGCCAGTCACCGACATGTCCGACGACTATAGGGTCGTCCCCACGACCCGGGCCAAAGTTGACCTGCCGCCGACATGTCCGACGACTATAGGGTCGTCCCCACGACCCCGGGACTAGGTTGGCCTGCCGCCGACATGTCCGACAACTATAGGGTCGTCCCCACGACCCGGGACAAAGTTGGCCAGTCACCGACATGTCCGACGACTATAGGGTCGTCCCCACGACCACTGGCCAAAGTTGCCCAGCCGCCGACATGTCCGACGACTATAGGGTCGTCCCCACGAACCCGGGACTAGGTTGGCCAGTCACCGACATGTCCGACGACTATAGGGTCGTCCCCAAGACCACGGGCCAAGTTGCCCTGCCGCCGACATGTCCGACGACTATAGGGTCGTCCCCACGACCCCGGGTCTAGGTTGGCCCGCCGTCGACATGTCCGACAACTATAGGGTCGTCCCCACCAACCCGGGACTAGGTTGGCCAGTCACCGACATGTCCGACGACTATAGGGTCGTCCCCACGACCCGGGCCAAAGTTGACCTGCCGCCGACATGTCCGACGACTATAGGGTCGTCCCCACGACCCGGGACAAAGTTGGCCAGCCGCCGACGTGTCCTACGACTATGGGGTCGTCCCCACGACCACGAGACTAGGTTGGCCAGCCGCCGACATGTCCGACGACTATAGGGTCGTCCCCACCACCCCGGGTCTAGGTTGGCCAGCCGCCAACATGTCCGACGACTATAGGGTCGTCCCCACGACCACGGGCCAAAGTTGCCCTGCCGCCGACATGTCCGACGACTATAGGGTCGTCCCCACGACCACTGCCCAAAGTTGCCCAGCCGCCGACATGTCCGACGACTATAGGGTCGTCCCCACGACCACGGGCCAAAGTTGCCCTGCCGCCGACATGTCCGACGACTATGGGGTCGTCCCCACGACCCCGGGACTAGGTTGGCCCGCCGCCGACATGTCCGACGACTATAGGGTCTTCCCCACGCCCCGGGCCAAAGTTGGCCAGCCGTCAACATGTCCGACGACTATAGGGTCGTCCCCACGACCCGGGACAAAGTTGGCCAGTCACCGACATGTCCGACGACTATAGGGTCGTCCCCACGACCACTGGCCAAAGTTGCCCAGCCGCCGACATGTCCGACGACTATAGGGTCGTCCCCACGAACCCGGGACTAGGTTGGCCAGTCACCGACATGTCCGACGACTATAGGGTCGTCCCCAAGACCACGGGCCAAGTTGCCTGGCCGCCGACATGTCCGACGACTATAGGGTCGTCCCCACGACCCCGGGTCTAGGTTGGCCCGCCGTCGACATGTCCGACAACTATAGGGTCGTCCCCACCAACCCGGGACTAGGTTGGCCAGTCACCGACATGTCCGACGACTATAGGGTCGTCCCCACGACCCGGGCCAAAGTTGACCTGCCGCCGACATGTCCGACGACTATAGGGTCGTCCCCACGACCCGGGACAAAGTTGGCCAGCCGCCGACGTGTCCTACGACTATGGGGTCGTCCCCACGACCACGAGACTAGGTTGGCCAGCCGCCGACATGTCCGACGACTATAGGGTCGTCCCCACCACCCCGGGTCTAGGTTGGCCAGCCGCCAACATGTCCGACGACTATAGGGTCGTCCCCACGACCACGGGCCAAAGTTGCCCTGCCGCCGACATGTCCGACGACTATAGGGTCGTCCCCACGACCACTGCCCAAAGTTGCCCAGCCGCCGACATGTCCGACGACTATAGGGTCGTCCCCACGACCACGGGCCAAAGTTGCCCTGCCGCCGACATGTCCGACGACTATGGGGTCGTCCCCACGACCCCGGGACTAGGTTGGCCCGCCGCCGACATGTCCGACGACTATAGGGTCTTCCCCACGCCCCGGGCCAAAGTTGGCCAGCCGTCAACATGTCCGACGACTATAGGGTCGTCCCCACGACCACGGGCCAAAGTTGCCCTGCCGCCGACATGTCCGACGACTATAGGGTCGTCCCCACGAACCCGGGACTAGGTTGGCCAGTCACCGACATGTCCGACGACTATAGGGTCGTCCCCACGACCCCGGGACTAGGTTGGCCTGCCGCCGACATATCCGACGACTATAGGGTCGTCCCCACGAACCCGGGACTAGGTTGGCCAGTCACCGACATGTCCGACGACTATAGGGTCGTCCCCAAGACCACGGGCCAAAGTTGCCCTGCCGCCGACATGTCCGACGACTATAGGGTCGTCCTGACGACCCCGGGTCTAGGTTGGCCCGCCGTCGACATGTCCGACGACTATAGGGTCGTCCCCACGCCCGGGCCAAAGTTGGCCAGCCGCCGACATGTCCGACGACTATAGGGTCGTCCCCACGACCCCGGGACTAGATTGGCCCGCCACCGTCATGTCCGACGACTATAGGGTCGTCCCCACGACCCCGGGACTAGGTTGGCCCGCCGCCGACATGTCCGACGACTATAGGGTCGTCCCCACGCCCCGGGCCAAAGTTGGCCAGCCGCCGACATGTCCGACGACTATAGGGTCGTCCCCACGACCCCGGGACAAGATTGGCCCGCCACCGTCATGTCCGACGACTATAGGGTCGTCCCCACGACCCCGGGACTAGGTTGGCCTGCCGCGGACATGTCCGACGACTATAGGGTCGTCCCCACGACCCCGGGACTAGGTTGGCCCGCCGCCGACTTGTCCGACGACTATAGGGTCGTCCCCACGACCCGGGATAAAGTTGGCCAGTCACCGACATGTCCGACGACTATAGGGTCGTCCCCACGACCACTGGCCAAAGTTGCCCAGCCGCCGACATGTCCGACGACTATAGGGTCGTCCCCACGAACCCGGGACTAGGTTGGCCAGTCACCGACATGTCCGACGACTATAGGGTCGTCCCCAAGACCACGGGCCAAGTTGCCCTGCCGCCGACATGTCCGACGACTATAGGGTCGTCCCCACGACCCCGGGTCTAGGTTGTCCCGCCGTCGACATGTCCGACGACTATAGGGTCGTCCCCACGAACCCGGGACTAGGTTGGCCAGTCACCGACATGTCCGACGACTATAGGGTCGTCCCCACGACCCGGACCAAAGTTGACCTGCCGCCGACATGTCCGACGACTATAGGGTCGTCCCCACGACCCCGGGACTAGGTTGGCCTGCCGCCGACATGTCCAACGACTATAGGGTCGTCCCCACGAACCCGGGACTAGGTTGGCCAGTCACCGACATGTCCGACGACTATAGGGTCGTCCCCACGACCACTGGCCAAAGTTGCCCAGCCGCCGACATGTCCGACGACTATAGAGTCGTCCCCACGACCCCGGGACTAGGTTGGCCCGCCGCCGACTTGTCCGACGACTATAGGGTCGTCCCCACGACCCGGGACACAGTTGGCCAGCCGCCGACATGTCCCACGACTTTAGGGTCGTCCCCACGACCCCGGGTCTAGGTTGGCCTGCCGCCGACATGCCCGACGACTATAGGGTCGTCCCCACGAACCCGGGACTAGGTTGGCCAGTCACCGACATGTCCGACGACTATAGGGTCGTCCCCAAGACCACGGGCCAAAGTTGCCCTGCCGCCGACATGTCCGACGACTATAGGGTCGTCCCCACGACCACTGGCCAAAGTTGCCCAGCCGCCGACATGTCCGACGACTATAGGGTCGTCCCCACGACCACGGGCCAAAGTTGCACTGCCGCCGACATGTCCGACGACTATAGGGTCGTCCCCACGACCCCGGGACTAGATTGGCCCGCCACCGTCATGTCCGACGACTATAGAGTCGTCCCCACGACCCCGGGACTAGGTTGGCCCGCCGCCGACTTGTCCGACGACTATAGGGTCGTCCCCACGACCCGGGACACAGTTGGCCAGCCGCCGACATGTCCCACGACTTTAGGGTCGTCCCCACGACCCCGGGTCTAGGTTGGCCTGCCGCCGACATGCCCGACGACTATAGGGTCGTCCCCACGAACCCGGGACTAGGTTGGCCAGTCACCGACATGTCCGACGACTATAGGGTCGTCCCCAAGACCACGGGCCAAAGTTGCCCTGCCGCCGACATGTCCGATGACTATAGGGTCGTCCCCACGACCACTGGCCAAAGTTGCCCAGCCGCCGACATGTCCGACGACTATAGGGTCGTCCCCACGACCACGGGCCAAAGTTGCACTGCCGCCGACATGTCCGACGACTATAGGGTCGTCCCCACGACCCCGGGACTAGATTGGCCCGCCACCGACATGTCCGACGACTATAGGGTCGTCCCCACGACCCCAGGACTAGATTGGCCCGCCACAGTCATGTCCGACGACTATAGGGTCGTCTCCACGACCCCGGGACTAGGTTGGCCCGCCGCCGACTTGTCCGACGACTATAGGGTCGTCCTCGCGACCCCGGGACTAGGTTGGCCCGCCGCCGACTTTTACGACGACTATAGGGTCGTCCCTACGACACTGGGCCTACGTTGGCCCGCCGCAGACTTGTCCGACGACTATAGGGTCGTCCCTACGACCCCGGGCCTACGTTGTCCCGCCGCCGACATGTCCGACGATTGTAGGTTCGTCCCCACGGCCCTGGGACTAGATTGGCCCGCCACCATCATGTCCAACGACTATAGGGTCGTCCCCTCGACCCCAGGAATATGTTGGCCAGACGCCGACTTGTCCGCCCACTATAGGGTCGTCCCCACGACCCCGGGCCTACGTTGGCCCGCCGCCGACTTGTCCGACGTCTATAGGGTCGTCCCCACGACCCCGGGACAAGATTGGCCCGCCACCGTCATGTCCGACGACTATAGGGTCGTCCCCATGACCCCGGGACTAGGTTGGCCTGCCGCGGACATGTCCGACGACTATAGGGTCGTCCCCACGACCCCGGGACTAGGTTGGCCCGCCGCCGACTTGTCCGACGACTATAGGGTCGTCCCTACGACCCCGGGCCTACGTTGTCCCGCCGCCGACATGTCCGACGATTGTAGGTTCGTCCCCACGGCCCTGGGACTAGATTGGCCCGCCACCATCATGTCCAACGACTATAGGGTCGTCCCCTCGACCCCAGGAATATGTTGGCCAGACGCCGACTTGTCCGACCACTATAGGGTCGTCCCCACGACCCCGGGCCTACGTTGGCCCGCCGCCGACTTGTCCGACGTCTATAGGGTCGTCCCCACGACCCCGGGACTAGATTGGCCCGCCACCGACTTGTGCGACGACTATAGGGTCGTCCCCACGACCCCGGGACTAGGTTGGCCCGCCGCCGACTTGTCCGACGACTATAGGGTCGTCCCCACGACCCCGGGATTAGGTTGGCCCGCCGCCGGCTTGTCCGACGACTATAGGGTCGTCCCCACGACCCCCGGACTAGATTGCCCCGCCACCGTCATGTCCTACGACTATAGGGTCGTCCCCTCGACCCCGGGACTATGTTGGCCAGCCGCCGACATGTCCGACGACTATAGGGTCGTCCCCACGACCCCGGGACTAGGTTGGCTCGCCACCAACATGTCCGACGAATATAGGGTCGTCCCCACGACCCCGGGACTAGGTTGGCCCGCCGCCGACTTGTCCGACGACTATAGGGTCGTCTCCACGACCACTGGCCAAAGTTGCCCAGCCGCCGACATGTCCGACGACTATAGGGTCGTCCCGACGACCCCGGGACTAGGTTGGCCCGCCACCGTCATGTCCGACGATTATCGGTTCGTCCCTACGACCCTGGGCATACGTTGGCCCGCCGCCGACATGTCCGACGACTATAGGTTCGTCCCCACGACCCCGGGACTAGGTTGGCCTGCCGCCGACATGTCCAACGACTATAGGGTCGTCCCCGCGAACCCGGGACTAGGTTGGCCAGTCACCGACATGTCCGACGACTATAGGGTCGTCCCCACGACCCCGGGACTAGGTTGGCCTGCCGCCGACATATCCGACGACTATAGGGTCGTCCCCACGAACCCGGGACTAGGTTGGCCAGTCACCGACATGTCCGACGACTATAGGGTCGTCCCCAAGACCACGGGCCAAAGTTGCCCTGCCGCCGACATGTCCGACGACTATAGGGTCGTCCCCACGACCCCGGGTCTAGGTTGGCCCGCCGTCGACATGTCCTACGACTATAGGGTCGTCCCCACGCCCCGGCCCAAAGTTGGCCAGCCGCCGACATGTCCGACGACTATAGGGTCGTCCCCACGACCCGGGCCAAAGTTGGCCAGCCGCCGACATGTTCGACGACTTTAGGGTCGTCCCCACGACCCCGGGACTAGGTTGGCCTGCCGCCGACATGTCCGACAACTATAGGGTCGTCCCCACGACCCGGGACAAAGTTGGCCAGTCACCGACATGTCCGACGACTATAGGGTCGTCCCCACGACCACTGGCCAAAGTTGCCCAGCCGCCGACATGTCCGACGACTATAGGGTCGTCCCCACGAACCCGGGACTAGGTTGGCCAGTCACCGACATGTCCGACGACTATAGGGTCGTCCCCAAGACCACGGGCCAAGTTGCCCTGCCGCCGACATGTCCGACGACTATAGGGTCGTCCCCACGACCCCGGGTCTAGGTTGGCCCGCCGTCGACATGTCCGACAACTATAGGGTCGTCCCCACCAACCCGGGACTAGGTTGGCCAGTCACCGACATGTCCGACGACTATAGGGTCGTCCCCACGACCCGGGCCAAAGTTGACCTGCCGCCGACATGTCCGACGACTATAGGGTCGTCCCCACGACCCGGGACAAAGTTGGCCAGCCGCCGACGTGTCCTACGACTATGGGGTCGTCCCCACGACCACGAGACTAGGTTGGCCAGCCGCCGACATGTCCGACGACTATAGGGTCGTCCCCACCACCCCGGGTCTAGGTTGGCCAGCCGCCAACATGTCCGACGACTATAGGGTCGTCCCCACGACCACGGGCCAAAGTTGCCCTGCCGCCGACATGTCCGACGACTATAGGGTCGTCCCCACGAACCCGGGACTAGGTTGGCCAGTCACCGACATGTCCGACGACTATAGGGTCGTCCCCACGACCCGGGACAAAGTTGGCCAGTCACCGACATGTCCGACGACTATAGGGTCGTCCCCACGACCACTGGCCAAAGTTGCCCAGCCGCCGACATGTCCGACGACTATAGGGTCTTCCCCACGCCCCGGGCCAAAGTTGGCCAGCCGCCGACATGTCCGACGACTATAGGGTCGTCCCCACGACCCCGGGACTAGGTTGGCCCGCCGCCGACATGTCCGACGACTATAGGGTCGTCCCCACGACCCCGGGACTAGATTGGCCCGCCACCGTCATGTCCGACGACTATAGGGTCGTCCCCACGACCCCGGGACTAGGTTGGCCCGCCGCCGACATGTCCGACGACTATAGGGTCGTCCCCACGCCCCGGGCCAAAGTTGGCCAGCCGCCGACATGTCCGACGACTATAGGGTCGTCCCCACGACCCCGGGACAAGATTGGCCCGCCACCGTCATGTCCGACGACTATAGGGTCGTCCCCACGACCCCGGGACTAGGTTGGCCTGCCGCGGACATGTCCGACGACTATAGGGTCGTCCCCACGACCCCGGGACTAGGTTGGCCCGCCGCCGACTTGTCCGACGACTATAGGGTCGTCCCCACGACCCGGGATAAAGTTGGCCAGTCACCGACATGTCCGACGACTATAGGGTCGTCCCCACGACCACTGGCCAAAGTTGCCCAGCCGCCGACATGTCCGACGACTATAGGGTCGTCCCCACGAACCCGGGACTAGGTTGGCCAGTCACCGACATGTCCGACGACTATAGGGTCGTCCCCAAGACCACGGGCCAAGTTGCCCTGCCGCCGACATGTCCGACGACTATAGGGTCGTCCCCACGACCCCGGGTCTAGGTTGTCCCGCCGTCGACATGTCCGACGACTATAGGGTCGTCCCCACGAACCCGGGACTAGGTTGGCCAGTCACCGACATGTCCGACGACTATAGGGTCGTCCCCACGACCCGGACCAAAGTTGACCTGCCGCCGACATGTCCGACGACTATAGGGTCGTCCCCACGACCCCGGGACTAGGTTGGCCTGCCGCCGACATGTCCAACGACTATAGGGTCGTCCCCACGAACCCGGGACTAGGTTGGCCAGTCACCGACATGTCCGACGACTATAGGGTCGTCCCCACGACCACTGGCCAAAGTTGCCCAGCAGCCGACATGTCCGACGACTATAGAGTCGTCCCCACGACCCCGGGACTAGGTTGGCCCGCCGCCGACTTGTCCGACGACTATAGGGTCGTCCCCACGACCCGGGACACAGTTGGCCAGCCGCCGACATGTCCCACGACTTTAGGGTCGTCCCCACGACCCCGGGTCTAGGTTGGCCTGCCGCCGACATGCCCGACGACTATAGGGTCGTCCCCACGAACCCGGGACTAGGTTGGCCAGTCACCGACATGTCCGACGACTATAGGGTCGTCCCCAAGACCACGGGCCAAAGTTGCCCTGCCGCCGACATGTCCGACGACTATAGGGTCGTCCCCACGACCACTGGCCAAAGTTGCCCAGCCGCCGACATGTCCGACGACTATAGGGTCGTCCCCACGACCACGGGCCAAAGTTGCACTGCCGCCGACATGTCCGACGACTATAGGGTCGTCCCCACGACCCCGGGACTAGATTGGCCCGCCACCGTCATGTCCGACGACTATAGAGTCGTCCCCACGACCCCGGGACTAGGTTGGCCCGCCGCCGACTTGTCCGACGACTATAGGGTCGTCCCCACGACCCGGGACACAGTTGGCCAGCCGCCGACATGTCCCACGACTTTAGGGTCGTCCCCACGACCCCGGGTCTAGGTTGGCCTGCCGCCGACATGCCCGACGACTATAGGGTCGTCCCCACGAACCCGGGACTAGGTTGGCCAGTCACCGACATGTCCGACGACTATAGGGTCGTCCCCAAGACCACGGGCCAAAGTTGCCCTGCCGCCGACATGTCCGATGACTATAGGGTCGTCCCCACGACCACTGGCCAAAGTTGCCCAGCCGCCGACATGTCCGACGACTATAGGGTCGTCCCCACGACCACGGGCCAAATTTGCACTGCCGCCGACATGTCCGACGACTATAGGGTCGTCCCCACGACCCCGGGACTAGATTGGCCCGCCACCGACATGTCCGACGACTATAGGGTCGTCCCCACGACCCCAGGACTAGATTGGCCCGCCACAGTCATGTCCGACGACTATAGGGTCGTCTCCACGACCCCGGGACTAGGTTGGCCCGCCGCCGACTTGTCCGACGACTATAGGGTCGTCCTCGCGACCCCGGGACTAGGTTGGCCCGCCGCCGACTTTTACGACGACTATAGGGTCGTCCCTACGACACTGGGCCTACGTTGGCCCGCCGCAGACTTGTCCGACGACTATAGGGTCGTCCCTACGACCCCGGGCCTACGTTGTCCCGCCGCCGACATGTCCGACGATTGTAGGTTCGTCCCCACGGCCCTGGGACTAGATTGGCCCGCCACCATCATGTCCAACGACTATAGGGTCGTCCCCTCGACCCCAGGAATATGTTGGCCAGACGCCGACTTGTCCGACCACTATAGGGTCGTCCCCACGACCCCGGGCCTACGTTGGCCCGCCGCCGACTTGTCCGACGTCTATAGGGTCGTCCCCACGACCCCGGGACTAGATTGGCCCGCCACCGACTTGTGCGACGACTATAGGGTCGTCCCCACGACCCCGGGACTAGGTTGGCCCGCCGCCGACTTGTCCGACGACTATAGGGTCGTCCCCACGACCCCGGGACTAGGTTGGCCCGCCGCCGGCTTGTCCGACGACTATAGGGTCGTCCCCACGACCCCCGGACTAGATTGCCCCGCCACCGTCATGTCCTACGACTATAGGGTCGTCCCCTCGACCCCGGGACTATGTTGGCCAGCCGCCGACATGTCCGACGACTATAGGGTCGTCCCCACGACCCCGGGACTAGGTTGGCTCGCCACCAACATGTCCGACGAATATAGGGTCGTCCCCACGACCCCGGGACTAGGTTGGCCCGCCGCCGACTTGTCCGACGACTATAGGGTCGTCTCCACGACCACTGGCCAAAGTTGCCCAGCCGCCGACATGTCCGACGACTATAGGGTCGTCCCGACGACCCCGGGACTAGGTTGGCCCGCCACCGTCATGTCCGACGACTATCGGTTCGTCCCTACGACCCTGGGCATACGTTGGCCCGCCGCCGAAATGTCCGACGACTATAGGTTCGTCCCCACGACCCCGGGACTAGGTTGGCCTGCCGCCGACATGTCCAACGACTATAGGGTCGTCCCCGCGAACCCGGGACTAGGTTGGCCAGTCACCGACATGTCCGACGACTATAGGGTCGTCCCCACGACCCCGGGACTAGGTTGGCCTGCCGCCGACATATCCGACGACTATAGGGTCGTCCCCACGAACCCGGGACTAGGTTGGCCAGTCACCGACATGTCCGACGACTATAGGGTCGTCCCCAAGACCACGGGCCAAAGTTGCCCTGCCGCCGACATGTCCGACGACTATAGGGTCGTCCCCACGACCCCGGGTCTAGGTTGGCCCGCCGTCGACATGTCCTACGACTATAGGGTCGTCCCCACGCCCCGGCCCAAAGTTGGCCAGCCGCCGACATGTCCGACGACTATAGGGTCGGCCCCACGACCCGGGCCAAAGTTGGCCAGCCGCCGACATGTTCGACGACTTTAGGGTCGTCCCCACGACCCCGGGACTAGGTTGGCCTGCCGCCGACATGTCCGACAACTATAGGGTCGTCCCCACGACCCGGGACAAAGTTGGCCAGTCACCGACATGTCCGACGACTATAGGGTCGTCCCCACGACCACTGGCCAAAGTTGCCCAGCCGCCGACATGTCCGACGACTATAGGGTCGTCCCCACGAACCCGGGACTAGGTTGGCCAGTCACCGACATGTCCGACGACTATAGGGTCGTCCCCAAGACCACGGGCCAAGTTGCCCTGCCGCCGACATGTCCGACGACTATAGGGTCGTCCCCACGACCCCGGGTCTAGGTTGGCCCGCCGTCGACATGTCCGACAACTATAGGGTCGTCCCCACCAACCCGGGACTAGGTTGGCCAGTCACCGACATGTCCGACGACTATAGGGTCGTCCCCACGACCCGGGCCAAAGTTGACCTGCCGCCGACATGTCCGACGACTATAGGGTCGTCCCCACGACCCGGGACAAAGTTGGCCAGCCGCCGACGTGTCCTACGACTATGGGGTCGTCCCCACGACCACGAGACTAGGTTGGCCAGCCGCCGACATGTCCGACGACTATAGGGTCGTCCCCACCACCCCGGGTCTAGGTTGGCCAGCCGCCAACATGTCCGACGACTATAGGGTCGTCCCCACGACCACGAGCCAAAGTTGCCCTGCCGCCGACATGTCCGACGACTATAGGGTCGTCCCCACGAACCCGGGACTAGGTTGGCCAGTCACCGACATGTCCGACGACTATAGGGTCGTCCCCACGACCCGGGACAAAGTTGGCCAGTCACCGACATGTCCGACGACTATAGGGTCGTCCCCACGACCACTGGCCAAAGTTGCCCAGCCGCCGACATGTCCGACGACTATAGGGTCTTCCCCACGCCCCGGGCCAAAGTTGGCCAGCCGCCGACATGTCCGACGACTATAGGGTCGTCCCCACGACCCCGGGACTAGGTTGGCCCGCCGCCGACATGTCCGACGACTATAGGGTCGCCCCCACGCCCCGGGCCAAAGTTGGCCAGCCGCCGACATGTCCGACGACTATAGGGTCGTCCCCACGACCCCGGGACAAGATTGGCCCGCCACCGTCATGTCCGACGACTATAGGGTCGTCCCCACGACCCCGGGACTAGGTTGGCCTGCCGCGGACATGTCCGACGACTATAGGGTCGTCCCCACGACCCCGGGACTAGGTTGGCCCGCCGCCGACTTGTCCGACGACTATAGGGTCGTCCCTACGACCCCGGGCCTACGTTGTCCCGCCGCCGACATGTCCGACGATTGTAGGTTCGTCCCCACGGCCCTGGGACTAGATTGGCCCGCCACCATCATGTCCAACGACTATAGGGTCGTCCCCTCGACCCCAGGAATATGTTGGCCAGACGCCGACTTGTCCGACCACTATAGGGTCGTCCCCACGACCCCGGGCCTACGTTGGCCCGCCGCCGACTTGTCCGACGTCTATAGGGTCGTCCCCACGACCCCGGGACTAGATTGGCCCGCCACCGACTTGTGCGACGACTATAGGGTCGTCCCCACGACCCCGGGACTAGGTTGGCCCGCCGCCGACTTGTCCGACGACTATAGGGTCGTCCCCACGACCCCGGGACTAGGTTGGCCCGCCGCCGGCTTGTCCGACGACTATAGGGTCGTCCCCACGACCCCCGGACTAGATTGCCCCGCCACCGTCATGTCCTACGACTATAGGGTCGTCCCCTCGACCCCGGGACTATGTTGGCCAGCCGCCGACATGTCCGACGACTATAGGGTCGTCCCCACGACCCCGGGACTAGGTTGGCTCGCCACCAACATGTCCGACGAATATAGGGTCGTCCCCACGACCCCGGGACTAGGTTGGCCCGCCGCCGACTTGTCCGACGACTATAGGGTCGTCTCCACGACCACTGGCCAAAGTTGCCCAGCCGCCGACATGTCCGACGACTATAGGGTCGTCCCGACGACCCCGGGACTAGGTTGGCCCGCCACCGTCATGTCCGACGATTATCGGTTCGTCCCTACGACCCTGGGCATACGTTGGCCCGCCGCCGACATGTCCGACGACTATAGGTTCGTCCCCACGACCCCGGGACTAGGTTGGCCTGCCGCCGACATGTCCAACGACTATAGGGTCGTCCCCGCGAACCCGGGACTAGGTTGGCCAGTCACCGACATGTCCGACGACTATAGGGTCGTCCCCACGACCCCGGGACTAGGTTGGCCTGCCGCCGACATATCCGACGACTATAGGGTCGTCCCCACGAACCCGGGACTAGGTTGGCCAGTCACCGACATGTCCGACGACTATAGGGTCGTCCCCAAGACCACGGGCCAAAGTTGCCCTGCCGCCGACATGTCCGACGACTATAGGGTCGTCCCCACGACCCCGGGTCTAGGTTGGCCCGCCGTCGACATGTCCTACGACTATAGGGTCGTCCCCACGCCCCGGCCCAAAGTTGGCCAGCCGCCGACATGTCCGACGACTATAGGGTCGTCCCCACGACCCGGGCCAAAGTTGGCCAGCCGCCGACATGTTCGACGACTTTAGGGTCGTCCCCACGACCCCGGGACTAGGTTGGCCTGCCGCCGACATGTCCGACAACTATAGGGTCGTCCCCACGACCCGGGACAAAGTTGGCCAGTCACCGACATGTCCGACGACTATAGGGTCGTCCCCACGACCACTGGCCAAAGTTGCCCAGCCGCCGACATGTCCGACGACTATAGGGTCGTCCCCACGAACCCGGGACTAGGTTGGCCAGTCACCGACATGTCCGACGACTATAGGGTCGTCCCCAAGACCACGGGCCAAGTTGCCCTGCCGCCGACATGTCCGACGACTATAGGGTCGTCCCCACGACCCCGGGTCTAGGTTGGCCCGCCGTCGACATGTCCGACAACTATAGGGTCGTCCCCACCAACCCGGGACTAGGTTGGCCAGTCACCGACATGTCCGACGACTATAGGGTCGTCCCCACGACCCGGGCCAAAGTTGACCTGCCGCCGACATGTCCGACGACTATAGGGTCGTCCCCACGACCCGGGACAAAGTTGGCCAGCCGCCGACGTGTCCTACGACTATGGGGTCGTCCCCACGACCACGAGACTAGGTTGGCCAGCCGCCGACATGTCCGACGACTATAGGGTCGTCCCCACCACCCCGGGTCTAGGTTGGCCAGCCGCCAACATGTCCGACGACTATAGGGTCGTCCCCACGACCACGGGCCAAAGTTGCCCTGCCGCCGACATGTCCGACGACTATAGGGTCGTCCCCACGAACCCGGGACTAGGTTGGCCAGTCACCGACATGTCCGACGACTATAGGGTCGTCCCCACGACCCGGGACAAAGTTGGCCAGTCACCGACATGTCCGACGACTATAGGGTCGTCCCCACGACCACTGGCCAAAGTTGCCCAGCCGCCGACATGTCCGACGACTATAGGGTCTTCCCCACGCCCCGGGCCAAAGTTGGCCAGCCGCCGACATGTCCGACGACTATAGGGTCGTCCCCACGACCCCGGGACTAGGTTGGCCCGCCGCCGACATGTCCGACGACTATAGGGTCGTCCCCACGCCCCGGGCCAAAGTTGGCCAGCCGCCGACATGTCCGACGACTATAGGGTCGTCCCCACGACCCCGGGACAAGATTGGCCCGCCACCGTCATGTCCGACGACTATAGGGTCGTCCCCACGACCCCGGGACTAGGTTGGCCTGCCGCGGACATGTCCGACGACTATAGGGTCGTCCCCACGACCCCGGGACTAGGTTGGCCCGCCGCCGACTTGTCCGACGACTATAGGGTCGTCCCCACGACCCGGGATAAAGTTGGCCAGTCACCGACATGTCCGACGACTATAGGGTCGTCCCCACGACCACTGGCCAAAGTTGCCCAGCCGCCGACATGTCCGACGACTATAGGGTCGTCCCCACGAACCCGGGACTAGGTTGGCCAGTCACCGACATGTCCGACGACTATAGGGTCGTCCCCAAGACCACGGGCCAAGTTGCCCTGCCGCCGACATGTCCGACGACTATAGGGTCGTCCCCACGACCCCGGGTCTAGGTTGTCCCGCCGTCGACATGTCCGACGACTATAGGGTCGTCCCCACGAACCCGGGACTAGGTTGGCCAGTCACCGACATGTCCGACGACTATAGGGTCGTCCCCACGACCCGGGCCAAAGTTGACCTGCCGCCGACATGTCCGACGACTATAGGGTCGTCCCCACGACCCCGGGACTAGGTTGGCCTGCCGCCGACATGTCCGACAACTATAGGGTCGTCCCCACGACCCGGGACAAAGTTGGCCAGTCACCGACATGTCCGACGACTATAGGGTCGTCCCCACGACCACTGGCCAAAGTTGCCCAGCCGCCGACATGTCCGACGACTATAGGGTCGTCCCCACGAACCCGGGACTAGGTTGGCCAGTCACCGACATGTCCGACGGCTATAGGGTCGTCCCCAAGACCACGGGCCAAGTTGCCCTGCCGCCGACATGTCCGACGACTATAGGGTCGTCCCCACGACCCCGGGTCTAGGTTGGCCCGCCGTCGACATGTCCGACAACTATAGGGTCGTCCCCACCAACCCGGGACTAGGTTGGCCAGTCACCGACATGTCCGACGACTATAGGGTCGTCCCCACGACCCGGGCCAAAGTTGACCTGCCGCCGACATGTCCGACGACTATAGGGTCGTCCCCACGACCCGGGACAAAGTTGGCCAGCCGCCGACGTGTCCTACGACTATGGGGTCGTCCCCACGACCACGAGACTAGGTTGGCCAGCCGCC
Organism: Andrena fulva; assembly: GCA_946251845.1. Taxonomy (NCBI): domain Eukaryota; kingdom Metazoa; phylum Arthropoda; class Insecta; order Hymenoptera; family Andrenidae; genus Andrena; species Andrena fulva. Next base: position 197,216 of record CAMITZ010000029.1, on the reverse strand, counting down.
GACATGTCCGACGACTATAGGGTCGTCCCCACCACCCCGGGTCTAGGTTGGCCAGCCGCCAACATGTCCGACGACTATAGGGTCGTCCCCACGACCACGGGCCAAAGTTGCCCTGCCGCCGACATGTCCGACGACTATAGGGTCGTCCCCACGACCACGGGCCAAAGTTGCCCTGCCGCCGACATGTCCGACGACTATGGGGTCGTCCCCACGACCCCGGGACTAGGTTGGCCCGCCGCCGACATGTCCGACGACTATAGGGTCTTCCCCACGCCCCGGGCCAAAGTTGGCCAGCCGTCAACATGTCCGACGACTATAGGGTCGTCCCCACGACCACGGGCCAAAGTTGCCCTGCCGCCGACATGTCCGACGACTATAGGGTCGTCCCCACGAACCCGGGACTAGGTTGGCCAGTCACCGACATGTCCGACGACTATAGGGTCGTCCCCACGACCCGGGACAAAGTTGGCCAGTCACCGACATGTCCGACGACTATAGGGTCGTCCCCACGACCACTGGCCAAAGTTGCCCAGCCGCCGACATGTCCGACGACTATAGGGTCGTCCCCACGAACCCGGGACTAGGTTGGCCAGTCACCGACATGTCCGACGACTATAGGGTCGTCCCCAAGACCACGGGCCAAGTTGCCCTGCCGCCGACATGTCCGACGACTATAGGGTCGTCCCCACGACCCCGGGTCTAGGTTGGCCCGCCGTCGACATGTCCGACAACTATAGGGTCGTCCCCACCAACCCGGGACTAGGTTGGCCAGTCACCGACATGTCCGACGACTATAGGGTCGTCCCCACGACCCGGGCCAAAGTTGACCTGCCGCCGACATGTCCGACGACTATAGGGTCGTCCCCACGACCCGGGACAAAGTTGGCCAGCCGCCGACGTGTCCTACGACTATGCGGTCGTCCCCACGACCACGAGACTAGGTTGGCCAGCCGCCGACATGTCCGACGACTATAGGGTCGTCCCCACCACCCCGGGTCTAGGTTGGCCAGCCGCCAACATGTCCGACGACTATAGGGTCGTCCCCACGACCACGGGCCAAAGTTGCCCTGCCGCCGACATGTCCGACGACTATAGGGTCGTCCCCACGACCACTGCCCAAAGTTGCCCAGCCGCCGACATGTCCGACGACTATAGGGTCGTCCCCACGACCACGGGCCAAAGTTGTCCTGCCGCCGACATGTCCGACGACTATGGGGTCGTCCCCACGACCCCGGGACTAGGTTGGCCCGCCGCCGACATGTCCGACGACTATAGGGTCTTCCCCACGCCCCGGGCCAAAGTTGGCCAGCCGTCAACATGTCCGACGACTATAGGGTCGTCCCCACGACCACGGGCCAAAGTTGCCCTGCCGCCGACATGTCCGACGACTATAGGGTCGTCCCCACGAACCCGGGACTAGGTTGGCCAGTCACCGACATGTCCGACGACTATAGGGTCGTCCCCACGACCCCGGGACTAGGTTGGCCTGCCGCCGACATATCCGACGACTATAGGGTCGTCCCCACGAACCCGGGACTAGGTTGGCCAGTCACCGACATGTCCGACGACTATAGGGTCGTCCCCAAGACCACGGGCCAAAGCTGCCCTGCCGCCGACATGTCCGACGACTATAGGGTCGTCCTGACGACCCCGGGTCTAGGTTGGCCCGCCGTCGACATGTCCGACGACTATAGGGTCGTCCCCACGCCCGGGCCAAAGTTGGCCAGCCGCCGACATGTCCGACGACTATAGGGTCGTCCCCACGACCCCGGGACTAGATTGGCCCGCCACCGTCATGTCCGACGACTATAGGGTCGTCCCCACGACCCCGGGACTAGGTTGGCCCGCCGCCGACATGTCCGACGACTATAGGGTCGTCCCCACGCCCCGGGCCAAAGTTGGCCAGCCGCCGACATGTCCGACGACTATAGGGTCGTCCCCACGACCCCGGGACAAGATTGGCCCGCCACCGTCATGTCCGACGACTATAGGGTCGTCCCCACGACCCCGGGACTAGGTTGGCCTGCCGCGGACATGTCCGACGACTATAGGGTCGTCCCCACGACCCCGGGACTAGGTTGGCCCGCCGCCGACTTGTCCGACGACTATAGGGTCGTCCCCACGACCCGGGATAAAGTTGGCCAGTCACCGACATGTCCGACGACTATAGGGTCGTCCCCACGACCACTGGCCAAAGTTGCCCAGCCGCCGACATGTCCGACGACTATAGGGTCGTCCCCACGAACCCGGGACTAGGTTGGCCAGTCACCGACATGTCCGACGACTATAGGGTCGTCCCCAAGACCACGGGCCAAGTTGCCCTGCCGCCGACATGTCCGACGACTATAGGGTCGTCCCCACGACCCCGGGACTAGATTGGCCCGCCACCGTCATGTCCGACGACTATACGGTCGTCCCCACGACCCCGGGACTAGGTTGGCCCGCCGACGACGTGTCCTACGACTATGGAGTCGTCCCCACGACCACGAGACTAGGTTGGCCAGCCGCCGACATGTCCGACGACTATAGGGTCGTCCCCACCACCCCGGGTCTAGGTTGGCCAGCCGCCAACATGTCCGACGACTATAGGGTCGTCCCTACGACCACGGGCCAAAGTTGCCCTGCCGCCGACATGTCCGACGACTATAGGGTCGTCCCCACGACCACGGGCCAAAGTTGCCCTGCCGCCAACATGTCCGACGACTATAGGGTCGTCCCCACGACCCCGGGACTAGGTTGGCCCGCCGCCGACATGTCCGACGACTATAGGGTCGTCCCCACGAACCCGGGACTAGGTTGGCCAGTCACCGACATGTCCGACGACTATAGGGTCGTCCCCAAGACCACGGGCCAAAGTTGCCCTGCCGCCGACATGTCCGACGACTATAGGGTCGTCCCCACGACCACGGGCCAAAGTTGCCCTGCCGCCAACATGTCCGACGACTATAGGGTCGTCCCCACGACCCCGGGACTAGGTTGGCCCGCCGTCGACATGTCCTACGACTATAGGGTCGTCCCCACGCCCCGGCCCAAAGTTGGCCAGCCGCCGACATGTCCGACGACTATAGGGTCGTCCCCACGACCCGGGCCGAAGTTGGCCAGCCGCCGACATGTTCGACGACTTTAGGGTCGTCCCCACGACCCCGGGACTAGGTTGGCCTGCCGCCGACATGTCCGACAACTATAGGGTCGTCCCCACGACCCGGGACAAAGTTGGCCAGTCACCGACATGTCCGACGACTATAGGGTCGTCCCCACGACCACTGGCCAAAGTTGCCCAGCCGCCGACATGTCCGACGACTATAGGGTCGTCCCCACGAACCCGGGACTAGGTTGGCCAGTCACCGACATGTCCGACGACTATAGGGTCGTCCCCAAGACCACGGGCCAAGTTGCCCTGCCGCCGACATGTCCGACGACTATAGGGTCGTCCCCACGACCCCGGGTCTAGGTTGTCCCGCCGTCGACATGTCCGACGACTATAGGGTCGTCCCCACGAACCCGGGACTAGGTTGGCCAGTCACCGACATGTCCGACGACTATAGGGTCGTCCCCACGACCCGGGCCAAAGTTGACCTGCCGCCGACATGTCCGACGACTATAGGGTCGTCCCCACGACCCCGGGACTAGGTTGGCCTGCCGCCGCCATGTCCGACAACTATAGGGTCGTCCCCACGACCCGGGCCAAAGTTGGCCAGCCGCCGACATGTCCGACGACTATAGGGTCGTCCCCACGACCACGGGCCAAAGTTGCCCTGCCGCCGACATGTCCGACGACTATAGGGTCGTCCCCACGACCACGGGCCAAAGTTGCCCTGCCGCCAACATGTCCGACGACTATAGGGTCGTCCCCACGACCCCGGGTCTAGGTTGGCCAGCCGCCAACATGTCCGACGACTATAGGGTCGTCCCCACGACCACGGGCCAAAGTTGCCCTGCCGCCGACATGTCCGACGACTATAGGGTCGTCCCCACGACCACGGGCCAGAGTTGCCCTGCCGCCAACATGTTCGACGACTATAGGGTCGTCCCCACGACCCCGGGACTAGGTTGGCCCGCCGTCGACATGTCCTACGACTATAGGGTCGTCCCCACGCCCCGGCCCAAAGTTGGCCAGCCGCCGACATGTCCGACGACTATAGGGTCGTCCCCACGACCCGGGCCAAAGTTGGCCAGCCGCCGACATGTTCGACGACTTTAGGGTCGTCCCCACGACCCCGGGACTAGGTTGGCCTGCCGCCGACATGTCCGACAACTATAGGGTCGTCCCCACGACCCGGGACAAAGTTGGCCAGTCACCGACATGTCCGACGACTATAGGGTCGTCCCCACGACCATTGGCCAAAGTTGCCCAGCCGCCGACATGTCCGACGACTATAGGGTCGTCCCCACGAACCCGGGACTAGGTTGGCCAGTCACCGACATGTCCGACGACTATAGGGTCGTCCCCAAGACCACGGGCCAAGTTGCCCTGCCGCCGACATGTCCGACGACTATAGGGTCGTCCCCACGACCCCGGGTCTAGGTTGGCCCGCCGTCGACATGTCCGACAACTATAGGGTCGTCCCCACCAACCCGGGACTAGGTTGGCCAGTCACCGACATGTCCGACGACTATAGGGTCGTCCCCACGACCCGGGCCAAAGTTGACCTGCCGCCGACATGTCCGACGACTATAGGCTCGTCCCCACGACCCGGGACAAAGTTGGCCAGCCGCCGACGTGTCCTACGACTATGGGGTCGTCCCCACGACCACGAGACTAGGTTGGCCAGCCGCCGACATGTCCGACGACTATAGGGTCGTCCCCACCACCCCGGGTCTAGGTTGGCCAGCCGCCAACATGTCCGACGACTATAGGGTCGTCCCCACGACCACGGGCCAAAGTTGCCCTGCCGCCGACATGTCCGACGACTATAGGGTCGTCCCCACGAACCCGGGACTAGGTTGGCCAGTCACCGACATGTCCGACGACTATAGGGTCGTCCCCACGACCCGGGACAAAGTTGGCCAGTCACCGACATGTCCGACGACTATAGGGTCGTCCCCACGACCACTGGCCAAAGTTGCCCAGCCGCCGACATGTCCGACGACTATAGGGTCTTCCCCACGCCCCGGGCCAAAGTTGGCCAGCCGCCGACATGTCCGACGACTATAGGGTCGTCCCCACGACCCCGGGACTAGGTTGGCCCGCCGCCGACATGTCCGACGACTATAGGGTCGTCCCCACGCCCCGGGCCAAAGTTGGCCAGCCACCGACATGTCCGACGACTATAGGGTCGTCCCCACGACCCCGGGACAAGATTGGCCCGCCACCGTCATGTCCGACGACTATAGGGTCGTCCCCACGACCCCGGGACTAGGTTGGCCTGCCGCGGACATGTCCGACGACTATAGGGTCGTCCCCACGACCCCGGGACTAGGTTGGCCCGCCGCCGACTTGTCCGACGACTATAGGGTCGTCCCCACGACCCGGGATAAAGTTGGCCAGTCACCGACATGTCCGACGACTATAGGGTCGTCCCCACGACCACTGGCCAAAGTTGCCCAGCCGCCGACATGTCCGACGACTATAGGGTCGTCCCCACGAACCCGGGACTAGGTTGGCCAGTCACCGACATGTCCGACGGCTATAGGGTCGTCCCCAAGACCACGGGCCAAGTTGCCCTGCCGCCGACATGTCCGACGACTATAGGGTCGTCCCCACGACCCCGGGTCTAGGTTGGCCCGCCGTCGACATGTCCGACAACTATAGGGTCGTCCCCACCAACCCGGGACTAGGTTGGCCAGTCACCGACATGTCCGACGACTATAGGGTCGTCCCCACGACCCGGGCCAAAGTTGACCTGCCGCCGACATGTCCGACGACTATAGGGTCGTCCCCACGACCCGGGACAAAGTTGGCCAGCCGCCGACGTGTCCTACGACTATGGGGTCGTCCCCACGACCACGAGACTAGGTTGGCCAGCCGCCGACATGTCCGACGACTATAGGGTCGTCCCCACCACCCCGGGTCTAGGTTGGCCAGCCGCCAACATGTCCGACGACTATAGGGTCGTCCCCACGACCACGGGCCAAAGTTGCCCTGCCGCCGACATGTCCGACGACTATAGGGTCGTCCCCACGACCACTGCCCAAAGTTGCCCAGCCGCCGACATGTCCGACGACTATAGGGTCGTCCCCACGACCACGGGCCAAAGTTGCCCTGCCGCCGACATGTCCGACGACTATGGGGTCGTCCCCACGACCCCGGGACTAGGTTGGCCCGCCGCCGACATGTCCGACGACTATAGGGTCTTCCCCACGCCCCGGGCCAAAGTTGGCCAGCCGTCAACATGTCCGACGACTATAGGGTCGTCCCCACGACCACGGGCCAAAGTTGCCCTGCCGCCGACATGTCCGACGACTATAGGGTCGTCCCCACGAACCCGGGACTAGGTTGGCCAGTCACCGACATGTCCGACGACTATAGGGTCGTCCCCACGACCCGGGACAAAGTTGGCCAGTCACCGACATGTCCGACGACTATAGGGTCGTCCCCACGACCACTGGCCAAAGTTGCCCAGCCGCCGACATGTCCGACGACTATAGGGTCGTCCCCACGAACCCGGGACTAGGTTGGCCAGTCACCGACATGTCCGACGACTATAGGGTCGTCCCCAAGACCACGGGCCAAGTTGCCCTGCCGCCGACATGTCCGACGACTATAGGGTCGTCCCCACGACCCCGGGTCTAGGTTGGCCCGCCGTCGACATGTCCGACAACTATAGGGTCGTCCCCACCAACCCGGGACTAGGTTGGCCAGTCACCGACATGTCCGACGACTATAGGGTCGTCCCCACGACCCGGGCCAAAGTTGACCTGCCGCCGACATGTCCGACGACTATAGGGTCGTCCCCACGACCCGGGACAAAGTTGGCCAGCCGCCGACGTGTCCTACGACTATGCGGTCGTCCCCACGACCACGAGACTAGGTTGGCCAGCCGCCGACATGTCCGACGACTATAGGGTCGTCCCCACCACCCGGGATAAAGTTGGCCAGTCACCGACATGTCCGACGACTATAGGGTCGTCCCCACGACCACTGGCCAAAGTTGCCCAGCCGCCGACATGTCCGACGACTATAGGGTCGTCCCCACGAACCCGGGACTAGGTTGGCCAGTCACCGACATGTCCGACGACTATAGGGTCGTCCCCAAGACCACGGGCCAAGTTGCCCTGCCGCCGACATGTCCGACGACTATAGGGTCGTCCCCACGACCCCGGGTCTAGGTTGTCCCGCCGTCGACATGTCCGACGACTATAGGGTCGTCCCCACGAACCCGGGACTAGGTTGGCCAGTCACCGACATGTCCGACGACTATAGGGTCGTCCCCACGACCCGGACCAAAGTTGACCTGCCGCCGACATGTCCGACGACTATAGGGTCGTCCCCACGACCGCGGGACTAGGTTGGCCTGCCGCCGACATGTCCAACGACTATAGGGTCGTCCCCACGAACCCGGGACTAGGTTGGCCAGTCACCGACATGTCCGACGACTATAGGGTCGTCCCCACGACCACTGGCCAAAGTTGCCCAGCCGCCGACATGTCCGACGACTATAGAGTCGTCCCCACGACCCCGGGACTAGGTTGGCCCGCCGCCGACTTGTCCGACGACTATAGGGTCGTCCCCACGACCCGGGACACAGTTGGCCAGCCGCCGACATGTCCCACGACTTTAGGGTCGTCCCCACGACCCCGGGTCTAGGTTGGCCTGCCGCCGACATGCCCGACGACTATAGGGTCGTCCCCACGAACCCGGGACTAGGTTGGCCAGTCACCGACATGTCCGACGACTATAGGGTCGTCCCCAAGACCACGGGCCAAAGTTGCCCTGCCGCCGACATGTCCGACGACTATAGGGTCGTCCCCACGACCACTGGCCAAAGTTGCCCAGCCGCCGACATGTCCGACGACTATAGGGTCGTCCCCACGACCACGGGCCAAAGTTGCACTGACGCCGACATGTCCGACGACTATAGGGTCGTCCCCACGACCCCGGGACTAGATTGGCCCGCCACCGTCATGTCCGACGACTATACGGTCGTCCCAACGACCCCGGGACTAGGTTGGCCCGCCGACGACGTGTCCTACGACTATGGGGTCGTCCCCACGACCACGAGACTAGGTTGGCCAGCCGCCGACATGTCCGACGACTATAGGGTCGTCCCCACCACCCCGGGTCTAGGTTGGCCAGCCGCCAACATGTCCGACGACTATAGGGTCGTCCCCACGACCACGGGCCAAAGTTGCCCTGCCGCCGACATGTCCGACGACTATAGGGTCGTCCCCACGACCACTGCCCAAAGTTGCCCAGCCGCCGACATGTCCGACGACTATAGGGTCGTCCCCACGACCACGGGCCAAAGTTGCCCTGCCGCCGACATGTCCGACGACTATGAGGTCGCCCCACGACCCCGGGACTAGGTTGGCCCGCCGCCGACATGTCCGACGACTATAGGGTCGTCCCCACGCCCCGGGCCAAAGTTGGCCAGCCGCCGACATGTCCGACGACTATAGGGTCGTCCCCACGACCCCGGGACAAGATTGGCCCGCCACCGTCATGTCCGACGACTATAGGGTCGTCCCCACAACCCCGGGACTAGGTTGGCCTGCCGCCGACATGTCCAACGACTATAGGGTCGTCCCCACGAACCCGGGACTAGGTTGGCCAGTCTCCGACATGTCCGACGACTATAGGGTCGTCCCCACGACCCGGGCCAAAGTTGGCCAGCCGCCGACATGTCCGACGACTATAGGGTCGTCCCCACGACCCCGGGACTAGATTGGCCCGCCACCGTCATGTCCGACGACTATACGGTCGTCCCCACGACCCCGGGACTAGGTTGGCCCGCCGACGACGTGTCCTACGACTATGGAGTCGTCCCCACGACCACGAGACTAGGTTGGCCAGCCGCCGACATGTCCGACGACTATAGGGTCGTCCCCACCACCCCGGGTCTAGGTTGGCCAGCCGCCAACATGTCCGACGACTATAGGGTCGTCCCCACGACCACGGGCCAAAGTTGCCCTGCCGCCGACATGTCCGACGACTATAGGGTCGTCCCCACGACCACGGGCCAAAGTTGCCCTGCCGCCAACATGTCCGACGACTATAGGGTCGTCCCCACGACCCCGGGACTAGGTTGGCCCGCCGCCGACATGTCCGACGACTATAGGGTCGTCCCCACGCCCCGGGCCAAAGTTGGCCAGCCGCCGACATGTCCGACGACTATAGGGTCGTCCCCACGACCCCGGGACAAGATTGGCCCGCCACCGTCATGTCCGACGACTATAGGGTCGTCCCCACGACCCCGGGACTAGGTTGGCCTGCTGCCGACATGTCCGACGACTATAGGGTCGTCCCCACGAACCCGGGACTAGGTTGGCCAGTCACCGACATGTCCGACGACTATAGGGTCGTCCCCACGAACCCGGGACTAGGTTGGCCAGTCACCGACATGTCCGACGACTATAGGGTCGTCCCCACGACCCGGGCCAAAGTTGACCTGCCGCCGACATGTCCGACGACTATAGGGTCGTCCCCACGACCCCGGGACTAGGTTGGCCTGCCGCCGACATGTCCAACGACTATAGGGTCGTCCCCACGAACCCGGGACTAGGTTGGCCAGTCACCGACATGTCCGACGACTATAGGGTCGTCCCCACGACCACTGGCCAAAGTTGCCCAGCCGCCGACATGTCCGACGACTATAGGGTCGTCCCCACTACCCCGGGACTAGGTTGGCCCGCCGCCGACTTGTCCGACGACTATAGGGTCGTCCCCACGACCCGGGACAAAGTTGGCCAGCCGCCGACGTGTCCTACGACTATGGGGTCGTCCCCACGACCACGAGACTAGGTTGGCCAGCCGCCGACATGTCCGACGACTATAGGGTCGTCCCCACCACCCCGGGTCTAGGTTGGCCAGCCGCCAACATGTCCGACGACTATAGGGTCGTCCCCACGACCACGGGCCAAAGTTGCCCTGCCGCCGACATGTCCGACGACTATAGGGTCGTCCCCACGACCACTGCCCAAAGTTGCCCAGCCGCCGACATGTCCGACGACTATAGGGTCGTCCCCACGACCACGGGCCAAAGTTGCCCTGCCGCCGACATGTCCGACGACTATAGGGTCGTCCCCACGACCACGGGCCAAAGTTGCCCTGCCGCCGACATGTCCGACGACTATGGGGTCGCCCCACGACCCCGGGACTAGGTTGGCCCGCCGCCGACATGTCCGACGACTATAGGGTCGTCCCCACGCCCCGGGCCAAAGTTGGCCAGCCGCCGACATGTCCGACGACTATAGGGTCGTCCCCACGACCCCGGGACAAGATTGGCCCGCCACCGTCATGTCCGACGACTATAGGGTCGTCCCCACGACCCCGGGACTAGGTTGGCCTGCCGCCGACATGTCCAACGACTATAGGGTCGTCCCCACGAACCCGGGACTAGGTTGGCCCGCCGCCGACATGTCCGACGACTATAGGGTCGTCCCCACGCCCCGGGCCAAAGTTGGCCAGCCGCCGACATGTCCGACGACTATAGGGTCGTCCCCACGACCCCGGGACAAGATTGGCCCGCCACCGTCATGTCCGACGACTATAGGGTCGTCCCCACGACCCCGGGACTAGGTTGGCCTGCTGCCGACATGTCCGACGACTATAGGGTCGTCCCCACGAACCCGGGACTAGGTTGGCCAGTCACCGACATGTCCGACGACTATAGGGTCGTCCCCACGAACCCGGGACTAGGTTGGCCAGTCACCGACATGTCCGACGACTATAGGGTCGTCCCCACGACCCGGGCCAAAGTTGACCTGCCGCCGACATGTCCGACGACTATAGGGTCGTCCCCACGACCCCGGGACTAGGTTGGCCTGCCGCCGACATGTCCAACGACTATAGGGTCGTCCCCACGAACCCGGGACTAGGTTGGCCAGTCACCGACATGTCCGACGACTATAGGGTCGTCCCCACGACCACTGGCCAAAGTTGCCCAGCCGCCGACATGTCCGACGACTATAGGGTCGTCCCCACGACCACGGGCCAAAGTTGCCCTGCCGCCGACATGTCCGACGACTATAGGGTCGTCCCCACGAACCCGGGACTAGGTTGGCCAGTCACCGACATGTCCGACGACTATAGGGTCGTCCCCACGACCCCGGGACTAGGTTGGCCTGCCGCCGACATATCCGACGACTATAGGGTCGTCCCCACGATCCCGGGACTAGGTTGGCCAGTCACCGACATGTCCGACGACTATAGGGTTGTCCCCAAGACCACGGGCCAAAGTTGCCCTGCCGCCGACATGTCCGACGACTATAGGGTCGTCCTCACGACCCCGGGTCTAGGTTGGCCCGCCGTCGACATGTCCGACGACTATAGGGTCGTCCCCACGCCCGGGCCAAAGTTGGCCAGCCGCCGACATGTCCGACGACTATAGGGTCGTCCCCACGACCCCGGGAATAGATTGGCCCGCCACCGTCATGTCCGACGACTATACGGTCGTCCCCACGACCCCGGGACTAGGTTGGCCCGCCGACAACGTGTCCTACGACTATGGGGTCGTCCCCACGACCACGAGACCAGGTTGGCCAGCCGCCGACATGTCCGACGACTATAGGGTCGTCCCCACCACCCCGGGTCTAGGTTGGCCAGCCGCCGACATGTCCGACGACTATAGGGTCGTCCCCACGACCACGGGCCAAAGTTGCCCTGCCGCCGACATGTCCGACGACTATAGGGTCGTCCCCACGACCACTGGCCAAAGTTGCCCAGCCGCCGACGTGTCCGACGACTATAGGGTCGTCCCCACGACCACGGGCCAAAGTTGCCCTGCCGCCGACATGTCCGACGACTATAGGGTCGTCCCCACGACCCCGGGACTAGGTTGGCCCGCCGCCGACATGTCCGACGACTATAGGGTCGTCCCCACGCCCCGGGCCAAAGTTGGCCAGCCGCCGACATGTCCGACGACTATATGGTCGTCCCCACGACCCCGGGACAAGATTGGCCCGCCACCGTCATGTCCGACGACTATAGGGTCGTCCCCACGACCCCGGGACTAGGTTGGCCTGCCGCCGACATGTCCGACGACTATAGGGTCGTCCCCACGACCCCGGGACTAGGTTGGCCCGCCGCCGACTTGTCCGACGACTATAGGGTCGTCCCCACGACCCGGGACAAAGTTGGCCAGTCACCGACATGTCCGACGACTATAGGGTCGTCCCCAAGACCACGGGCCAAGTTGCCCTGCCGCCGACATGTCCGACGACTATAGGGTCGTCCCCACGACCCCGGGTCTAGGTTGGCCCGCCGTCGACATGTCCGACGACTATAGGGTCGTCCCCACGAACCCGGGACTAGGTTGGCCAGTCACCGACATGTCCGACGACTATAGGGTCGTCCCCACGACCCGGGCCAAAGTTGACCTGCCGCCGACATGTCCGACGACTATAGGGTCGTCCCCACGACCCCGGGACTAGGTTGGCCTGCCGCCGACATGTCCAACGACTATAGGGTCGTCCCCACGAACCCGGGACTAGGTTGGCCAGTCACCGACATGTCCGACGACTATAGGGTCGTCCCCACGACCACTGGCCAAAGTTGCCCAGCCGCCGACATGTCCGACGACTATAGAGTCGTCCCCACGACCCCGGGACTAGGTTGGCCCGCCGCCGACTTGTCCGACGACTATAGGGTCGTCCCCACGACCCGGGCCAAAGTTGACCTGCCGCCGACATGTCCGACGACTATAGGGTCGTCCCCACGACCCCGGGACTAGGTTGGCCAGCCGCCGACATGTCCCACGACTTTAGGGTCGTCCCCACGACCCCGGGTCTAGGTTGGCCTGCCGCCGACATGCCCGACGACTATAGGGTCGTCCCCACGAACCCGGGACTAGGTTGGCCAGTCACCGACATGTCCGACGACTATAGGGTCGTCCCCAAGACCACGGGCCAAAGTTGCCCTGCCGCCGACATGTCCGACGACTATAGGGTCGTCCCCACGACCACTGGCCAAAGTTGCCCAGCCGCCGACATGTCCGACGACTATAGGGTCGTCCCCACGACCACGGGCCAAAGTTGCACTGCCGCCGACATGTCCGAGGACTATAGGGTCGTCCCCACGACCCCGGGACTAGATTGGCCCGCCACCGTCATGTCCGACGACTATACGGTCGTCCCCACGACCCCGGGACTAGGTTGGCCCGCCGACGACGTGTCCTACGACTATGGGGTCGTCCCCACGACCACGAGACTAGGTTGGCCAGCCGCCGACATGTCCGACGACTATAGGGTCGTCCCCACCACCCCGGGTCTAGGTTGGCCAGCCGCCAAAATGTCCGACGACTATAGGGTCGTCCCCACGACCACGGGCCAAAGTTGCCCTGCCGCCGACATGTCCGACGACTATAGGGTCGTCCCCACGACCACTGCCCAAAGTTGCCCAGCCGCCGACATGTCCGACGACTATAGGGTCGTCCCCACGCCCCGGGCCAAAGTTGGCCAGCCGCCGACATGTCCGACGACTATAGGGTCGTCCCCACGACCCGGGCCAAAGTTGGCCAGCCGCCGACATGTCCGACGACTTTAGGGTCGTCCCCACGACCCCGGGTCTAGGTTGGCCTGCCGCCGACATGTCCGACGACTATAGGGTCGTCCCCACGACCACTGGCCAAAGTTGCCCAGCCGCCGACATGTCCGACGACTATAGGGTCGTCCCCACGACCACGGGCCAAAGTTGCACTGCCGCCGACATGTCCGACGACTATAGGGTCGTCCCCACGACCCCGGGTCTAGGTTGGCCCGCCGTCGACATGTCCGACGACTATAGGGTCGTCCCCACGACCACGGGCCAAAGTTGCACTGCCGCCGACATGTCCGACGACTATAGGGTCGTCCCCACGACCCCGGGACTAGATTGGCCCGCCACCGTCATGTCCGGCGACTATACGGTCGTCCCCACGACCCCGGGACTAGGTTGGCCCGCCGACGACGTGTCCTACGACTATGGGGTCGTCCCCACGACCACGAGACTAGGTTGGCCAGCCGCCGACATGTCCGACGACTATAGGGTCGTCCCCACCACCCCGGGTCTAGGTTGGCCAGCCGCCAACATGTCCGACGACTATAGGGTCGTCCCCACGACCACGGGCCAAAGTTGCCCTGCCGCCGACATGTCCGACGACTATAGGGTCGTCCCCACGACCACTGCCCAAAGTTGCCCAGCCGCCGACATGTCCGACGACTATAGGGTCGTCCCCACGACCACGGGCCAAAGTTGCCCTGCCGCCGACATGTCCGACGACTATGGGGTCGTCCCCACGACCCCGGGACTAGGTTGGCCCGCCGCCGACATGTCCGACGACTATAGGGTCGTCCCCACGCCCCGGGCCAAAGTTGGCCAGCCGCCGACATGTCCGACGACTATAGGGTCGTCCCCACGACCCCGGGACAAGATTGGCCCGCCACCGTCATGTCCGACGACTATAGGGTCGTCCCCACGACCCCGGGACTAGGTTGGCCTGCCGCCGACATGTCCAACGACTATAGGGTCGTCCCCACGAACCCGGGACTAGGTTGGCCAGTCACCGACATGTCCGACGACTATAGGGTCGTCCCCACGACCCGGGCCAAAGTTGGCCAGCCGCCGACATGTCCGACGACTTTAGGGTCGTCCCCACGACCCCGGGTCTAGGTTGGCCTGCCGCCGACATGTCCGACGACTATAGGGTCGTCCCCACGACCACTGGCCAAAGTTGCCCAGCCGCCGACATGTCCGACGACTATAGGGTCGTCCCCACGACCACGGGCCAAAGTTGCACTGCCGCCGACATGTCCGACGACTATAGGGTCGTCCCCACGACCCCGGGTCTAGGTTGGCCCGCCGTCGACATGTCCGACGACTATAGGGTCGTCCCCACGCCCCGGGCCAAAGTTGGCCATCCGCCGACATGTCCGACGACTATAGGGTCGTCCCCACGACCACGGGCCAAAGTTGCCCTGCCGCCGACATGTCCGACGATTATAGGGTCGTCCCCACGCCCCGGGCCAAAGTTGGCCAGCCGCCGACATGTCCGACGACTATAGGGTCGTCCCCACGACCCCGGGACAAGATTGGCCCGCCACCGTCATGTCCGACGACTATACGGTCGTCCCCACGACCCCGGGACTAGGTTGGCCTGCCGCCGACAGGTCCGACGACTATAGGGTCGTCCCCACGAACCCGGGACTAGGTTGGCCAGTCACCGACATGTCCGACGACAATAGGGTCGCCCCCACGACCACTGGCCAAAGTTGCCCCGCCGCCGACATGTCCGACGACTATAGGGTCGTCCCCACGACCCCGGGACTAGGTTGGCCCGCCGCCGACTTGTCCGACGACTGTAGGGTCGTCCCCACGACCGGGCCAAAGTTGGCCAGCCGCCGACATGTCCGACGACTATAGGGTCGTCCCCACGACCACGGGCCAAAGTTGCCCTGCCGCCGACATGTCCGACGCCTATAGCGTCGTCCCCACGACCCGGGCCAAAGTTGACCTGCCGCCGACATGTCCGACGACTATAGGGTCGTCCCCACGACCCCGGGACTAGGTTGGCCTGCCGCCGACATGTCCAACGACTATAGGGTCGTCCACACGAACCCGGGACTAGGTTGGCCAGTCACCGACATGTCCGACGACTATAGGGTCGTCCCCACGACCCCGGGACTAGGTTGGCCTGCCGCCGACATATCCGACGACTATAGGGTCGTCCCCACGAACCCGGGACTAGGTTGGCCAGTCACCGACATGTCCGACGACTATAGGGTCGTCCCCAAGACCACGGGCCAAAGTTGCCCTGCCGCCGACATGTCCGACGACTGTAGGGTCGTCCTCACGACCCCGGGTCTAGGTTGGCCCGCCGTCAACATGTCCGACGACTATAGGGTCGTCCCCACGACCACGGGCCAAAGTTGCCCTGCCGCCGACATGTCCGACGACTATAGGGTCGTCCCCACGACCCGGGCCAAAGTTGACCTGCCGCCGACATGTCCGACGACTATAGGGTCGTCCCCACGACCCCGGGACTAGGTTGGCCTGCCGCCGACATGTCCAACGACTATAGGGTCGTCCCCACGAACCCGGGACTAGGTTGGCCTGGCGCCGACATATCCGACGACTATAGGGTCGTCTCCACGAACCCGGGACTAGGTTGGCCAGTCACCGACATGTCCGACGACTATAGGGTCGTCCCCAAGACCACGAGCCAATGTTGCCCTGCCGCCGACATGTCCGACGACTGTAGGGTCGTCCTCACGACCCCGGGACTAGGTTGGCCCGCCGCCGACTTGTCCGACGACTATAGGGTCGTCCCCACGACCGGGCCAAAGTTGGCCAGCCGCCGACATGTCCGACGACCATAGGGTCGTCCCCACGACCCCGGGTCTAGGTTGGCCCGCCGTCAACATGTCCGACGACTATAGGGTCGTCCCCACGACCACGGGCCAAAGTTGCCCTGCCGCCGACATGTCCGACGACTATAGGGTCGTCCCCACGAACCCGGGACTAGGTTGGCCAGTCACCGACATGTCCGACGACTATAGGGTCGTCCCCACGACCCCGGGACTAGGTTGGCCTGCCGCCGACATGTCCGACGACTATAGGGTCGTCCCCACGACCCCGGGACTATGTTGGCCCGCCGCCGACATGTCCGACGACTATAGGGTCGTCCCCACGACCCCGGGACTATGTTGGCCCGCCGCCGACATGTCCGACGACTATAGGGTCGTCCCCACGCCCCGGGCCAAAGTTGGCCAGCCGCCGACATGTCCGACGACTATAAGGTCGTCCCCACGACCCCGGGACAAGATTGGCCCGCCACCGACATGTCCGACGACTATAGGGTCGTCCCCACGCCCCGGGCCAAAGTTGGCCAGCCGCCGACATGTCCGACGACTATAGGGTCGTCCCCACGACCCCGGGACAAGATTGGCCCGCCACCGTCATGTCCGACGACTATAGGGTCGTCCCCACGACCCCGGGACTAGGTTGGCCTGCCGCCGACATGTACGACGACTATAGGGTCGTCCCCACGAACCCGGGACTAGGTTGGCCAGTCACCGACATGTCCGACGACTATAGGGTCGTCCCCACGACCCGGGCCAAAGTTGACCGGCCGCCGACATGTCCGACGACTATAGGGTCGTCCCCACGACCCCGGGACTAGGTTGGCCTGCCGCCGACATGTCCAACGACTATAGGGTCGTCCCCACGAACCCGGGACTAGGTTGGCCAGTCACCGACATGTCCGACGACTATAGGGTCGTCCCCACGACCACTGGCCAAAGTTGCCGAGCCGCCGACATGTCCGACGACTATAGGGTCGTCCCCACGACCCGGGCCAAAGTTGGCCAGCCGCCGACATGTTCGACGACTTTAGGGTCGTCCCCACGACCCCGGGACTAGGTTGGCCTGCCGCCGACATGTCCGACGACTATAGGGTCGTCCCCACGAACCCGGGACTAGGTTGGCCAGTCACCGACATGTCCGACGACTATAGGGTCGTCCCCAAGACCACGGGCCAAAGTTGCCCAGCCGCCGACATGTCCGACGACTATAGGGTCGTCCCCACGACCCCGGGACTAGGTTGGCCCGCCGCCGACTTGTCCGACGACTGTAGGGTCGTCCCCACGACCCCGGGACTAGGTTGGCCTGCCGCCGACATGTCCAACGACTATAGGGTCGTCCCCACGAACCCGGGACTAGGTTGGCCAGTCACCGACATGTCCGACGACTATAGGGTCGTCCCCACGACCACTGGCCAAAGTTGCCCAGCCGCCGACATGTCCGACGACTATAGGGTCGTCCCCACGACCCCGGGACTAGGTTGGCCCGCCGCCGACTTGTCCGACGACTATAGGGTCGTCCCCACGACCCGGGACAAAGTTGGCCAGTCACCGACATGTCCGACGACTATAGGGTCGTCCCCACGACCACTGGCCAAAGTTGCCCAGCCGCCGACATGTCCGACGACTATAGGGTCGTCCCCACGAACCCGGGACTAGGTTGGCCAGTCACCGACATGTCCGACGACTATAGGGTCGTCCCCAAGACCACGGGCCAAGTTGCCCTGCCGCCGACATGTCCGACGACTATAGGGTCGTCCCCACGACCCCGGGTCTAGGTTGTCCCGCCGTCGACATGTCCGACGACTATAGGGTCGTCCCCACGAACCCGGGACTAGGTTGGCCAGTCACCGACATGTCCGACGACTATAGGGTCGTCCCCACGACCCCGGGACTAGGTTGGCCTGCCGCCGCCATGTCCGACAACTATAGGGTCGTCCCCACGACCCGGGACAAAGTTGGCCAGTCACCGACATGTCCGACGACTATAGGGTCGTCCCCACGACCACTGGCCAAAGTTGCCCAGCCGCCGACATGTCCGACGACTATAGGGTCGTCCCCACGAACCCGGGACTAGGTTGGCCAGTCACCGACATGTCCGACGGCTATAGGGTCGTCCCCAAGACCACGGGCCAAGTTGCCCTGCCGCCGACATGTCCGACGACTATAGGGTCGTCCCCACGACCCCGGGTCTAGGTTGGCCCGCCGTCGACATGTCCGACAACTATAGGGTCGTCCCCACCAACCCGGGACTAGGTTGGCCAGTCACCGACATGTCCGACGACTATAGGGTCGTCCCCACGACCCGGGCCAAAGTTGACCTGCCGCCGACATGTCCGACGACTATAGGGTCGTCCCCACGACCACGGGCCAAAGTTGCCCTGCCGCCGACATGTCCGACGACTATAGGGTCGTCCCCACGACCCCGGGACTAGGTTGGCCCGCCGCCGACATGTCCGACGACTATAGGGTCGTCCCCACGCCCCGGGCCAAAGTTGGCCAGCCGCCGACATGTCCGACGACTATAGGGTCGTTCCCACGACCCCGGGACAAGATTGGCCCGCCACCGTCATGTCCGACGACTATAGGGTCGTCCCCACGACCCCGGGACTAGGTTGGCCTGCCGCCGACATGTACGACGACTATAGGGTCGTCCCCACGAACCCGGGACTAGGTTGGCCAGTCACCGACATGTCCGACGACTATAGGGTCGTCCCCACGACCCGGGCCAAAGTTGACCGGCCGCCGACATGTCCGACGACTATAGGGTCGTCCCCACGACCCCGGGACTAGGTTGGCCTGCCGCCGACATGTCCAACGACTATAGGGTCGTCCCCACGAACCCGGGACTAGGTTGGCCAGTCACCGACATGTCCGACGACTATAGGGTCGTCCCCACGACCACTGGCCAAAGTTGCCGAGCCGCCGACATGTCCGACGACTATAGGGTCGTCCCCACGACCCGGGCCAAAGTTGGCCAGCCGCCGACATGTTCGACGACTTTAGGGTCGTCCCCACGACCCCGGGACTAGGTTGGCCTGCCGCCGACATGTCCGACGACTATAGGGTCGTCCCCACGAACCCGGGACTAGGTTGGCCAGTCACCGACATGTCCGACGACTATAGGGTCGTCCCCAAGACCACGGGCCAAAGTTGCCCAGCCGCCGACATGTCCGACGACTATAGGGTCGTCCCCACGACCCCGGGACTAGGTTGGCCCGCCGCCGACTTGTCCGACGACTGTAGGGTCGTCCCCACGACCCCGGGACTAGGTTGGCCTGCCGCCGACATGTCCAACGACTATAGGGTCGTCCCCACGAACCCGGGACTAGGTTGGCCAGTCACCGACATGTCCGACGACTATAGGGTCGTCCCCACGACCACTGGCCAAAGTTGCCCAGCCGCCGACATGTCCGACGACTATAGGGTCGTCCCCACGACCCCGGGACTAGGTTGGCCCGCCGCCGACTTGTCCGACGACTATAGGGTCGTCCCCACGACCCGGGACAAAGTTGGCCAGTCACCGACATGTCCGACGACTATAGGGTCGTCCCCACGACCACTGGCCAAAGTTGCCCAGCCGCCGACATGTCCGACGACTATAGGGTCGTCCCCACGAACCCGGGACTAGGTTGGCCAGTCACCGACATGTCCGACGACTATAGGGTCGTCCCCAAGACCACGGGCCAAGTTGCCCTGCCGCCGACATGTCCGACGACTATAGGGTCGTCCCCACGACCCCGGGTCTAGGTTGTCCCGCCGTCGACATGTCCGACGACTATAGGGTCGTCCCCACGAACCCGGGACTAGGTTGGCCAGTCACCGACATGTCCGACGACTATAGGGTCGTCCCCACGACCCCGGGACTAGGTTGGCCTGCCGCCGCCATGTCCGACAACTATAGGGTCGTCCCCACGACCCGGGACAAAGTTGGCCAGTCACCGACATGTCCGACGACTATAGGGTCGTCCCCACGACCACTGGCCAAAGTTGCCCAGCCGCCGACATGTCCGACGACTATAGGGTCGTCCCCACGAACCCGGGACTAGGTTGGCCAGTCACCGACATGTCCGACGGCTATAGGGTCGTCCCCAAGACCACGGGCCAAGTTGCCCTGCCGCCGACATGTCCGACGACTATAGGGTCGTCCCCACGACCCCGGGTCTAGGTTGGCCCGCCGTCGACATGTCCGACAACTATAGGGTCGTCCCCACCAACCCGGGACTAGGTTGGCCAGTCACCGACATGTCCGACGACTATAGGGTCGTCCCCACGACCCGGGCCAAAGTTGACCTGCCGCCGACATGTCCGACGACTATAGGGTCGTCCCCACGACCCGGGACAAAGTTGGCCAGCCGCCGACGTGTCCTACGACTATGGGGTCGTCCCCACGACCACGAGACTAGGTTGGCCAGCCGCCGACATGTCCGACGACTATAGGGTCGTCCCCACCACCCCGGGTCTAGGTTGGCCAGCCGCCAACATGTCCGACGACTATAGGGTCGTCCCCACGACCACGGGCCAAAGTTGCCCTGCCGCCGACATGTCCGACGACTATAGGGTCGTCCCCACGACCACTGCCCAAAGTTGCCCAGCCGCCGACATGTCCGACGACTATAGGGTCGTCCCCACGACCACGGGCCAAAGTTGCCCTGCCGCCGACATGTCCGACGACTATGGGGTCGTCCCCACGACCCCGGGACTAGGTTGGCCCGCCGCCGACATGTCCGACGACTATAGGGTCTTCCCCACGCCCCGGGCCAAAGTTGGCCAGCCGTCAACATGTCCGACGACTATAGGGTCGTCCCCACGACCACGGGCCAAAGTTGCCCTGCCGCCGACATGTCCGACGACTATAGGGTCGTCCCCACGAACCCGGGACTAGGTTGGCCAGTCACCGACATGTCCGACGACTATAGGGTCGTCCCCACGACCCGGGACAAAGTTGGCCAGTCACCGACATGTCCGACGACTATAGGGTCGTCCCCACGACCACTGGCCAAAGTTGCCCAGCCGCCGACATGTCCGACGACTATAGGGTCGTCCCCACGAACCCGGGACCAGGTTGGCCAGTCACCGACATGTCCGACGACTATAGGGTCGTCCCCAAGACCACGGGCCAAGTTGCCCTGCCGCCGACATGTCCGACGACTATAGGGTCGTCCCCACGACCCCGGGTCTAGGTTGGCCCGCCGTCGACATGTCCGACAACTATAGGGTCGTCCCCACCAACCCGGGACTAGGTTGGCCAGTCACCGACATGTCCGACGACTATAGGGTCGTCCCCACGACCCGGGCCAAAGTTGACCTGCCGCCGACATGTCCGACGACTATAGGGTCGTCCCCACGACCCGGGACAAAGTTGGCCAGCCGCCGACGTGTCCTACGACTATGCGGTCGTCCCCACGACCACGAGACTAGGTTGGCCAGCCGCCGACATGTCCGACGACTATAGGGTCGTCCCCACCACCCCGGGTCTAGGTTGGCCAGCCGCCAACATGTCCGACGACTATAGGGTCGTCCCCACGACCACGGGCCAAAGTTGCCCTGCCGCCGACATGTCCGACGACTATAGGGTCGTCCCCACGACCACTGCCCAAAGTTGCCCAGCCGCCGACATGTCCGACGACTATAGGGTCGTCCCCACGACCACGGGCCAAAGTTGCCCTGCCGCCGACATGTCCGACGACTATGGGGTCGTCCCCACGACCCCGGGACTAGGTTGGCCCGCCGCCGACATGTCCGACGACTATAGGGTCTTCCCCACGCCCCGGGCCAAAGTTGGCCAGCCGTCAACATGTCCGACGACTATAGGGTCGTCCCCACGACCACGGGCCAAAGTTGCCCTGCCGCCGACATGTCCGACGACTATAGGGTCGTCCCCACGAACCCGGGACTAGGTTGGCCAGTCACCGACATGTCCGACGACTATAGGGTCGTCCCCACGACCCCGGGACTAGGTTGGCCTGCCGCCGACATATCCGACGACTATAGGGTCGTCCCCACGAACCCGGGACTAGGTTGGCCAGTCACCGACATGTCCGACGACTATAGGGTCGTCCCCAAGACCACGGGCCAAAGCTGCCCTGCCGCCGACATGTCCGACGACTATAGGGTCGTCCTGACGACCCCGGGTCTAGGTTGGCCCGCCGTCGACATGTCCGACGACTATAGGGTCGTCCCCACGCCCGGGCCAAAGTTGGCCAGCCGCCGACATGTCCGACGACTATAGGGTCGTCCCCACGACCCCGGGACTAGATTGGCCCGCCACCGTCATGTCCGACGACTATAGGGTCGTCCCCACGACCCCGGGACTAGGTTGGCCCGCCGCCGACATGTCCGACGACTATAGGGTCGTCCCCACGCCCCGGGCCAAAGTTGGCCAGCCGCCGACATGTCCGACGACTATAGGGTCGTCCCCACGACCCCGGGACAAGATTGGCCCGCCACCGTCATGTCCGACGACTATAGGGTCGTCCCCACGACCCCGGGACTAGGTTGGCCTGCCGCGGACATGTCCGACGACTATAGGGTCGTCCCCACGACCCCGGGACTAGGTTGGCCCGCCGCCGACTTGTCCGACGACTATAGGGTCGTCCCCACGACCCGGGATAAAGTTGGCCAGTCACCGACATGTCCGACGACTATAGGGTCGTCCCCACGACCACTGGCCAAAGTTGCCCAGCCGCCGACATGTCCGACGACTATAGGGTCGTCCCCACGAACCCGGGACTAGGTTGGCCAGTCACCGACATGTCCGACGACTATAGGGTCGTCCCCAAGACCACGGGCCAAGTTGCCCTGCCGCCGACATGTCCGACGACTATAGGGTCGTCCCCACGACCCCGGGTCTAGGTTGTCCCGCCGTCGACATGTCCGACGACTATAGGGTCGTCCCCACGAACCCGGGACTAGGTTGGCCAGTCACCGACATGTCCGACGACTATAGGGTCGTCCCCACGACCCGGACCAAAGTTGACCTGCCGCCGACATGCCCGACGACTATAGGGTCGTCCCCACGACCGCGGGACTAGGTTGGCCTGCCGCCGACATGTCCAACGACTATAGGGTCGTCCCCACGAACCCGGGACTAGGTTGGCCAGTCACCGACATGTCCGACGACTATAGGGTCGTCCCCACGACCACTGGCCAAAGTTGCCCAGCCGCCGACATGTCCGACGACTATAGAGTCGTCCCCACGACCCCGGGACTAGGTTGGCCCGCCGCCGACTTGTCCGACGACTATAGGGTCGTCCCCACGACCCGGGACACAGTTGGCCAGCCGCCGACATGTCCCACGACTTTAGGGTCGTCCCCACGACCCCGGGTCTAGGTTGGCCTGCCGCCGACATGCCCGACGACTATAGGGTCGTCCCCACGAACCCGGGACTAGGTTGGCCAGTCACCGACATGTCCGACGACTATAGGGTCGTCCCCAAGACCACGGGCCAAAGTTGCCCTGCCGCCGACATGTCCGACGACTATAGGGTCGTCCCCACGACCACTGGCCAAAGTTGCCCAGCCGCCGACATGTCCGACGACTATAGGGTCGTCCCCACGACCACGGGCCAAAGTTGCACTGCCGCCGACATGTCCGACGACTATAGGGTCGTCCCCACGACCCCGGGACTAGATTGGCCCGCCACCGTCATGTCCGACGACTATACGGTCGTCCCAACGACCCCGGGACTAGGTTGGCCCGCCGACGACGTGTCCTACGACTATGGGGTCGTCCCCACGACCACGAGACTAGGTTGGCCAGCCGCCGACATGTCCGACGACTATAGGGTCGTCCCCACGACCCCGGGACTAGATTGGCCCGCCACCGTCATGTCCGACGACTATACGGTCGTCCCAACGACCCCGGGACTAGGTTGGCCCGCCGACGACGTGTCCTACGACTTTAGGGTCGTCCCCACGACCCCGGGACTAGGTTGGCCTGCCGCCGACATGTCCGACGACTATAGGGTCGTCCCCACGAACCCGGGACTAGGTTGGCCAGTCACCGACATGTCCGACGACTATAGGGTCGTCCCCAAGACCACGGGCCAAAGTTGCCCAGCCGCCGACATGTCCGACGACTATAGGGTCGTCCCCACGACCCCGGGACTAGGTTGGCCCGCCGCCGACTTGTCCGACGACTGTAGGGTCGTCCCCACGACCCCGGGACTAGGTTGGCCTGCCGCCGACATGTCCAACGACTATAGGGTCGTCCCCACGAACCCGGGACTAGGTTGGCCAGTCACCGACATGTCCGACGACTATAGGGTCGTCCCCACGACCACTGGCCAAAGTTGCCCAGCCGCCGACATGTCCGACGACTATAGGGTCGTCCCCACGACCCCGGGACTAGGTTGGCCCGCCGCCGACTTGTCCGACGACTATAGGGTCGTCCCCACGACCCGGGACAAAGTTGGCCAGTCACCGACATGTCCGACGACTATAGGGTCGTCCCCACGACCACTGGCCAAAGTTGCCCAGCCGCCGACATGTCCGACGACTATAGGGTCGTCCCCACGAACCCGGGACTAGGTTGGCCAGTCACCGACATGTCCGACGACTATAGGGTCGTCCCCAAGACCACGGGCCAAGTTGCCCTGCCGCCGACATGTCCGACGACTATAGGGTCGTCCCCACGACCCCGGGTCTAGGTTGTCCCGCCGTCGACATGTCCGACGACTATAGGGTCGTCCCCACGAACCCGGGACTAGGTTGGCCAGTCACCGACATGTCCGACGACTATAGGGTCGTCCCCACGACCCCGGGACTAGGTTGGCCTGCCGCCGCCATGTCCGACAACTATAGGGTCGTCCCCACGACCCGGGACAAAGTTGGCCAGTCACCGACATGTCCGACGACTATAGGGTCGTCCCCACGACCACTGGCCAAAGTTGCCCAGCCGCCGACATGTCCGACGACTATAGGGTCGTCCCCACGAACCCGGGACTAGGTTGGCCAGTCACCGACATGTCCGACGGCTATAGGGTCGTCCCCAAGACCACGGGCCAAGTTGCCCTGCCGCCGACATGTCCGACGACTATAGGGTCGTCCCCACGACCCCGGGTCTAGGTTGGCCCGCCGTCGACATGTCCGACAACTATAGGGTCGTCCCCACCAACCCGGGACTAGGTTGGCCAGTCACCGACATGTCCGACGACTATAGGGTCGTCCCCACGACCCGGGCCAAAGTTGACCTGCCGCCGACATGTCCGACGACTATAGGGTCGTCCCCACGACCACGGGCCAAAGTTGCCCTGCCGCCGACATGTCCGACGACTATAGGGTCGTCCCCACGACCCCGGGACTAGGTTGGCCCGCCGCCGACATGTCCGACGACTATAGGGTCGTCCCCACGCCCCGGGCCAAAGTTGGCCAGCCGCCGACATGTCCGACGACTATAGGGTCGTCCCCACGACCCCGGGACAAGATTGGCCCGCCACCGTCATGTCCGACGACTATAGGGTCGTCCCCACGACCCCGGGACTAGGTTGGCCTGCCGCCGACATGTACGACGACTATAGGGTCGTCCCCACGAACCCGGGACTAGGTTGGCCAGTCACCGACATGTCCGACGACTATAGGGTCGTCCCCACGACCCGGGCCAAAGTTGACCGGCCGCCGACATGTCCGACGACTATAGGGTCGTCCCCACGACCCCGGGACTAGGTTGGCCTGCCGCCGACATGTCCAACGACTATAGGGTCGTCCCCACGAACCCGGGACTAGGTTGGCCAGTCACCGACATGTCCGACGACTATAGGGTCGTCCCCACGACCACTGGCCAAAGTTGCCGAGCCGCCGACATGTCCGACGACTATAGGGTCGTCCCCACGACCCGGGCCAAAGTTGGCCAGCCGCCGACATGTTCGACGACTTTAGGGTCGTCCCCACGACCCCGGGACTAGGTTGGCCTGCCGCCGACATGTCCGACGACTATAGGGTCGTCCCCACGAACCCGGGACTAGGTTGGCCAGTCACCGACATGTCCGACGACTATAGGGTCGTCCCCAAGACCACGGGCCAAAGTTGCCCAGCCGCCGACATGTCCGACGACTATAGGGTCGTCCCCACGACCCCGGGACTAGGTTGGCCCGCCGCCGACTTGTCCGACGACTGTAGGGTCGTCCCCACGACCCCGGGACTAGGTTGGCCTGCCGCCGACATGTCCAACGACTATAGGGTCGTCCCCACGAACCCGGGACTAGGTTGGCCAGTCACCGACATGTCCGACGACTATAGGGTCGTCCCCACGACCACTGGCCAAAGTTGCCCAGCCGCCGACATGTCCGACGACTATAGGGTCGTCCCCACGACCCCGGGACTAGGTTGGCCCGCCGCCGACTTGTCCGACGACTATAGGGTCGTCCCCACGACCCGGGACAAAGTTGGCCAGTCACCGACATGTCCGACGACTATAGGGTCGTCCCCACGACCACTGGCCAAAGTTGCCCAGCCGCCGACATGTCCGACGACTATAGGGTCGTCCCCACGAACCCGGGACTAGGTTGGCC
Source organism: Andrena fulva (assembly GCA_946251845.1). NCBI lineage: Eukaryota > Metazoa > Arthropoda > Insecta > Hymenoptera > Andrenidae > Andrena > Andrena fulva. The sequence continues at coordinate 170,271 of CAMITZ010000029.1, read as the reverse complement.
AGTCACCGACATGTCCGACGACTATAGGGTAGTCCCCAAGACCACGGGCCAAGTTGCCCTGCCGCCGACATGTCCGACGACTATAGGGTCGTCCCCACGACCCCGGGTCTAGGTTGTCCCGCCGTCGACATGTCCGACGACTATAGGGTCGTCCCCACGAACCCGGGACTAGGTTGGCCAGTCACCGACATGTCCGACGACTATAGGGTCGTCCCCACGACCCCGGGACTAGGTTGGCCTGCCGCCGCCATGTCCGACAACTATAGGGTCGTCCCCACGACCCGGGACAAAGTTGGCCAGTCACCGACATGTCCGACGACTATAGGGTCGTCCCCACGACCACTGGCCAAAGTTGCCCAGCCGCCGACATGTCCGACGACTATAGGGTCGTCCCCACGAACCCGGGACTAGGTTGGCCAGTCACCGACATGTCCGACGGCTATAGGGTCGTCCCCAAGACCACGGGCCAAGTTGCCCTGCCGCCGACATGTCCGACGACTATAGGGTCGTCCCCACGACCCCGGGTCTAGGTTGGCCCGCCGTCGACATGTCCGACAACTATAGGGTCGTCCCCACCAACCCGGGACTAGGTTGGCCAGTCACCGACATGTCCGACGACTATAGGGTCGTCCCCACGACCCGGGCCAAAGTTGACCTGCCGCCGACATGTCCGACGACTATAGGGTCGTCCCCACGACCCGGGACAAAGTTGGCCAGCCGCCGACGTGTCCTACGACTATGGGGTCGTCCCCACGACCACGAGACTAGGTTGGCCAGCCGCCGACATGTCCGACGACTATAGGGTCGTCCCCACCACCCCGGGTCTAGGTTGGCCAGCCGCCAACATGTCCGACGACTATAGGGTCGTCCCCACGACCACGGGCCAAAGTTGCCCTGCCGCCGACATGTCCGACGACTATAGGGTCGTCCCCACGACCACTGCCCAAAGTTGCCCAGCCGCCGACATGTCCGACGACTATAGGGTCGTCCCCACGACCACGGGCCAAAGTTGCCCTGCCGCCGACATGTCCGACGACTATGGGGTCGTCCCCACGACCCCGGGACTAGGTTGGCCCGCCGCCGACATGTCCGACGACTATAGGGTCTTCCCCACGCCCCGGGCCAAAGTTGGCCAGCCGTCAACATGTCCGACGACTATAGGGTCGTCCCCACGACCACGGGCCAAAGTTGCCCTGCCGCCGACATGTCCGACGACTATAGGGTCGTCCCCACGAACCCGGGACTAGGTTGGCCAGTCACCGACATGTCCGACGACTATAGGGTCGTCCCCACGACCCGGGACAAAGTTGGCCAGTCACCGACATGTCCGACGACTATAGGGTCGTCCCCACGACCACTGGCCAAAGTTGCCCAGCCGCCGACATGTCCGACGACTATAGGGTCGTCCCCACGAACCCGGGACTAGGTTGGCCAGTCACCGACATGTCCGACGACTATAGGGTCGTCCCCAAGACCACGGGCCAAGTTGCCCTGCCGCCGACATGTCCGACGACTATAGGGTCGTCCCCACGACCCCGGGTCTAGGTTGGCCCGCCGTCGACATGTCCGACAACTATAGGGTCGTCCCCACCAACCCGGGACTAGGTTGGCCAGTCACCGACATGTCCGACGACTATAGGGTCGTCCCCACGACCCGGGCCAAAGTTGACCTGCCGCCGACATGTCCGACGACTATAGGGTCGTCCCCACGACCCGGGACAAAGTTGGCCAGCCGCCGACGTGTCCTACGACTATGCGGTCGTCCCCACGACCACGAGACTAGGTTGGCCAGCCGCCGACATGTCCGACGACTATAGGGTCGTCCCCACCACCCCGGGTCTAGGTTGGCCAGCCGCCAACATGTCCGACGACTATAGGGTCGTCCCCACGACCACGGGCCAAAGTTGCCCTGCCGCCGACATGTCCGACGACTATAGGGTCGTCCCCACGACCACTGCCCAAAGTTGCCCAGCCGCCGACATGTCCGACGACTATAGGGTCGTCCCCACGACCACGGGCCAAAGTTGCCCTGCCGCCGACATGTCCGACGACTATGGGGTCGTCCCCACGACCCCGGGACTAGGTTGGCCCGCCGCCGACATGTCCGACGACTATAGGGTCTTCCCCACGCCCCGGGCCAAAGTTGGCCAGCCGTCAACATGTCCGACGACTATAGGGTCGTCCCCACGACCACGGGCCAAAGTTGCCCTGCCGCCGACATGTCCGACGACTATAGGGTCGTCCCCACGAACCCGGGACTAGGTTGGCCAGTCACCGACATGTCCGACGACTATAGGGTCGTCCCCACGACCCCGGGACTAGGTTGGCCTGCCGCCGACATATCCGACGACTATAGGGTCGTCCCCACGAACCCGGGACTAGGTTGGCCAGTCACCGACATGTCCGACGACTATAGGGTCGTCCCCAAGACCACGGGCCAAAGCTGCCCTGCCGCCGACATGTCCGACGACTATAGGGTCGTCCTGACGACCCCGGGTCTAGGTTGGCCCGCCGTCGACATGTCCGACGACTATAGGGTCGTCCCCACGCCCGGGCCAAAGTTGGCCAGCCGCCGACATGTCCGACGACTATAGGGTCGTCCCCACGACCCCGGGACTAGATTGGCCCGCCACCGTCATGTCCGACGACTATAGGGTCGTCCCCACGACCCCGGGACTAGGTTGGCCCGCCGCCGACATGTCCGACGACTATAGGGTCGTCCCCACGCCCCGGGCCAAAGTTGGCCAGCCGCCGACATGTCCGACGACTATAGGGTCGTCCCCACGACCCCGGGACAAGATTGGCCCGCCACCGTCATGTCCGACGACTATAGGGTCGTCCCCACGACCCCGGGACTAGGTTGGCCTGCCGCGGACATGTCCGACGACTATAGGGTCGTCCCCACGACCCCGGGACTAGGTTGGCCCGCCGCCGACTTGTCCGACGACTATAGGGTCGTCCCCACGACCCGGGATAAAGTTGGCCAGTCACCGACATGTCCGACGACTATAGGGTCGTCCCCACGACCACTGGCCAAAGTTGCCCAGCCGCCGACATGTCCGACGACTATAGGGTCGTCCCCACGAACCCGGGACTAGGTTGGCCAGTCACCGACATGTCCGACGACTATAGGGTCGTCCCCAAGACCACGGGCCAAGTTGCCCTGCCGCCGACATGTCCGACGACTATAGGGTCGTCCCCACGACCCCGGGTCTAGGTTGTCCCGCCGTCGACATGTCCGACGACTATAGGGTCGTCCCCACGAACCCGGGACTAGGTTGGCCAGTCACCGACATGTCCGACGACTATAGGGTCGTCCCCACGACCCGGACCAAAGTTGACCTGCCGCCGACATGCCCGACGACTATAGGGTCGTCCCCACGACCGCGGGACTAGGTTGGCCTGCCGCCGACATGTCCAACGACTATAGGGTCGTCCCCACGAACCCGGGACTAGGTTGGCCAGTCACCGACATGTCCGACGACTATAGGGTCGTCCCCACGACCACTGGCCAAAGTTGCCCAGCCGCCGACATGTCCGACGACTATAGAGTCGTCCCCACGACCCCGGGACTAGGTTGGCCCGCCGCCGACTTGTCCGACGACTATAGGGTCGTCCCCACGACCCGGGACACAGTTGGCCAGCCGCCGACATGTCCCACGACTTTAGGGTCGTCCCCACGACCCCGGGTCTAGGTTGGCCTGCCGCCGACATGCCCGACGACTATAGGGTCGTCCCCACGAACCCGGGACTAGGTTGGCCAGTCACCGACATGTCCGACGACTATAGGGTCGTCCCCAAGACCACGGGCCAAAGTTGCCCTGCCGCCGACATGTCCGACGACTATAGGGTCGTCCCCACGACCACTGGCCAAAGTTGCCCAGCCGCCGACATGTCCGACGACTATAGGGTCGTCCCCACGACCACGGGCCAAAGTTGCACTGCCGCCGACATGTCCGACGACTATAGGGTCGTCCCCACGACCCCGGGACTAGATTGGCCCGCCACCGTCATGTCCGACGACTATACGGTCGTCCCAACGACCCCGGGACTAGGTTGGCCCGCCGACGACGTGTCCTACGACTATGGGGTCGTCCCCACGACCACGAGACTAGGTTGGCCAGCCGCCGACATGTCCGACGACTATAGGGTCGTCCCCACGACCCCGGGACTAGATTGGCCCGCCACCGTCATGTCCGACGACTATACGGTCGTCCCAACGACCCCGGGACTAGGTTGGCCCGCCGACGACGTGTCCTACGACTTTAGGGTCGTCCCCACGACCCCGGGACTAGGTTGGCCTGCCGCCGACATGTCCGACGACTATAGGGTCGTCCCCACGAACCCGGGACTAGGTTGGCCAGTCACCGACATGTCCGACGACTATAGGGTCGTCCCCAAGACCACGGGCCAAAGTTGCCCAGCCGCCGACATGTCCGACGACTATAGGGTCGTCCCCACGACCCCGGGACTAGGTTGGCCCGCCGCCGACTTGTCCGACGACTGTAGGGTCGTCCCCACGACCCCGGGACTAGGTTGGCCTGCCGCCGACATGTCCAACGACTATAGGGTCGTCCCCACGAACCCGGGACTAGGTTGGCCAGTCACCGACATGTCCGACGACTATAGGGTCGTCCCCACGACCACTGGCCAAAGTTGCCCAGCCGCCGACATGTCCGACGACTATAGGGTCGTCCCCACGACCCCGGGACTAGGTTGGCCCGCCGCCGACTTGTCCGACGACTATAGGGTCGTCCCCACGACCCGGGACAAAGTTGGCCAGTCACCGACATGTCCGACGACTATAGGGTCGTCCCCACGACCACTGGCCAAAGTTGCCCAGCCGCCGACATGTCCGACGACTATAGGGTCGTCCCCACGAACCCGGGACTAGGTTGGCCAGTCACCGACATGTCCGACGACTATAGGGTCGTCCCCAAGACCACGGGCCAAGTTGCCCTGCCGCCGACATGTCCGACGACTATAGGGTCGTCCCCACGACCCCGGGTCTAGGTTGTCCCGCCGTCGACATGTCCGACGACTATAGGGTCGTCCCCACGAACCCGGGACTAGGTTGGCCAGTCACCGACATGTCCGACGACTATAGGGTCGTCCCCACGACCCCGGGACTAGGTTGGCCTGCCGCCGCCATGTCCGACAACTATAGGGTCGTCCCCACGACCCGGGACAAAGTTGGCCAGTCACCGACATGTCCGACGACTATAGGGTCGTCCCCACGACCACTGGCCAAAGTTGCCCAGCCGCCGACATGTCCGACGACTATAGGGTCGTCCCCACGAACCCGGGACTAGGTTGGCCAGTCACCGACATGTCCGACGGCTATAGGGTCGTCCCCAAGACCACGGGCCAAGTTGCCCTGCCGCCGACATGTCCGACGACTATAGGGTCGTCCCCACGACCCCGGGTCTAGGTTGGCCCGCCGTCGACATGTCCGACAACTATAGGGTCGTCCCCACCAACCCGGGACTAGGTTGGCCAGTCACCGACATGTCCGACGACTATAGGGTCGTCCCCACGACCCGGGCCAAAGTTGACCTGCCGCCGACATGTCCGACGACTATAGGGTCGTCCCCACGACCACGGGCCAAAGTTGCCCTGCCGCCGACATGTCCGACGACTATAGGGTCGTCCCCACGACCCCGGGACTAGGTTGGCCCGCCGCCGACATGTCCGACGACTATAGGGTCGTCCCCACGCCCCGGGCCAAAGTTGGCCAGCCGCCGACATGTCCGACGACTATAGGGTCGTCCCCACGACCCCGGGACAAGATTGGCCCGCCACCGTCATGTCCGACGACTATAGGGTCGTCCCCACGACCCCGGGACTAGGTTGGCCTGCCGCCGACATGTACGACGACTATAGGGTCGTCCCCACGAACCCGGGACTAGGTTGGCCAGTCACCGACATGTCCGACGACTATAGGGTCGTCCCCACGACCCGGGCCAAAGTTGACCGGCCGCCGACATGTCCGACGACTATAGGGTCGTCCCCACGACCCCGGGACTAGGTTGGCCTGCCGCCGACATGTCCAACGACTATAGGGTCGTCCCCACGAACCCGGGACTAGGTTGGCCAGTCACCGACATGTCCGACGACTATAGGGTCGTCCCCACGACCACTGGCCAAAGTTGCCGAGCCGCCGACATGTCCGACGACTATAGGGTCGTCCCCACGACCCGGGCCAAAGTTGGCCAGCCGCCGACATGTTCGACGACTTTAGGGTCGTCCCCACGACCCCGGGACTAGGTTGGCCTGCCGCCGACATGTCCGACGACTATAGGGTCGTCCCCACGAACCCGGGACTAGGTTGGCCAGTCACCGACATGTCCGACGACTATAGGGTCGTCCCCAAGACCACGGGCCAAAGTTGCCCAGCCGCCGACATGTCCGACGACTATAGGGTCGTCCCCACGACCCCGGGACTAGGTTGGCCCGCCGCCGACTTGTCCGACGACTGTAGGGTCGTCCCCACGACCCCGGGACTAGGTTGGCCTGCCGCCGACATGTCCAACGACTATAGGGTCGTCCCCACGAACCCGGGACTAGGTTGGCCAGTCACCGACATGTCCGACGACTATAGGGTCGTCCCCACGACCACTGGCCAAAGTTGCCCAGCCGCCGACATGTCCGACGACTATAGGGTCGTCCCCACGACCCCGGGACTAGGTTGGCCCGCCGCCGACTTGTCCGACGACTATAGGGTCGTCCCCACGACCCGGGACAAAGTTGGCCAGTCACCGACATGTCCGACGACTATAGGGTCGTCCCCACGACCACTGGCCAAAGTTGCCCAGCCGCCGACATGTCCGACGACTATAGGGTCGTCCCCACGACCCCGGGTCTAGGTTGGCCCGCCGTCGACATGTCCGACAACTATAGGGTCGTCCCCACCAACCCGGGACTAGGTTGGCCAGTCACCGACATGTCCGACGACTATAGGGTCGTCCCCACGACCCGGGCCAAAGTTGACCTGCCGCCGACATGTCCGACGACTATAGGGTCGTCCCCACGACCCGGGACAAAGTTGGCCAGCCGCCGACGTGTCCTACGACTATGGGGTCGTCCCCACGACCACGAGACTAGGTTGGCCAGCCGCCGACATGTCCGACGACTATAGGGTCGTCCCCACCACCCCGGGTCTAGGTTGGCCAGCCGCCAACATGTCCGACGACTATAGGGTCGTCCCCACGACCACGGGCCAAAGTTGCCCTGCCGCCGACATGTCCGACGACTATAGGGTCGTCCCCACGACCACTGCCCAAAGTTGCCCAGCCGCCGACATGTCCGACGACTATAGGGTCGTCCCCACGACCACGGGCCAAAGTTGCCCTGCCGCCGACATGTCCGACGACTATGGGGTCGTCCCCACGACCCCGGGACTAGGTTGGCCCGCCGCCGACATGTCCGACGACTATAGGGTCTTCCCCACGCCCCGGGCCAAAGTTGGCCAGCCGTCAACATGTCCGACGACTATAGGGTCGTCCCCACGACCACGGGCCAAAGTTGCCCTGCCGCCGACATGTCCGACGACTATAGGGTCGTCCCCACGAACCCGGGACTAGGTTGGCCAGTCACCGACATGTCCGACGACTATAGGGTCGTCCCCACGACCCGGGACAAAGTTGGCCAGTCACCGACATGTCCGACGACTATAGGGTCGTCCCCACGACCACTGGCCAAAGTTGCCCAGCCGCCGACATGTCCGACGACTATAGGGTCGTCCCCACGAACCCGGGACTAGGTTGGCCAGTCACCGACATGTCCGACGACTATAGGGTCGTCCCCAAGACCACGGGCCAAGTTGCCCTGCCGCCGACATGTCCGACGACTATAGGGTCGTCCCCACGACCCCGGGTCTAGGTTGGCCCGCCGTCGACATGTCCGACAACTATAGGGTCGTCCCCACCAACCCGGGACTAGGTTGGCCAGTCACCGACATGTCCGACGACTATAGGGTCGTCCCCACGACCCGGGACAAAGTTGGCCAGTCACCGACATGTCCGACGACTATAGGGTCGTCCCCACGACCACTGGCCAAAGTTGCCCAGCCGCCGACATGTCCGACGACTATAGGGTCGTCCCCACGAACCCGGGACTAGGTTGGCCAGTCACCGACATGTCCGACGACTATAGGGTCGTCCCCAAGACCACGGGCCAAGTTGCCCTGCCGCCGACATGTCCGACGACTATAGGGTCGTCCCCACGACCCCGGGTCTAGGTTGGCCCGCCGTCGACATGTCCGACGACTATAGGGTCGTCCCCACGACCCGGGACAAAGTTGGCCAGCCGCCGACGTGTCCTACGACTATGCGGTCGTCCCCACGACCACGAGACTAGGTTGGCCAGCCGCCGACATGTCCGACGACTATAGGGTCGTCCCCACCACCCCGGGTCTAGGTTGGCCAGCCGCCAACATGTCCGACGACTATAGGGTCGTCCCCACGACCACGGGCCAAAGTTGCCCTGCCGCCGACATGTCCGACGACTATAGGGTCGTCCCCACGACCACTGCCCAAAGTTGCCCAGCCGCCGACATGTCCGACGACTATAGGGTCGTCCCCACGACCACGGGCCAAAGTTGCCCTGCCGCCGACATGTCCGACGACTATGGGGTCGTCCCCACGACCCCGGGACTAGGTTGGCCCGCCGCCGACATGTCCGACGACTATAGGGTCTTCCCCACGCCCCGGGCCAAAGTTGGCCAGCCGTCAACATGTCCGACGACTATAGGGTCGTCCCCACGACCACGGGCCAAAGTTGCCCTGCCGCCGACATGTCCGACGACTATAGGGTCGTCCCCACGAACCCGGGACTAGGTTGGCCAGTCACCGACATGTCCGACGACTATAGGGTCGTCCCCACGACCCCGGGACTAGGTTGGCCTGCCGCCGACATATCCGACGACTATAGGGTCGTCCCCACGAACCCGGGACTAGGTTGGCCAGTCACCGACATGTCCGACGACTATAGGGTCGTCCCCAAGACCACGGGCCAAAGCTGCCCTGCCGCCGACATGTCCGACGACTATAGGGTCGTCCTGACGACCCCGGGTCTAGGTTGGCCCGCCGTCGACATGTCCGACGACTATAGGGTCGTCCCCACGCCCGGGCCAAAGTTGGCCAGCCGCCGACATGTCCGACGACTATAGGGTCGTCCCCACGACCCCGGGACTAGATTGGCCCGCCACCGTCATGTCCGACGACTATAGGGTCGTCCCCACGACCCCGGGACTAGGTTGGCCCGCCGCCGACATGTCCGACGACTATAGGGTCGTCCCCACGCCCCGGGCCAAAGTTGGCCAGCCGCCGACATGTCCGACGACTATAGGGTCGTCCCCACGACCCCGGGACAAGATTGGCCCGCCACCGTCATGTCCGACGACTATAGGGTCGTCCCCACGACCCCGGGACTAGGTTGGCCTGCCGCGGACATGTCCGACGACTATAGGGTCGTCCCCACGACCCCGGGACTAGGTTGGCCCGCCGCCGACTTGTCCGACGACTATAGGGTCGTCCCCACGACCCGGGATAAAGTTGGCCAGTCACCGACATGTCCGACGACTATAGGGTCGTCCCCACGACCACTGGCCAAAGTTGCCCAGCCGCCGACATGTCCGACGACTATAGGGTCGTCCCCACGAACCCGGGACTAGGTTGGCCAGTCACCGACATGTCCGACGACTATAGGGTCGTCCCCAAGACCACGGGCCAAGTTGCCCTGCCGCCGACATGTCCGACGACTATAGGGTCGTCCCCACGACCCCGGGTCTAGGTTGTCCCGCCGTCGACATGTCCGACGACTATAGGGTCGTCCCCACGAACCCGGGACTAGGTTGGCCAGTCACCGACATGTCCGACGACTATAGGGTCGTCCCCACGACCCGGACCAAAGTTGACCTGCCGCCGACATGCCCGACGACTATAGGGTCGTCCCCACGACCGCGGGACTAGGTTGGCCTGCCGCCGACATGTCCAACGACTATAGGGTCGTCCCCACGAACCCGGGACTAGGTTGGCCAGTCACCGACATGTCCGACGACTATAGGGTCGTCCCCACGACCACTGGCCAAAGTTGCCCAGCCGCCGACATGTCCGACGACTATAGAGTCGTCCCCACGACCCCGGGACTAGGTTGGCCCGCCGCCGACTTGTCCGACGACTATAGGGTCGTCCCCACGACCCGGGACACAGTTGGCCAGCCGCCGACATGTCCCACGACTTTAGGGTCGTCCCCACGACCCCGGGTCTAGGTTGGCCTGCCGCCGACATGCCCGACGACTATAGGGTCGTCCCCACGAACCCGGGACTAGGTTGGCCAGTCACCGACATGTCCGACGACTATAGGGTCGTCCCCAAGACCACGGGCCAAAGTTGCCCTGCCGCCGACATGTCCGACGACTATAGGGTCGTCCCCACGACCACTGGCCAAAGTTGCCCAGCCGCCGACATGTCCGACGACTATAGGGTCGTCCCCACGACCACGGGCCAAAGTTGCACTGCCGCCGACATGTCCGACGACTATAGGGTCGTCCCCACGACCCCGGGACTAGATTGGCCCGCCACCGTCATGTCCGACGACTATACGGTCGTCCCAACGACCCCGGGACTAGGTTGGCCCGCCGACGACGTGTCCTACGACTATGGGGTCGTCCCCACGACCACGAGACTAGGTTGGCCAGCCGCCGACATGTCCGACGACTATAGGGTCGTCCCCACCACCCCGGGTCTAGGTTGGCCAGCCGCCAACATGTCCGACGACTATAGGGTCGTCCCCACGACCACGGGCCAAAGTTGCCCTGCCGCCGACATGTCCGACGACTATAGGGTCGTCCCCACGACCACTGCCCAAAGTTGCCCAGCCGCCGACATGTCCGACGACTATAGGGTCGTCCCCACGACCACGGGCCAAAGTTGCCCTGCCGCCGACATGTCCGACGACTATGGGGTCGCCCCACGACCCCGGGACTAGGTTGGCCCGCCGCCGACATGTCCGACGACTATAGGGTCGTCCCCACGCCCCGGGCCAAAGTTGGCCAGCCGCCGACATGTCCGACGACTATAGGGTCGTCCCCACGACCCCGGGACAAGATTGGCCCGCCACCGTCATGTCCGACGACTATAGGGTCGTCCCCACGACCCCGGGACTAGGTTGGCCTGCCGCCGACATGTCCAACGACTATAGGGTCGTCCCCACGAACCCGGGACTAGGTTGGCCAGTCTCCGACATGTCCGACGACTATAGGGTCGTCCCCACGACCCGGGCCAAAGTTGGCCAGCCGCCGACATGTCCGACGACTATAGGGTCGTCCCCACGACCCCGGGACTAGATTGGCCCGCCACCGTCATGTCCGACGACTATACGGTCGTCCCCACGACCCCGGGACTAGGTTGGCCCGCCGACGACGTGTCCTACGACTATGGAGTCGTCCCCACGACCACGAGACTAGGTTGGCCAGCCGCCGACATGTCCGACGACTATAGGGTCGTCCCCACCACCCCGGGTCTAGGTTGGCCAGCCGCCAACATGTCCGACGACTATAGGGTCGTCCCCACGACCACGGGCCAAAGTTGCCCTGCCGCCGACATGTCCGACGACTATAGGGTCGTCCCCACGACCACGGGCCAAAGTTGCCCTGCCGCCAACATGTCCGACGACTATAGGGTCGTCCCCACGACCCCGGGACTAGGTTGGCCCGCCGCCGACATGTCCGACGACTATAGGGTCGTCCCCACGCCCCGGGCCAAAGTTGGCCAGCCGCCGACATGTCCGACGACTATAGGGTCGTCCCCACGACCCCGGGACAAGATTGGCCCGCCACCGTCATGTCCGACGACTATAGGGTCGTCCCCACGACCCCGGGACTAGGTTGGCCTGCTGCCGACATGTCCGACGACTATAGGGTCGTCCCCACGAACCCGGGACTAGGTTGGCCAGTCACCGACATGTCCGACGACTATAGGGTCGTCCCCACGAACCCGGGACTAGGTTGGCCAGTCACCGACATGTCCGACGACTATAGGGTCGTCCCCACGACCCGGGCCAAAGTTGACCTGCCGCCGACATGTCCGACGACTATAGGGTCGTCCCCACGACCCCGGGACTAGGTTGGCCTGCCGCCGACATGTCCAACGACTATAGGGTCGTCCCCACGAACCCGGGACTAGGTTGGCCAGTCACCGACATGTCCGACGACTATAGGGTCGTCCCCACGACCACTGGCCAAAGTTGCCCAGCCGCCGACATGTCCGACGACTATAGGGTCGTCCCCACTACCCCGGGACTAGGTTGGCCCGCCGCCGACTTGTCCGACGACTATAGGGTCGTCCCCACGACCCGGGACAAAGTTGGCCAGCCGCCGACGTGTCCTACGACTATGGGGTCGTCCCCACGACCACGAGACTAGGTTGGCCAGCCGCCGACATGTCCGACGACTATAGGGTCGTCCCCACCACCCCGGGTCTAGGTTGGCCAGCCGCCAACATGTCCGACGACTATAGGGTCGTCCCCACGACCACGGGCCAAAGTTGCCCTGCCGCCGACATGTCCGACGACTATAGGGTCGTCCCCACGACCACTGCCCAAAGTTGCCCAGCCGCCGACATGTCCGACGACTATAGGGTCGTCCCCACGACCACGGGCCAAAGTTGCCCTGCCGCCGACATGTCCGACGACTATAGGGTCGTCCCCACGACCACGGGCCAAAGTTGCCCTGCCGCCGACATGTCCGACGACTATGGGGTCGCCCCACGACCCCGGGACTAGGTTGGCCCGCCGCCGACATGTCCGACGACTATAGGGTCGTCCCCACGCCCCGGGCCAAAGTTGGCCAGCCGCCGACATGTCCGACGACTATAGGGTCGTCCCCACGACCCCGGGACAAGATTGGCCCGCCACCGTCATGTCCGACGACTATAGGGTCGTCCCCACCACCCCGGGACTAGGTTGGCCTGCCGCCGACATGTCCAACGACTATAGGGTCGTCCCCACGAACCCGGGACTAGGTTGGCCCGCCGCCGACATGTCCGACGACTATAGGGTCGTCCCCACGCCCCGGGCCAAAGTTGGCCAGCCGCCGACATGTCCGACGACTATAGGGTCGTCCCCACGACCCCGGGACAAGATTGGCCCGCCACCGTCATGTCCGACGACTATAGGGTCGTCCCCACGACCCCGGGACTAGGTTGGCCTGCTGCCGACATGTCCGACGACTATAGGGTCGTCCCCACGAACCCGGGACTAGGTTGGCCAGTCACCGACATGTCCGACGACTATAGGGTCGTCCCCACGAACCCGGGACTAGGTTGGCCAGTCACCGACATGTCCGACGACTATAGGGTCGTCCCCACGACCCGGGCCAAAGTTGACCTGCCGCCGACATGTCCGACGACTATAGGGTCGTCCCCACGACCCCGGGACTAGGTTGGCCTGCCGCCGACATGTCCAACGACTATAGGGTCGTCCCCACGAACCCGGGACTAGGTTGGCCAGTCACCGACATGTCCGACGACTATAGGGTCGTCCCCACGACCACTGGCCAAAGTTGCCCAGCCGCCGACATGTCCGACGACTATAGGGTCGTCCCCACGACCACGGGCCAAAGTTGCCCTGCCGCCGACATGTCCGACGACTATAGGGTCGTCCCCACGAACCCGGGACTAGGTTGGCCAGTCACCGACATGTCCGACGACTATAGGGTCGTCCCCACGACCCCGGGACTAGGTTGGCCTGCCGCCGACATATCCGACGACTATAGGGTCGTCCCCACGATCCCGGGACTAGGTTGGCCAGTCACCGACATGTCCGACGACTATAGGGTTGTCCCCAAGACCACGGGCCAAAGTTGCCCTGCCGCCGACATGTCCGACGACTATAGGGTCGTCCTCACGACCCCGGGTCTAGGTTGGCCCGCCGTCGACATGTCCGACGACTATAGGGTCGTCCCCACGCCCGGGCCAAAGTTGGCCAGCCGCCGACATGTCCGACGACTATAGGGTCGTCCCCACGACCCCGGGAATAGATTGGCCCGCCACCGTCATGTCCGACGACTATACGGTCGTCCCCACGACCCCGGGACTAGGTTGGCCCGCCGACAACGTGTCCTACGACTATGGGGTCGTCCCCACGACCACGAGACCAGGTTGGCCAGCCGCCGACATGTCCGACGACTATAGGGTCGTCCCCACCACCCCGGGTCTAGGTTGGCCAGCCGCCGACATGTCCGACGACTATAGGGTCGTCCCCACGACCACGGGCCAAAGTTGCCCTGCCGCCGACATGTCCGACGACTATAGGGTCGTCCCCACGACCACTGGCCAAAGTTGCCCAGCCGCCGACGTGTCCGACGACTATAGGGTCGTCCCCACGACCACGGGCCAAAGTTGCCCTGCCGCCGACATGTCCGACGACTATAGGGTCGTCCCCACGACCCCGGGACTAGGTTGGCCCGCCGCCGACATGTCCGACGACTATAGGGTCGTCCCCACGCCCCGGGCCAAAGTTGGCCAGCCGCCGACATGTCCGACGACTATAGGGTCGTCCCCACGACCCCGGGACAAGATTGGCCCGCCACCGTCATGTCCGACGACTATAGGGTCGTCCCCACGACCCCGGGACTAGGTTGGCCTGCCGCCGACATGTCCGACGACTATAGGGTCGTCCCCACGACCCCGGGACTAGGTTGGCCCGCCGCCGACTTGTCCGACGACTATAGGGTCGTCCCCACGACCACGGGCCAAAGTTGCACTGCCGCCGACATGTCCGACGACTATAGGGTCGTCCCCACGACCCCGGGACTAGATTGGCCCGCCACCGTCATGTCCGGCGACTATACGGTCGTCCCCACGACCCCGGGACTAGGTTGGCCCGCCGACGACGTGTCCTACGACTATGGGGTCGTCCCCACGACCACGAGACTAGGTTGGCCAGCCGCCGACATGTCCGACGACTATAGGGTCGTCCCCACCACCCCGGGTCTAGGTTGGCCAGCCGCCAACATGTCCGACGACTATAGGGTCGTCCCCACGACCACGGGCCAAAGTTGCCCTGCCGCCGACATGTCCGACGACTATAGGGTCGTCCCCACGACCACTGCCCAAAGTTGCCCAGCCGCCGACATGTCCGACGACTATAGGGTCGTCCCCACGACCACGGGCCAAAGTTGCCCTGCCGCCGACATGTCCGACGACTATGGGGTCGTCCCCACGACCCCGGGACTAGGTTGGCCCGCCGCCGACATGTCCGACGACTATAGGGTCGTCCCCACGCCCCGGGCCAAAGTTGGCCAGCCGCCGACATGTCCGACGACTATAGGGTCGTCCCCACGACCCCGGGACAAGATTGGCCCGCCACCGTCATGTCCGACGACTATAGGGTCGTCCCCACGACCCCGGGACTAGGTTGGCCTGCCGCCGACATGTCCAACGACTATAGGGTCGTCCCCACGAACCCGGGACTAGGTTGGCCAGTCACCGACATGTCCGACGACTATAGGGTCGTCCCCACGACCCGGGCCAAAGTTGGCCAGCCGCCGACATGTCCGACGACTTTAGGGTCGTCCCCACGACCCCGGGTCTAGGTTGGCCTGCCGCCGACATGTCCGACGACTATAGGGTCGTCCCCACGACCACTGGCCAAAGTTGCCCAGCCGCCGACATGTCCGACGACTATAGGGTCGTCCCCACGACCACGGGCCAAAGTTGCACTGCCGCCGACATGTCCGACGACTATAGGGTCGTCCCCACGACCCCGGGTCTAGGTTGGCCCGCCGTCGACATGTCCGACGACTATAGGGTCGTCCCCACGCCCCGGGCCAAAGTTGGCCATCCGCCGACATGTCCGACGACTATAGGGTCGTCCCCACGACCACGGGCCAAAGTTGCCCTGCCGCCGACATGTCCGACGATTATAGGGTCGTCCCCACGCCCCGGGCCAAAGTTGGCCAGCCGCCGACATGTCCGACGACTATAGGGTCGTCCCCACGACCCCGGGACAAGATTGGCCCGCCACCGTCATGTCCGACGACTATACGGTCGTCCCCACGACCCCGGGACTAGGTTGGCCTGCCGCCGACAGGTCCGACGACTATAGGGTCGTCCCCACGAACCCGGGACTAGGTTGGCCAGTCACCGACATGTCCGACGACAATAGGGTCGCCCCCACGACCACTGGCCAAAGTTGCCCCGCCGCCGACATGTCCGACGACTATAGGGTCGTCCCCACGACCCCGGGACTAGGGTGGCCCGCCGCCGACTTGTCCGACGACTGTAGGGTCGTCCCCACGACCGGGCCAAAGTTGGCCAGCCGCCGACATGTCCGACGACTATAGGGTCGTCCCCACGACCACGGGCCAAAGTTGCCCTGCCGCCGACATGTCCGACGCCTATAGCGTCGTCCCCACGACCCGGGCCAAAGTTGACCTGCCGCCGACATGTCCGACGACTATAGGGTCGTCCCCACGACCCCGGGACTAGGTTGGCCTGCCGCCGACATGTCCAACGACTATAGGGTCGTCCACACGAACCCGGGACTAGGTTGGCCAGTCACCGACATGTCCGACGACTATAGGGTCGTCCCCACGACCCCGGGACTAGGTTGGCCTGCCGCCGACATATCCGACGACTATAGGGTCGTCCCCACGAACCCGGGACTAGGTTGGCCAGTCACCGACATGTCCGACGACTATAGGGTCGTCCCCAAGACCACGGGCCAAAGTTGCCCTGCCGCCGACATGTCCGACGACTGTAGGGTCGTCCTCACGACCCCGGGTCTAGGTTGGCCCGCCGTCAACATGTCCGACGACTATAGGGTCGTCCCCACGACCACGGGACTAGGTTGGCCAGTCACCGACATGTCCGACGACTATAGGGTCGTCCCCAAGACCACGGGCCAAAGTTGCCCTGCCGCCGACATGTCCGACGACTATAGGGTCGTCCCCACGACCACTGGCCAAAGTTGCCCAGCCGCCGACATGTCCGACGACTATAGGGTCGTCCTCACGAACCCGGGTCTAGGTTGGCCCGCCGTCAACATGTCCGACGACTATAGGGTCGTCCCCACGACCACGGGACTAGGTTGGCCCGCCGCCGACATGTCCGACGACTTTAGGGTCGTCCCCACGACCCCGGGTCTAGGTTGGCCTGCCGCCGACATGTCCGACGACTATAGGGTCGTCCCCACGACCACTGGCCAAAGTTGCCCAGCCGCCGACATGTCCGACGACTATAGGGTCGTCCCCACGACCACGGGCCAAAGTTGCACTGCCGCCGACATGTCCGACGACTATAGGGTCGTCCCCACGACCCCGGGTCTAGGTTGGCCCGCCGTCGACATGTCCGACGACTATAGGGTCGTCCCCACGACCACGGGCCAAAGTTGCACTGCCGCCGACATGTCCGACGACTATAGGGTCGTCCCCACGACCCCGGGACTAGATTGGCCCGCCACCGTCATGTCCGGCGACTATACGGTCGTCCCCACGACCCCGGGACTAGGTTGGCCCGCCGACGACGTGTCCTACGACTATGGGGTCGTCCCCACGACCACGAGACTAGGTTGGCCAGCCGCCGACATGTCCGACGACTATAGGGTCGTCCCCACCACCCCGGGTCTAGGTTGGCCAGCCGCCAACATGTCCGACGACTATAGGGTCGTCCCCACGACCACGGGCCAAAGTTGCCCTGCCGCCGACATGTCCGACGACTATAGGGTCGTCCCCACGACCACTGCCCAAAGTTGCCCAGCCGCCGACATGTCCGACGACTATAGGGTCGTCCCCACGACCACGGGCCAAAGTTGCCCTGCCGCCGACATGTCCGACGACTATGGGGTCGTCCCCACGACCCCGGGACTAGGTTGGCCCGCCGCCGACATGTCCGACGACTATAGGGTCGTCCCCACGCCCCGGGCCAAAGTTGGCCAGCCGCCGACATGTCCGACGACTATAGGGTCGTCCCCACGACCCCGGGACAAGATTGGCCCGCCACCGTCATGTCCGACGACTATAGGGTCGTCCCCACGACCCCGGGACTAGGTTGGCCTGCCGCCGACATGTCCAACGACTATAGGGTCGTCCCCACGAACCCGGGACTAGGTTGGCCAGTCACCGACATGTCCGACGACTATAGGGTCGTCCCCACGACCCGGGCCAAAGTTGGCCAGCCGCCGACATGTCCGACGACTTTAGGGTCGTCCCCACGACCCCGGGTCTAGGTTGGCCTGCCGCCGACATGTCCGACGACTATAGGGTCGTCCCCACGACCACTGGCCAAAGTTGCCCAGCCGCCGACATGTCCGACGACTATAGGGTCGTCCCCACGACCACGGGCCAAAGTTGCACTGCCGCCGACATGTCCGACGACTATAGGGTCGTCCCCACGACCCCGGGTCTAGGTTGGCCCGCCGTCGACATGTCCGACGACTATAGGGTCGTCCCCACGCCCCGGGCCAAAGTTGGCCATCCGCCGACATGTCCGACGACTATAGGGTCGTCCCCACGACCACGGGCCAAAGTTGCCCTGCCGCCGACATGTCCGACGATTATAGGGTCGTCCCCACGCCCCGGGCCAAAGTTGGCCAGCCGCCGACATGTCCGACGACTATAGGGTCGTCCCCACGACCCCGGGACAAGATTGGCCCGCCACCGTCATGTCCGACGACTATACGGTCGTCCCCACGACCCCGGGACTAGGTTGGCCTGCCGCCGACAGGTCCGACGACTATAGGGTCGTCCCCACGAACCCGGGACTAGGTTGGCCAGTCACCGACATGTCCGACGACAATAGGGTCGCCCCCACGACCACTGGCCAAAGTTGCCACGCCGCCGACATGTCCGACGACTATAGGGTCGTCCCCACGACCCCGGGACTAGGTTGGCCTGCCGCCGACATATCCGACGACTATAGGGTCGTCCCCACGAACCCGGGACTAGGTTGGCCAGTCACCGACATGTCCGACGACTATAGGGTCGTCCCCAAGACCACGGGCCAAAGTTGCCCTGCCGCCGACATGTCCGACGACTGTAGGGTCGTCCTCACGACCCCGGGTCTAGGTTGGCCCGCCGTCAACATGTCCGACGACTATAGGGTCGTCCCCACGACCACGGGCCAAAGTTGCCCTGCCGCCGACATGTCCGACGACTATAGGGTCGTCCCCACGACCCGGGCCAAAGTTGCCCTGCCGCCGACATGTCCGACGACTATAGGGTCGTCCCCACGACCACTGGCCAAAGTTGCCCAGCCGCCGACATGTCCGACGACTATAGGGTCGTCCCCACGACCACGGGCCAAAGTTGCACTGCCGCCGACATGTCCGAGGACTATAGGGTCGTCCCCACGACCCCGGGACTAGATTGGCCCGCCACCGTCATGTCCGACGACTATACGGTCGTCCCCACGACCCCGGGACTAGGTTGGCCCGCCGACGACGTGTCCTACGACTATGGGGTCGTCCCCACGACCACGAGACTAGGTTGGCCAGCCGCCGACATGTCCGACGACTATAGGGTCGTCCCCACCACCCCGGGTCTAGGTTGGCCAGCCGCCAACATGTCCGACGACTATAGGGTCGTCCCCACGACCACGGGCCAAAGTTGCCCTGCCGCCGACATGTCCGACGACTATAGGGTCGTCCCCACGACCACTGCCCAAAGTTGCCCAGCCGCCGACATGTCCGACGACTATAGGGTCGTCCCCACGCCCCGGGCCAAAGTTGGCCAGCCGCCGACATGTCCGACGACTATAGGGTCGTCCCCACGACCCGGGCCAAAGTTGGCCAGCCGCCGACATGTCCGACGACTTTAGGGTCGTCCCCACGACCCCGGGTCTAGGTTGGCCTGCCGCCGACATGTCCGACGACTATAGGGTCGTCCCCACGACCACTGGCCAAAGTTGCCCAGCCGCCGACATGTCCGACGACTATAGGGTCGTCCCCACGACCACGGGCCAAAGTTGCACTGCCGCCGACATGTCCGACGACTATAGGGTCGTCCACACGAACCCGGGACTAGGTTGGCCAGTCACCGACATGTCCGACGACTATAGGGTCGTCCCCACGACCCCGGGACTAGGTTGGCCTGCCGCCGACATGTCCAACGACTATAGGGTCGTCTCCACGAACCCGGGACTAGGTTGGCCAGTCACCGACATGTCCGACGACTATAGGGTCGTCCCCAAGACCACGAGCCAATGTTGCCCTGCCGCCGACATGTCCGACGACTGTAGGGTCGTCCTCACGACCCCGGGACTAGGTTGGCCCGCCGCCGACTTGTCCGACGACTATAGGGTCGTCCCCACGACCGGGCCAAAGTTGGCCAGCCGCCGACATGTCCGACGACCATAGGGTCGTCCCCACGACCCCGGGTCTAGGTTGGCCCGCCGTCAACATGTCCGACGACTATAGGGTCGTCCCCACGACCACGGGCCAAAGTTGCCCTGCCGCCGACATGTCCGACGACTATAGGGTCGTCCCCACGAACCCGGGACTAGGTTGGCCAGTCACCGACATGTCCGACGACTATAGGGTCGTCCCCACGACCCCGGGACTAGGTTGGCCTGCCGCCGACATATCCGACGACTATAGGGTCGTCCCCACGAACCCGGGACTAGGTTGGCCAGTCACCGACATGTCCGACGACTATAGGGTCGTCCCCAAGACCACGGGCCAAAGTTGCCCTGCCGCCGACATGTCCGACGACTGTAGGGTCGTCCTCACGACCCCGGGTCTAGGTTGGCCCGCCGTCGACATGTCCGACGACTCTAGGGTCGTCCCCACGAACCCGGGACTAGGTTGGCCTGCCGTCAACATGTCCGACGACTATAGGGTCGTCCCCACGACCACGGGCCAAAGTTGCCCTGCCGCCGACATGTCCGACGACTATAGGGTCGTCCCCACGACCCGGGCCAAAGTTGACCTGCCGCCGACATGTCCGACGACTATAGGGTCGTCCCCACGACCCCGGGACTAGGTTGGCCTGCCGCCGACATGTCCAACGACTATAGGGTCGTCCCCACGAACCCGGGACTAGGTTGGCCAGTCACCGACATGTCCGACGACTATAGGGTCGTCCCCACGACCCCGGGACTATGTTGGCCCGCCGCCGACATGTCCGACGACTATAGGGTCGTCCCCACGCCCCGGGCCAAAGTTGGCCAGCCGCCGACATGTCCGACGACTATAAGGTCGTCCCCACGACCCCGGGACAAGATTGGCCCGCCACCGTCATGTCCGACGACTATAGGGTCGTCCCCACGACCCCCGGACTAGGTTGGCCTGCCGCCGACATGTCCAACGACTATAGGGTCGTCCCCACGAACCCGGGACTAGGTTGGCCAGTCACCGACATGTCCGACGACTATAGGGTCGTCCCCACGACCCGGGCCAAAGTTGGCCAGCCGCCGACATGTCCGACGACTATAGGGTCGTCCCCACGACCCCGGGACTAGATTGGCCCGCCACCGTCATGTCCGACGACTATACGGTCGTCCCCACGACCCCGGGACTAGGTTGGCCCGCCGCCGACATGTCCGACGACTATAGGGTCGTCCCCACGCCCCGGGCCAAAGTTGGCCAGCCGCCGACATGTCCGACGACTATAAGGTCGTCCCCACGACCCCGGGACAAGATTGGCCCGCCACCGTCATGTCCGACGACTATAGGGTCGTCCCCCACGACCCCCGGACTAGGTTGGCCTGCCGCCGACATGTCCAACGACTATAGGGTCGTCCCCACGAACCCGGGACTAGGTTGGCCAGTCACCGACATGTCCGACGACTATAGGGTCGTCCCCACGACCCGGGCCAAAGTTGACCTGCCGCCGACATGTCCGACGACTATAGGGTCGTCCCCACGACCCCGGGACTAGGTTGGCCTGCCGCCGACATGTCCAACGACTATAGGGTCGTCCCCACGAACCCGGGACTAGGTTGGCCAGTCACCGACATGTCCGACGACTATAGGGTCGTCCCCACGACCCCGGGACTATGTTGGCCCGCCGCCGACATGTCCGACGACTATAGGGTCGTCCCCACGCCCCGGGCCAAAGTTGGCCAGCCGCCGACATGTCCGACGACTATAAGGTCGTCCCCACGACCCCGGGACAAGATTGGCCCGCCACCGTCATGTCCGACGACTATAGGGTCGTCCCCACCACCCCCGGACTAGGTTGGCCTGCCGCCGACATGTCCAACGACTATAGGGTCGTCCCCACGACCCCGGGACTAGGTTGGCCTGCCGCCGACATGTCCAACGACTATAGGGTCGTCCCCACGAACCCGGGACTAGGTTGGCCAGTCACCGACATGTCCGACGACTATAGGGTCGTCCCCACGACCCCGGGACTATGTTGGCCCGCCGCCGACATGTCCGACGACTATAGGGTCGTCCCACGCCCCGGGCCAAAGTTGGCCAGCCGCCGACATGTCCGACGACTATAAGGTCGTCCCCACGACCCCGGGACAAGATTGGCCCGCCACCGTCATGTCCGACGACTATAGGGTCGTCCCCACGACCCCCGGACTAGGTTGACCAGCCGCCGACATGTCCGACGACTATAGGGCCGTCCCCACCACCCCGGGTCTAGGTTGGCCAGCCGCCAAAATGTCCGACGACTATAGGGTCGTCCCCACGACCACGGGCCAAAGTTGCCCTGCCGCCGACATGTCCGACGACTATAGGGTCGTCCCCACGACCACGGGCCAAAGTTGCCCTGCCGCCGACATGTCCGACGACTATAGGGTCGTCCCCACGACCCCGGGACTAGGTTGGCCCGCCGCCGACATGTCCGACGACTATAGGGTCGTCCCCACGCCCCGGGCCAAAGTTGGCCAGCCGCCGACATGTCCGACGACTATAGGGTCGTCCCCACGACCCCGGGACAAGATTGGCCCGCCACCGTCATGTCCGACGACTATAGGGTCGTCCCCACGACCCCGGGACTAGGTTGGCCTGCCGCCGACATGTACGACGACTATAGGGTCGTCCCCACGAACCCGGGACTAGGTTGGCCAGTCACCGACATGTCCGACGACTATAGGGTCGTCCCCACGACCCGGGCCAAAGTTGACCGGCCGCCGACATGTCCGACGACTATAGGGTCGTCCCCACGACCCCGGGACTAGGTTGGCCTGCCGCCGACATGTCCAACGACTATAGGGTCGTCCCCACGAACCCGGGACTAGGTTGGCCAGTCACCGACATGTCCGACGACTATAGGGTCGTCCCCACGACCACTGGCCAAAGTTGCCGAGCCGCCGACATGTCCGACGACTATAGGGTCGTCCCCACGACCCGGGCCAAAGTTGGCCAGCCGCCGACATGTTCGACGACTTTAGGGTCGTCCCCACGACCCCGGGACTAGGTTGGCCTGCCGCCGACATGTCCGACGACTATAGGGTCGTCCCCACGAACCCGGGACTAGGTTGGCCAGTCACCGACATGTCCGACGACTATAGGGTCGTCCCCAAGACCACGGGCCAAAGTTGCCCAGCCGCCGACATGTCCGACGACTATAGGGTCGTCCCCACGACCCCGGGACTAGGTTGGCCCGCCGCCGACTTGTCCGACGACTGTAGGGTCGTCCCCACGACCCCGGGACTAGGTTGGCCTGCCGCCGACATGTCCAACGACTATAGGGTCGTCCCCACGAACCCGGGACTAGGTTGGCCAGTCACCGACATGTCCGACGACTATAGGGTCGTCCCCACGACCACTGGCCAAAGTTGCCCAGCCGCCGACATGTCCGACGACTATAGGGTCGTCCCCACGACCACTGGCCAAAGTTGCCCAGCCGCCGACATGTCCGACGACTATAGGGTCGTCCCCACGAACCCGGGACTAGGTTGGCCAGTCACCGACATGTCCGACGACTATAGGGTCGTCCCCAAGACCACGGGCCAAGTTGCCCTGCCGCCGACATGTCCGACGACTATAGGGTCGTCCCCACGACCCCGGGTCTAGGTTGTCCCGCCGTCGACATGTCCGACGACTATAGGGTCGTCCCCACGAACCCGGGACTAGGTTGGCCAGTCACCGACATGTCCGACGACTATAGGGTCGTCCCCACGACCCGGGCCAAAGTTGACCTGCCGCCGACATGTCCGACGACTATAGGGTCGTCCCCACGACCCCGGGACTAGATTGGCCCGCCACCGTCATGTCCGACGACTATACGGTCGTCCCCACGACCCCGGGACTAGGTTGGCCCGCCGACAACGTGTCCTACGACTATGGGGTCGTCCCCACGACCACGAGACTAGGTTGGCCAGCCGCCGACATGTCCGACGACTATAGGGTCGTCCCCACCACCCCGGGTCTAGGTTGGCCAGCCGCCGACATGTCCGACGACTATAGGGTCGTCCCCACGACCACGGGCTAAAGTTGCCCTGCCGCCGACATGTCCGACGACTATAGGGTCGTCCCCACGACCACTGGCCAAAGTTGCCCAGCCGCCGACGTGTCCGACGACTATAGGGTCGTCCCCACGACCACGGGCCAAAGTTGCCCTGCCGCCGACATGTCCGACGACTATAGGGTCGTCCCCACGACCCCGGGACTAGGTTGGCCCGCCGCCGACATGTCCGACGACTATAGGGTCGTCCCCACGCCCCGGGCCAAAGTTGGCCAGCCGCCGACATGTCCGACGACTATAGGGTCGTCCCCACGACCCCGGGACAAGATTGGCCCGCCACCGTCATGTCCGACGACTATAGGGTCGTCCCCACGACCCCGGGACTAGGTTGGCCTGCCGCCGACATGTCCGACGACTATAGGGTCGTCCCCACGACCCCGGGACTAGGTTGGCCCGCCGCCGACTTGTCCGACGACTATAGGGTCGTCCCCACGACCCGGGACAAAGTTGGCCAGTCACCGACATGTCCGACGACTATACGGTCGTCCCCACGACCACTGGCCAAAGTTGCCCAGCCGCCGACATGTCCGACGACTATAGGGTCGTCCCCACGAACCCGGGACTAGGTTGGCCAGTCACCGACATGTCCGACGACTATAGGGTCGTCCCCACGACCACTGGCCAAAGTTGCCCAGCCGCCGACATGTCCGACGACTATAGAGTCGTCCCCACGACCCCGGGACTAGGTTGGCCCGCCGCCGACTTGTCCGACGACTATAGGGTCGTCCCCACGACCCGGGACACAGTTGGCCAGCCGCCGACATGTCCCACGACTTTAGGGTCGTCCCCACGACCCCGGGTCTAGGTTGGCCTGCCGCCGACATGCCCGACGACTATAGGGTCGTCCCCACGAACCCGGGACTAGGTTGGCCAGTCACCGACATGTCCGACGACTATAGGGTCGTCCCCAAGACCACGGGCCAAAGTTGCCCTGCCGCCGACATGTCCGACGACTATAGGGTCGTCCCCACGACCACTGGCCAAAGTTGCCCAGCCGCCGACATGTCCGACGACTATAGGGTCGTCCCCACGACCACGGGCCAAAGTTGCACTGCCGCCGACATGTCCGACGACTATAGGGTCGTCCCCACGACCCCGGGACTAGATTGGCCCGCCACCGTCATGTCCGACGACTATACGGTCGTCCCAACGACCCCGGGACTAGGTTGGCCCGCCGACGACGTGTCCTACGACTATGGGGTCGTCCCCACGACCACGAGACTAGGTTGGCCAGCCGCCGACATGTCCGACGACTATAGGGTCGTCCCCACCACCCCGGGTCTAGGTTGGCCAGCCGCCAACATGTCCGACGACTATAGGGTCGTCCCCACGACCACGGGCCAAAGTTGCCCTGCCGCCGACATGTCCGACGACTATAGGGTCGTCCCCACGACCACTGCCCAAAGTTGCCCAGCCGCCGACATGTCCGACGACTATAGGGTCGTCCCCACGACCACGGGCCAAAGTTGCCCTGCCGCCGACATGTCCGACGACTATGGGGTCGCCCCACGACCCCGGGACTAGGTTGGCCCGCCGCCGACATGTCCGACGACTATAGGGTCGTCCCCACGCCCCGGGCCAAAGTTGGCCAGCCGCCGACATGTCCGACGACTATAGGGTCGTCCCCACGACCCCGGGACAAGATTGGCCCGCCACCGTCATGTCCGACGACTATAGGGTCGTCCCCACGACCCCGGGACTAGGTTGGCCTGCCGCCGACATGTCCAACGACTATAGGGTCGTCCCCACGAACCCGGGACTAGGTTGGCCAGTCTCCGACATGTCCGACGACTATAGGGTCGTCCCCACGACCCGGGCCAAAGTTGGCCAGCCGCCGACATGTCCGACGACTATAGGGTCGTCCCCACGACCCCGGGACTAGATTGGCCCGCCACCGTCATGTCCGACGACTATACGGTCGTCCCCACGACCCCGGGACTAGGTTGGCCCGCCGACGACGTGTCCTACGACTATGGAGTCGTCCCCACGACCACGAGACTAGGTTGGCCAGCCGCCGACATGTCCGACGACTATAGGGTCGTCCCCACCACCCCGGGTCTAGGTTGGCCAGCCGCCAACATGTCCGACGACTATAGGGTCGTCCCTACGACCACGGGCCAAAGTTGCCCTGCCGCCGACATGTCCGACGACTATAGGGTCGCCCCCACGACCACGGGCCAAAGTTGCCCTGCCGCCAACATGTCCGACGACTATAGGGTCGTCCCCACGACCCCGGGACTAGGTTGGCCCGCCGCCGACATGTCCGACGACTATAGGGTCGTCCCCACGCCCCGGGCCAAAGTTGGCCAGCCGCCGACATGTCCGACGACTATAGGGTCGTCCCCACGACCCCGGGACAAGATTGGCCCGCCACCGTCATGTCCGACGACTATAGGGTCGTCCCCACGACCCCGGGACTAGGTTGGCCTGCTGCCGACATGTCCGACGACTATAGGGTCGTCCCCACGAACCCGGGACTAGGTTGGCCAGTCACCGACATGTCCGACGACTATAGGGTCGTCCCCACGAACCCGGGACTAGGTTGGCCAGTCACCGACATGTCCGACGACTATAGGGTCGTCCCCACGACCCGGGCCAAAGTTGACCTGCCGCCGACATGTCCGACGACTATAGGGTCGTCCCCACGACCCCGGGACTAGGTTGGCCTGCCGCCGACATGTCCAACGACTATAGGGTCGTCCCCACGAACCCGGGACTAGGTTGGCCAGTCACCGACATGTCCGACGACTATAGGGTCGTCCCCACGACCACTGGCCAAAGTTGCCCAGCCGCCGACATGTCCGACGACTATAGGGTCGTCCCCACTACCCCGG
Source organism: Andrena fulva (assembly GCA_946251845.1). NCBI lineage: Eukaryota > Metazoa > Arthropoda > Insecta > Hymenoptera > Andrenidae > Andrena > Andrena fulva. Next base: position 143,016 of record CAMITZ010000029.1, on the reverse strand, counting down.
GACTAGGTTGGCCCGCCGCCGACTTGTCCGACGACTATAGGGTCGTCCCCACGACCCGGGACAAAGTTGGCCAGCCGCCGACGTGTCCTACGACTATGGGGTCGTCCCCACGACCACGAGACTAGGTTGGCCAGCCGCCGACATGTCCGACGACTATAGGGTCGTCCCCACCACCCCGGGTCTAGGTTGGCCAGCCGCCAACATGTCCGACGACTATAGGGTCGTCCCCACGACCACGGGCCAAAGTTGCCCTGCCGCCGACATGTCCGACGACTATAGGGTCGTCCCCACGACCACTGCCCAAAGTTGCCCAGCCGCCGACATGTCCGACGACTATAGGGTCGTCCCCACGACCACGGGCCAAAGTTGCCCTGCCGCCGACATGTCCGACGACTATAGGGTCGTCCCCACGACCACGGGCCAAAGTTGCCCTGCCGCCGACATGTCCGACGACTATGGGGTCGCCCCACGACCCCGGGACTAGGTTGGCCCGCCGCCGACATGTCCGACGACTATAGGGTCGTCCCCACGCCCCGGGCCAAAGTTGGCCAGCCGCCGACATGTCCGACGACTATAGGGTCGTCCCCACGACCCCGGGACAAGATTGGCCCGCCACCGTCATGTCCGACGACTATAGGGTCGTCCCCACGACCCCGGGACTAGGTTGGCCTGCCGCCGACATGTCCAACGACTATAGGGTCGTCCCCACGAACCCGGGACTAGGTTGGCCAGTCTCCGACATGTCCGACGACTATAGGGTCGTCCCCACGACCCGGGCCAAAGTTGGCCAGCCGCCGACATGTCCGACGACTATAGGGTCGTCCCCACGACCCCGGGACTAGATTGGCCCGCCACCGTCATGTCCGACGACTATACGGTCGTCCCCACGACCCCGGGACTAGGTTGGCCCGCCGACGACGTGTCCTACGACTATGGAGTCGTCCCCACGACCACGAGACTAGGTTGGCCAGCCGCCGACATGTCCGACGACTATAGGGTCGTCCCCACCACCCCGGGTCTAGGTTGGCCAGCCGCCAACATGTCCGACGACTATAGGGTCGTCCCCACGACCACGGGCCAAAGTTGCCCTGCCGCCGACATGTCCGACGACTATAGGGTCGTCCCCACGACCACGGGCCAAAGTTGCCCTGCCGCCAACATGTCCGACGACTATAGGGTCGTCCCCACGACCCCGGGACTATGTTGGCCCGCCGCCGACATGTCCGACGACTATAGGGTCGTCCCCACGCCCCGGGCCAAAGTTGGCCAGCCGCCGACATGTCCGACGACTATAAGGTCGTCCCCACGACCCCGGGACAAGATTGGCCCGCCACCGTCATGTCCGACGACTATAGGGTCGTCCCCACGACCCCCGGACTAGGTTGGCCTGCCGCCGACATGTCCAACGACTATAGGGTCGTCCCCACGACCCCGGGACTAGGTTGGCCTGCCGCCGACATGTCCAACGACTATAGGGTCGTCCCCACGAACCCGGGACTAGGTTGGCCAGTCACCGACATGTCCGACGACTATAGGGTCGTCCCCACGACCCCGGGACTATGTTGGCCCGCCGCCGACATGTCCGACGACTATAGGGTCGTCCCCACGCCCCGGGCCAAAGTTGGCCAGCCGCCGACATGTCCGACGACTATAAGGTCGTCCCCACGACCCCGGGACAAGATTGGCCCGCCACCGTCATGTCCGACGACTATAGGGTCGTCCCCACGACCCCCGGACTAGGTTGACCAGCCGCCGACATGTCCGACGACTATAGGGCCGTCCCCACCACCCCGGGTCTAGGTTGGCCAGCCGCCAAAATGTCCGACGACTATAGGGTCGTCCCCACGACCACGGGCCAAAGTTGCCCTGCCGCCGACATGTCCGACGACTATAGGGTCGTCCCCACGACCACGGGCCAAAGTTGCCCTGCCGCCGACATGTCCGACGACTATAGGGTCGTCCCCACGACCCCGGGACTAGGTTGGCCCGCCGCCGACATGTCCGACGACTATAGGGTCGTCCCCACGCCCCGGGCCAAAGTTGGCCAGCCGCCGACATGTCCGACGACTATAGGGTCGTCCCCACGACCCCGGGACAAGATTGGCCCGCCACCGTCATGTCCGACGACTATAGGGTCGTCCCCACGACCCCGGGACTAGGTTGGCCTGCCGCCGACATGTACGACGACTATAGGGTCGTCCCCACGAACCCGGGACTAGGTTGGCCAGTCACCGACATGTCCGACGACTATAGGGTCGTCCCCACGACCCGGGCCAAAGTTGACCGGCCGCCGACATGTCCGACGACTATAGGGTCGTCCCCACGACCCCGGGACTAGGTTGGCCTGCCGCCGACATGTCCAACGACTATAGGGTCGTCCCCACGAACCCGGGACTAGGTTGGCCAGTCACCGACATGTCCGACGACTATAGGGTCGTCCCCACGACCACTGGCCAAAGTTGCCGAGCCGCCGACATGTCCGACGACTATAGGGTCGTCCCCACGAACCCGGGACTAGGTTGGCCAGTCACCGACATGTCCGACGACTATAGGGTCGTCCCCAAGACCACGGGCCAAAGTTGCCCAGCCGCCGACATGTCCGACGACTATAGGGTCGTCCCCACGACCCCGGGACTAGGTTGGCCCGCCGCCGACTTGTCCGACGACTGTAGGGTCGTCCCCACGACCCCGGGACTAGGTTGGCCTGCCGCCGACATGTCCAACGACTATAGGGTCGTCCCCACGAACCCGGGACTAGGTTGGCCAGTCACCGACATGTCCGACGACTATAGGGTCGTCCCCACGACCACTGGCCAAAGTTGCCCAGCCGCCGACATGTCCGACGACTATAGGGTCGTCCCCACGACCACTGGCCAAAGTTGCCCAGCCGCCGACATGTCCGACGACTATAGGGTCGTCCCCACGAACCCGGGACTAGGTTGGCCAGTCACCGACATGTCCGACGACTATAGGGTCGTCCCCAAGACCACGGGCCAAGTTGCCCTGCCGCCGACATGTCCGACGACTATAGGGTCGTCCCCACGACCCCGGGTCTAGGTTGTCCCGCCGTCGACATGTCCGACGACTATAGGGTCGTCCCCACGAACCCGGGACTAGGTTGGCCAGTCACCGACATGTCCGACGACTATAGGGTCGTCCCCACGACCCGGGCCAAAGTTGACCTGCCGCCGACATGTCCGACGACTATAGGGTCGTCCCCACGACCCCGGGACTAGATTGGCCCGCCACCGTCATGTCCGACGACTATACGGTCGTCCCCACGACCCCGGGACTAGGTTGGCCCGCCGACAACGTGTCCTACGACTATGGGGTCGTCCCCACGACCACGAGACTAGGTTGGCCAGCCGCCGACATGTCCGACGACTATAGGGTCGTCCCCACCACCCCGGGTCTAGGTTGGCCAGCCGCCGACATGTCCGACGACTATAGGGTCGTCCCCACGACCACGGGCTAAAGTTGCCCTGCCGCCGACATGTCCGACGACTATAGGGTCGTCCCCACGACCACTGGCCAAAGTTGCCCAGCCGCCGACGTGTCCGACGACTATAGGGTCGTCCCCACGACCACGGGCCAAAGTTGCCCTGCCGCCGACATGTCCGACGACTATAGGGTCGTCCCCACGACCCCGGGACTAGGTTGGCCCGCCGCCGACATGTCCGACGACTATAGGGTCGTCCCCACGCCCCGGGCCAAAGTTGGCCAGCCGCCGACATGTCCGACGACTATAGGGTCGTCCCCACGACCCCGGGACAAGATTGGCCCGCCACCGTCATGTCCGACGACTATAGGGTCGTCCCCACGACCCCGGGACTAGGTTGGCCTGCCGCCGACATGTCCGACGACTATAGGGTCGTCCCCACGACCCCGGGACTAGGTTGGCCCGCCGCCGACTTGTCCGACGACTATAGGGTCGTCCCCACGACCCGGGACAAAGTTGGCCAGTCACCGACATGTCCGACGACTATACGGTCGTCCCCACGACCACTGGCCAAAGTTGCCCAGCCGCCGACATGTCCGACGACTATAGGGTCGTCCCCACGAACCCGGGACTAGGTTGGCCAGTCACCGACATGTCCGACGACTATAGGGTCGTCCCCACGACCACTGGCCAAAGTTGCCCAGCCGCCGACATGTCCGACGACTATAGAGTCGTCCCCACGACCCCGGGACTAGGTTGGCCCGCCGCCGACTTGTCCGACGACTATAGGGTCGTCCCCACGACCCGGGACACAGTTGGCCAGCCGCCGACATGTCCCACGACTTTAGGGTCGTCCCCACGACCCCGGGTCTAGGTTGGCCTGCCGCCGACATGCCCGACGACTATAGGGTCGTCCCCACGAACCCGGGACTAGGTTGGCCAGTCACCGACATGTCCGACGACTATAGGGTCGTCCCCAAGACCACGGGCCAAAGTTGCCCTGCCGCCGACATGTCCGACGACTATAGGGTCGTCCCCACGACCACTGGCCAAAGTTGCCCAGCCGCCGACATGTCCGACGACTATAGGGTCGTCCCCACGACCACGGGCCAAAGTTGCACTGCCGCCGACATGTCCGACGACTATAGGGTCGTCCCCACGACCCCGGGACTAGATTGGCCCGCCACCGTCATGTCCGACGACTATACGGTCGTCCCAACGACCCCGGGACTAGGTTGGCCCGCCGACGACGTGTCCTACGACTATGGGGTCGTCCCCACGACCACGAGACTAGGTTGGCCAGCCGCCGACATGTCCGACGACTATAGGGTCGTCCCCACCACCCCGGGTCTAGGTTGGCCAGCCGCCAACATGTCCGACGACTATAGGGTCGTCCCCACGACCACGGGCCAAAGTTGCCCTGCCGCCGACATGTCCGACGACTATAGGGTCGTCCCCACGACCACTGCCCAAAGTTGCCCAGCCGCCGACATGTCCGACGACTATAGGGTCGTCCCCACGACCACGGGCCAAAGTTGCCCTGCCGCCGACATGTCCGACGACTATGGGGTCGCCCCACGACCCCGGGACTAGGTTGGCCCGCCGCCGACATGTCCGACGACTATAGGGTCGTCCCCACGCCCCGGGCCAAAGTTGGCCAGCCGCCGACATGTCCGACGACTATAGGGTCGTCCCCACGACCCCGGGACAAGATTGGCCCGCCACCGTCATGTCCGACGACTATAGGGTCGTCCCCACGACCCCGGGACTAGGTTGGCCTGCCGCCGACATGTCCAACGACTATAGGGTCGTCCCCACGAACCCGGGACTAGGTTGGCCAGTCTCCGACATGTCCGACGACTATAGGGTCGTCCCCACGACCCGGGCCAAAGTTGGCCAGCCGCCGACATGTCCGACGACTATAGGGTCGTCCCCACGACCCCGGGACTAGATTGGCCCGCCACCGTCATGTCCGACGACTATACGGTCGTCCCCACGACCCCGGGACTAGGTTGGCCCGCCGACGACGTGTCCTACGACTATGGAGTCGTCCCCACGACCACGAGACTAGGTTGGCCAGCCGCCGACATGTCCGACGACTATAGGGTCGTCCCCACCACCCCGGGTCTAGGTTGGCCAGCCGCCAACATGTCCGACGACTATAGGGTCGTCCCTACGACCACGGGCCAAAGTTGCCCTGCCGCCGACATGTCCGACGACTATAGGGTCGCCCCCACGACCACGGGCCAAAGTTGCCCTGCCGCCAACATGTCCGACGACTATAGGGTCGTCCCCACGACCCCGGGACTAGGTTGGCCCGCCGCCGACATGTCCGACGACTATAGGGTCGTCCCCACGCCCCGGGCCAAAGTTGGCCAGCCGCCGACATGTCCGACGACTATAGGGTCGTCCCCACGACCCCGGGACAAGATTGGCCCGCCACCGTCATGTCCGACGACTATAGGGTCGTCCCCACGACCCCGGGACTAGGTTGGCCTGCTGCCGACATGTCCGACGACTATAGGGTCGTCCCCACGAACCCGGGACTAGGTTGGCCAGTCACCGACATGTCCGACGACTATAGGGTCGTCCCCACGAACCCGGGACTAGGTTGGCCAGTCACCGACATGTCCGACGACTATAGGGTCGTCCCCACGACCCGGGCCAAAGTTGACCTGCCGCCGACATGTCCGACGACTATAGGGTCGTCCCCACGACCCCGGGACTAGGTTGGCCTGCCGCCGACATGTCCAACGACTATAGGGTCGTCCCCACGAACCCGGGACTAGGTTGGCCAGTCACCGACATGTCCGACGACTATAGGGTCGTCCCCACGACCACTGGCCAAAGTTGCCCAGCCGCCGACATGTCCGACGACTATAGGGTCGTCCCCACTACCCCGGGACTAGGTTGGCCCGCCGCCGACTTGTCCGACGACTATAGGGTCGTCCCCACGACCCGGGACAAAGTTGGCCAGCCGCCGACGTGTCCTACGACTATGGGGTCGTCCCCACGACCACGAGACTAGGTTGGCCAGCCGCCGACATGTCCGACGACTATAGGGTCGTCCCCACCACCCCGGGTCTAGGTTGGCCAGCCGCCAACATGTCCGACGACTATAGGGTCGTCCCCACGACCACGGGCCAAAGTTGCCCTGCCGCCGACATGTCCGACGACTATAGGGTCGTCCCCACGACCACTGCCCAAAGTTGCCCAGCCGCCGACATGTCCGACGACTATAGGGTCGTCCCCACGACCACGGGCCAAAGTTGCCCTGCCGCCGACATGTCCGACGACTATAGCGTCGTCCCCACGACCACGGGCCAAAGTTGCCCTGCCGCCGACATGTCCGACGACTGTGGGGTCGCCCCACGACCCCGGGACTAGGTTGGCCAGCCGCCGACATGTCCGACGACTATAGGGTCGTCCCCACGACCCCGGGACAAGATTGGCCCGCCACCGTCATGTCCGACGACTATAGGGTCGTCCCCACGACCCCGGGACTAGGTTGGCCTGCCGCCGACATGTCCAACGACTATAGGGTCGTCCCCACGAACCCGGGACTAGGTTGGCCAGTCTCCGACATGTCCGACGACTATAGGGTCGTCCCCACGACCCGGGCCAAAGTTGGCCAGCCGCCGACATGTCCGACGACTATAGGGTCGTCCCCACGACCCCGGGACTAGATTGGCCCGCCACCGTCATGTCCGACGACTATACGGTCGTCCCCACGACCCCGGGACTAGGTTGGCCCGCCGACGACGTGTCCTACGACTATGGAGTCGTCCCCACGACCACGAGACTAGGTTGGCCAGCCGCCGACATGTCCGACGACTATAGGGTCGTCCCCACCACCCCGGGTCTAGGTTGGCCAGCCGCCAACATGTCCGACGACTATAGGGTCGTCCCCACGACCACGGGCCAAAGTTGCCCTGCCGCCGACATGTCCGACGACTATAGGGTCGTCCCCACGACCACGGGCCAAAGTTGCCCTGCCGCCAACATGTCCGACGACTATAGGGTCGTCCCCACGACCCCGGGACTAGGTTGGCCCGCCGCCGACATGTCCGACGACTATAGGGTCGTCCCCACGCCCCGGGCCAAAGTTGGCCAGCCGCCGACATGTCCGACGACTATAGGGTCGTCCCCACGACCCCGGGACAAGATTGGCCCGCCACCGTCATGTCCGACGACTATAGGGTCGTCCCCACGACCCCGGGACTAGGTTGGCCTGCTGCCGACATGTCCGACGACTATAGGGTCGTCCCCACGAACCCGGGACTAGGTTGGCCAGTCACCGACATGTCCGACGACTATAGGGTCGTCCCCACGAACCCGGGACTAGGTTGGCCAGTCACCGACATGTCCGACGACTATAGGGTCGTCCCCACGACCCGGGCCAAAGTTGACCTGCCGCCGACATGTCCGACGACTATAGGGTCGTCCCCACGACCCCGGGACTAGGTTGGCCTGCCGCCGACATGTCCAACGACTATAGGGTCGTCCCCACGAACCCGGGACTAGGTTGGCCAGTCACCGACATGTCCGACGACTATAGGGTCGTCCCCACGACCACTGGCCAAAGTTGCCCAGCCGCCGACATGTCCGACGACTATAGGGTCGTCCCCACGACCACGGGCCAAAGTTGCCCTGCCGCCGACATGTCCGACGACTATAGGGTCGTCCCCACGAACCCGGGACTAGGTTGGCCAGTCACCGACATGTCCGACGACTATAGGGTCGTCCCCACGACCCCGGGACTAGGTTGGCCTGCCGCCGACATATCCGACGACTATAGGGTCGTCCCCACGATCCCGGGACTAGGTTGGCCAGTCACCGACATGTCCGACGACTATAGGGTTGTCCCCAAGACCACGGGCCAAAGTTGCCCTGCCGCCGACATGTCCGACGACTATAGGGTCGTCCTCACGACCCCGGGTCTAGGTTGGCCCGCCGTTGACATGTCCGACGACTATAGGGTCGTCCCCACGCCCGGGCCAAAGTTGGCCAGCCGCCGACATGTCCGACGACTATAGGGTCGTCCCCACGACCCCGGGAATAGATTGGCCCGCCACCGTCATGTCCGACGACTATACGGTCGTCCCCACGACCCCGGGACTAGGTTGGCCCGCCGACAACGTGTCCTACGACTATGGGGTCGTCCCCACGACCACGAGACCAGGTTGGCCAGCCGCCGACATGTCCGACGACTATAGGGTCGTCCCCACCACCCCGGGTCTAGGTTGGCCAGCCGCCGACATGTCCGACGACTATAGGGTCGTCCCCACGACCACGGGCCAAAGTTGCCCTGCCGCCGACATGTCCGACGACTATAGGGTCGTCCCCACGACCACTGGCCAAAGTTGCCCAGCCGCCGACGTGTCCGACGACTATAGGGTCGTCCCCACGACCACGGGCCAAAGTTGCCCTGCCGCCGACATGTCCGACGACTATAGGGTCGTCCCCACGACCCCGGGACTAGGTTGGCCCGCCGCCGACATGTCCGACGACTATAGGGTCGTCCCCACGCCCCGGGCCAAAGTTGGCCAGCCGCCGACATGTCCGACGACTATAGGGTCGTCCCCACGACCCCGGGACAAGATTGGCCCGCCACCGTCATGTCCGACGACTATAGGGTCGTCCCCACGACCCCGGGACTAGGTTGGCCTGCCGCCGACATGTCCGACGACTATAGGGTCGTCCCCACGACCCCGGGACTAGGTTGGCCCGCCGCCGACTTGTCCGACGACTATAGGGTCGTCCCCACGACCCGGGACAAAGTTGGCCAGTCACCGACATGTCCGACGACTATAGGGTCGTCCCCAAGACCACGGGCCAAGTTGCCCTGCCGCCGACATGTCCGACGACTATAGGGTCGTCCCCACGACCCCGGGTCTAGGTTGGCCCGCCGTCGACATGTCCGACGACTATAGGGTCGTCCCCACGAACCCGGGACTAGGTTGGCCAGTCACCGACATGTCCGACGACTATAGGGTCGTCCCCACGACCCGGGCCAAAGTTGACCTGCCGCCGACATGTCCGACGACTATAGGGTCGTCCCCACGACCCCGGGACTAGGTTGGCCTGCCGCCGACATGTCCAACGACTATAGGGTCGTCCCCACGAACCCGGGACTAGGTTGGCCAGTCACCGACATGTCCGACGACTATAGGGTCGTCCCCACGACCACTGGCCAAAGTTGCCCAGCCGCCGACATGTCCGACGACTATAGAGTCGTCCCCACGACCCCGGGACTAGGTTGGCCCGCCGCCGACTTGTCCGACGACTATAGGGTCGTCCCCACGACCCGGGCCAAAGTTGACCTGCCGCCGACATGTCCGACGACTATAGGGTCGTCCCCACGACCCCGGGACTAGGTTGGCCAGCCGCCGACATGTCCCACGACTTTAGGGTCGTCCCCACGACCCCGGGTCTAGGTTGGCCTGCCGCCGACATGCCCGACGACTATAGGGTCGTCCCCACGAACCCGGGACTAGGTTGGCCAGTCACCGACATGTCCGACGACTATAGGGTCGTCCCCAAGACCACGGGCCAAAGTTGCCCTGCCGCCGACATGTCCGACGACTATAGGGTCGTCCCCACGACCACTGGCCAAAGTTGCCCAGCCGCCGACATGTCCGACGACTATAGGGTCGTCCCCACGACCACGGGCCAAAGTTGCACTGCCGCCGACATGTCCGACGACTATAGGGTCGTCCCCACGACCCCGGGACTAGATTGGCCCGCCACCGTCATGTCCGACGACTATACGGTCGTCCCCACGACCCCGGGACTAGGTTGGCCCGCCGACGACGTGTCCTACGACTATGGGGTCGTCCCCACGACCACGAGACTAGGTTGGCCAGCCGCCGACATGTCCGACGACTATAGGGTCGTCCCCACCACCCCGGGTCTAGGTTGGCCAGCCGCCAACATGTCCGACGACTATAGGGTCGTCCCCACGACCACGGGCCAAAGTTGCCCTGCCGCCGACATGTCCGACGACTATAGGGTCGTCCCCACGACCACTGCCCAAAGTTGCCCAGCCGCCGACATGTCCGACGACTATAGGGTCGTCCCCACGCCCCGGGCCAAAGTTGGCCAGCCGCCGACATGTCCGACGACTATAGGGTCGTCCCCACGACCCGGGCCAAAGTTGGCCAGCCGCCGACATGTCCGACGACTTTAGGGTCGTCCCCACGACCCCGGGTCTAGGTTGGCCTGCCGCCGACATGTCCGACGACTATAGGGTCGTCCCCACGACCACTGGCCAAAGTTGCCCAGCCGCCGACATGTCCGACGACTATAGGGTCGTCCCCACGACCACGGGCCAAAGTTGCACTGCCGCCGACATGTCCGACGACTATAGGGTCGTCCCCACGACCCCGGGTCTAGGTTGGCCCGCCGTCGACATGTCCGACGACTATAGGGTCGTCCCCACGACCACGGGCCAAAGTTGCACTGCCGCCGACATGTCCGACGACTATAGGGTCGTCCCCACGACCCCGGGACTAGATTGGCCCGCCACCGTCATGTCCGGCGACTATACGGTCGTCCCCACGACCCCGGGACTAGGTTGGCCCGCCGACGACGTGTCCTACGACTATGGGGTCGTCCCCACGACCACGAGACTAGGTTGGCCAGCCGCCGACATGTCCGACGACTATAGGGTCGTCCCCACCACCCCGGGTCTAGGTTGGCCAGCCGCCAACATGTCCGACGACTATAGGGTCGTCCCCACGACCACGGGCCAAAGTTGCCCTGCCGCCGACATGTCCGACGACTATAGGGTCGTCCCCACGACCACTGCCCAAAGTTGCCCAGCCGCCGACATGTCCGACGACTATAGGGTCGTCCCCACGACCACGGGCCAAAGTTGCCCTGCCGCCGACATGTCCGACGACTATGGGGTCGTCCCCACGACCCCGGGACTAGGTTGGCCCGCCGCCGACATGTCCGACGACTATAGGGTCGTCCCCACGCCCCGGGCCAAAGTTGGCCAGCCGCCGACATGTCCGACGACTATAGGGTCGTCCCCACGACCCCGGGACAAGATTGGCCCGCCACCGTCATGTCCGACGACTATAGGGTCGTCCCCACGACCCCGGGACTAGGTTGGCCTGCCGCCGACATGTCCAACGACTATAGGGTCGTCCCCACGAACCCGGGACTAGGTTGGCCAGTCACCGACATGTCCGACGACTATAGGGTCGTCCCCTCGACCCCGGTGGCTAGATTGCCCCGGCACCGTCATGTCCGACGACTATAGGGTCGTCTCCACGACCCCGGGACTAGGTTGGCCAGCCGCCGACATGTCCGACGAATATAGGGTCGTCCCCACGACCCCGGGTCTAGGTTGGCCCGCCGCCGACTTTTCCGACGACTATAGGGTCGTCCCCACGACCCCGGGCCAAAGTTGCCCTGCCGCCGACATGTCCGACGACTATAGGGTCGTCCCCACTACCGCGGGCCAAAGCTGGCCAGCCGCCAACATGTCCGGCGACTATAGGGTCGTCCCCACGACCCCGGGACTAGGTGGGCCTGCCGCCGACATGTCCGACGACTATAGGGTCGTCCCCACGACCACGGGCCAAAGTTGCCCAGCCGCCGACATGTCCGGCGACTATAGGGTCGTCCCCACGACCGCGGGACTAGGTTGGCCAGCCGCCGACATGTCCGACGCCTATAGGGTCGTCCCCACGCCCCGGGCCAAAGTTGGCCAGCCGCCGGCATGTCCGACGACTATAGGGTCGTCCCCACGACCCCGGGACTAGATTGGCCCGCCACCGTCATGTCCGACGAGTATACGGTCGTCCCCACGACCCCGGGACTAGGTTGGCCAGCCACCGACATGTCCGACGACTATAGGGTCGTCCCCACGACCCCGGGACTAAATTAGCCCGCCACCGTCCTGTCCGACGACTACAGGATCGTCCCCACGACCCCGGGACTAGGTTGGCCAGCCGCCGACATGTCCGAGAACTATAGAGTCGTTCCCACGTCCCCGGGGCTAGGTTGGCCAGCCACCGACATGTCCGACGACTATAGGTTCGTCCCCACGACCCCGGGACTAGATTAGCCCGCCACCGTCATGTCCGACGACTACAGGGTCGTCCCCACGACCCCGGGACTAGGTTGGACAGCCGCCGACATGTCCGACGACTATAGGGTCGTCCACACGAACACCGGCCACAGTTGTCCAGTCGCCGACATGTCCGACGACTATAGGGTCGTCCCCTCGACCGCGGGACTAGGTGGGCCTGCCGCCGACATGTCCGACGACTATAGGGTCGTCCCCACGACCACGGGCCAAAGTTGCCCAGCCGCCGACATGTCCGGCGACTATAGGGTCGTCCCCACGACCGCGGGCCAAAGTTGCCCAGCCGCCGACATGTCCGGCGACTATAGGGTCGTCCCCACGACCGCGGGACTAGGTGGGCCTGCCGCCGACATGTCCGACGACTATAGGGTCGTCCCCACGACCACGGGCCAAAGTTGCCCAGCCGCCGACATGTCCGGCGACTATAGGGTCGTCCCCACGACCGCGGGACTAGGTTGGCCAGCCGCCGACATGTCCGACGCCTATAGGGTCGTCCCCTCGACCCCGGTGGCTAGATTGCCCCGGCACCGTCATGTCCGACGACTATAGGGTCGTCTCCACGACCCCGGGACTAGGTTGGCCAGTCACCGACATGTCCGACGACTATAGGGTCGTCCCCACGACCCCGGGACTAGGTTGGCCCACCGCCGACTTGTCCGACGCCTATAGGGTCGTCCCCACGACCCCGGGTCTAGGTTGGCCCGCCGCCGACTTTTCCGACGACTATAGAGTCGTCCCCACGACCCCGGGACTAGGTTGGCCCGCCGCCGACTTGTCCGCTCGACTATACGTTCGTCCCCACGACTCCGGGACTAGGTTGGCCCGCCGCCGACGTGTCCTACGACTATGGGGTCGTCCCCACGACCACGAGACTAGGTTGGCCAGCCGCCGACATGTCCGACGACTATAGGGTCGTCCCCACGACCACGGGCCAAAGTTGCCCAGCCGCCGACATGTCCGGCGACTATAGGGTCGTCCCCACGACCACGGGCCAAAGTTGCCCAGCCGCCGACATGTCCGGCGACTATAGGGTCGTCCCCACGACCGCGGGCCAAAGTTGCCCAGCCGCCGACATGTCCGGCGACTATAGGGTCGTCCCCACGACCGCGGGACTAGGTTGGCCAGCCGCCGACATGTCCGACGCCTATAGGGTCGTCCCCACGACCCCGGGACTAGGTTGGCCCACCGCCGACTTGTCCGACGCCTATAGGGTCGTCCCCACGACCCCGGGACTAGGTTGGCCCGCCGCCGACTTGTCCGACGATTATAGGGCCGTCCCTACCACCCCGGGACTAGGTTGGCCAGCCGCCGACATGTCCGACGACTATAGGGTCGTCCCCACGACCCCGGGTCTAGGTTGGCCCGCCGCCGACTTTTCCGACGACTATAGGGTCGTCCCCACGACCCCGGGACTAGGTTGGCCCGCCGCCGACTTGTCCGCTCGACTATACGTTCGTCCCCACGACCCCGGGACTAGGTTGGCCCGCCGCCGACGTGTCCTACGACTATGGGGTCGTCCCCACGACCACGAGACTAGGTTGGCCAGCCGCCGACATGTCCGACGACTATAGGGTCGTCCCCACGACCACGGGCCAAAGTTGCCCAGCCGCCGACATGTCCGGCGACTATAGGGTCGTCCCCACGACCGCGGGACTAGGTTGGCCAGCCGCCGACATGTCCGACGCCTATAGGGTCGTCCCCTCGACCCCGGTGGCTAGATTGCCCCGGCACCGTCATGTCCGACGACTATAGGGTCGTCTCCACGACCCCGGGACTAGGTTGGCCAGCCGCCGACATGTCCGACGAATATAGGGTCGTCCCCACGACCCCGGGTCTAGGTTGGCCCGCCGCCGACTTTTCCGACGACTATAGGGTCGTCCCCACGACCCCGGGCCAAAGTTGCCCTGCCGCCGACATGTCCGACGACTATAGGGTCGTCCCCACTACCGCGGGCCAAAGCTGGCCAGCCGCCAACATGTCCGGCGACTATAGGGTCGTCCCCACGACCCCGGGACTAGGTGGGCCTGCCGCCGACATGTCCGACGACTATTGGGTCGTCCCCACGACCACGGGCCAAAGTTGCCCAGCCGCCGACATGTCCGGCGACTATAGGGTCGTCCCCACGACCGCGGGACTAGGTTGGCCAGCCGCCGACATGTCCGACGCCTATAGGGTCGTCCCCACGCCCCGGGCCAAAGTTGGCCAGCCGCCGGCATGTCCGACGACTATAGGGTCGTCCCCACGACCCCGGGACTAGATTGGCCCGCCACCGTCATGTCCGACGAGTATACGGTCGTCCCCACTACCGCGGGCCAAAGCTGGCCAGCCGCCAACATGTCCGGCGACTATAGGGTCGTCCCCACGACCCCGGGACTAGGTGGGCCTGCCGCCGACATGTCCGACGACTATAGGGTCGTCCCCACGACCACGGGCCAAAGCTGCCCAGCCGCCGACATGTCCGGCGACTATAGGGTCGTCCCCACGACCGCGGGACTAGGTTGGCCAGCCGCCGACATGTCCGACGCCTATAGGGTCGTCCCCTCGACCCCGGTGGCTAGATTGCCCCGGCACCGTCATGTCCGACGACTATAGGGTCGTCTCCACGACCCCGGGACTAGGTTGGCCAGTCACCGACATGTCCGACGACTATAGGGTCGTCCCCACGACCACGGGCCAAAGTTGCCCTGCCGCCGACATGTCCGACGACTATAGGGTCGTCCCCAATACCGCGGGCCAAAGCTGGCCAGCCGCCAACATGTCCGACGACTATAGGGTCGTCCCCACGACCCCGGGACTAGGTTGGCCCGCCGCCGACTTGTCCGACGATTATAGGGTCGTCCCTACCACCCCGGGACTAGGTTGGCCAGCCGCCGACATGTCCGACGTATATAGGGTCGTCCCCTCGACCCCGGGGCTAGATTGCCCCGGCACCGTCATGTCCGACGACTGTAGGGTCGTCTCCACGACCCCGGGACTAGGTTGGCCAGCCGCCGACATGTCCGACGACTATAGTGTCGTCCCCGCGACCACGGGCCAAAGTTTCCCTGCCGCCGACATGTCCGACGACTATAGGGTCGTCCCCACGACCCCGGGACTAGGTTGGCCCGCCGCCGACATGTCCGACGTCTATAGGGTCGTCTCCACGACCCCGGGACTAGGTTGGCCCGCCGCCGACTTGTCCGACGACTATAGGGTCGTCCCCACGACCCCGGGACTAGGTTGGCCCGCCACCGTCATGTCCGACGACTATAGGGTCGTCCCCACGACCACGGGCCAATGTTGGCCAGCAGCCGACATGTCCGACGACTATAGGGTCGTCCCCACGACCCCGGGACTAGGTTGGCTAGCCGCCGGCATGTCCGACGACTATAGGGTCGTCCCCACGACCACAGGCCAAAATTGGCCAGCCGCCGACATGTTTGACGACTATAGGGTCGTCCCCACGATCACAGGCCAAAGTTGGCCAGCCGCCGACATGTTCGACGACTATAGGGTCGTCCCCACGACAGCGGGCCATAGTTGGCCAGCCGCCGACATGTCCGACGAATATAGGGTTGTCCCCACGACCCCGGGACTAGGTTGGCAAGCCGCCCACATGTCCGACGACTATAGGGTCGTCTCCACGACCACGGGCCAAAGTTGCCCAGCCGCAGGCATGTCCGACGACTATAGGGTCGTCCCCACGACCCCGGGACTAGCTTGGCCCCCCGCCGACTTGTCCGACGACTATAGGGTCGTCCCCACGACCCCGGGACTAGATTGGCCCGCCACCATCATGTCCGACGACTATAGGGTCGTCCCCACGACCACGGGCCAATGTTGGCCAGCAGCCGACATGTCCGACGACTATAGGGTCGTCCCCACGACCCCGGGACTAGGTTGTCCAGCCGCCGACATGTCCAGTGACTATAGGGTCGTCCCCACGACCACGGGCCAATGTTGGCCAGCAGCCGACATGTCCGACGACTATAGGGTCGTCCCCACGACCCCGGGACTAGGTTGGCTAGCCGCCGGCATGTCCGACGACTATAGGGTCGTCCCCACGACCACAGGCCAAAATTGGCCAGCCGCCGACATGTTTGACGACTATAGGGTCGTCCCCACGATCACAGGCCAAAGTTGGCCCGCCACCGACATGTCCGACGACTATAGGATTATCCGCACGACCCCGGAACTAGATTGGCCCGACACCGTCATGTCCGACGACTATAGGGTCGTCTCCACGACCCCGGGACTAGGTTGGCCCGCCGCCGACATGTCCTACGACAATAGGGTCGTCCCCACGACTCCGGGACTAGATTGGCCCGCTACCGTCATGTCCGACGACTATAGGGTCGTCCCCACCACCCCGGGACTAGGTTGGCCAGCCGCCGACATGTCCTACGACTATAGGGTCGTCCCCACGACCCCGGGACTAGATTGTCCCGCCACCGTCATGTCCGACGACTATAGGGTCGTCCCCACCACCCCGGGACTAGGTTGGCCAGCCGCCGACATGTCCGACGTCTATAGGGTCGTCCCCTCGGACCTGGGCCAAAGTTGGCCAGCTGCCGACATGTCCGACGACTATAGGGTGGTCCCCACGATCCTGGGCCGACGTTGGCCCGCCGCCGACATGTCCGACGAATACAGGGTCGTCTCTGCTAACCCGGGACTGGGTTGGCACGCCGCCGACATGTCCGACGACTGTAGGGTCGTCCCCACGACCACGGGCCAAAGTTGCCCAGCCGCCGACATGTCCGACGACTATAGGGTCGTCCCCACGACCACGGGCCATAGTTGCCCAGCCGCCGACATGTCCGACGACTATAGGGTCGTCCCCACGTCCCCGGGTCTAGGTTCGCCAGCCACCGACATGTCCGACGACTATAGGGTCGTCCCCACGACCCCGGGACTAAATTAGCCCGCCACCGTCCTGTCCGACGACTACAGGATCGTCCCCACGACCCCGGGACTAGGTTGGCCAGCCGCCGACATGTCCGAGAACTATAGAGTCGTTCCCACGTCCCCGGGGCTAGGTTGGCCAGCCACCGACATGTCCGACGACTATAGGTTCGTCCCCACGACCCCGGGACTAGATTAGCCCGCCACCGTCATGTCCGACGACTACAGGGTCGTCCCCACGACCCCGGGACTAGGTTGGACAGCCGCCGACATGTCCGACGACTATAGGGTCGTCCACACGAACACCGGCCACAGTTGTCCAGTCGCCGACATGTCCGACGACTATAGGGTCGTCCCCTCGACCCCGGGACTAGATTGGCCCGCCGCCGACTTGTCCGACGACTATAGGGTCGTCCCCATGACCCCGGGACTAGATTGGCCCGCCACCGTCATCTCCGACGACTATAGGGTCGTCCCCACGAATCCGGGCCAAAGTTGGCCCGCCGCCGACATGTCCGACGACTATAGGGTCGTCCCCACGACCACGGGACTAGGTTGGCCAGCCGCCGACATGTCCGAGAACTATAGGGTCGTTCCCACGACCCCGGGACTAGATTGGCCCGCCACCGTCATGTCCGACGACTATAGGGTCGTCCGCACGACCCCGGAACTAGATTGACCAGACACCGTCATGTCCGACGACTATAGGGTCGTCTCCACCACCCCGGGACTAGGTTGGCCAGCCGCCGACATGTCCGACGACTATAGGGTCGTCCACACGAACACCGGCCACAGTTGCCCAGTCGCAGACATGTCCGACGACTATAGGGTCGTCCCCACGACCCCGGGACTAGGTTGGCCCGCCGCCGACATGTCCTACGACTATAGGGTCGTCCCCACGAACCCGAAACTAGGTTGGCCAGACGCCGACATGTCCGACGATTATATGGTCGTCCCCACGACCACGGGCCATAGTTGCCCAGCCGCCGACATGTCCTACGACTATAGGGTCGTCCCCACGACCCCGGGACTAGATTGTCCCGCCACCGTCATGTCCGACGACTATAGGGTCGTCCCCACCACCCCGGGACTAGGTTGGCCAGCCGCCGACATGTCCGACGTCTATAGTGTCGTCCCCTCGACCCTGGGCCAAAGTTGGCCAGCTGCCGACATGTCCGACGACTATAGGGTCATCCCCACGACCCCGGGACTAGATTAGCCCGCCACCGTCATGTCCGGCGACTACAGGGTCGTCCCCACGACCCCGGGACTAGGTTGGACAGCCGCCGACATGTCGGACGACTATAGGGTCGTGCCCACGACACCGGGACTAGGTTGGCCCGCCCCCGACTTGTCCGACGACTATAGGGTCGTCCCCATGACCCCGGGAGTAGATTGGCCCGCCGCCGTCTTGTCCGACGACTATAGGTTCCTCCCCACGAATCCGGGCCAAAGTTGCCCAGCCGCCGACATGTCCGACGACTATAGGGTCGTCCCCACGACCCTGGGCCGACGTTGGCCTGCCGCCGACATGTCCTACGACTATAGGGTCGCCCCACGAACACGGGACTGGGTTGGCCCGCCACCGTCATGTCCGACGACTATAGGGTCGTCCCCTCGACCCCGGGACTAGATTGGCCCGCCACCATCATGTCCGACGACTATAGGGTCGTCCCCACGTCCCCGGGGCTAGGTTGGCCAGCCACCGACATGTCCGACGACTATAGGGTCGTCCCCACGTCCCCGGGGCTAGGTTGGCCTGCCACCGACATGTCCGACGACTATAGGGTCGTCCCCACGAACACCGGCCATAGTTGCCCAGTCGCCGACATGTCCGACGACTATAGGGTCGTCCCCACGACCCCGGGACTAGATTAGCCCGCCACCGTCATGTCCGACGACTACAGAGTCGTCCCCACGACCACGGGCCATAGTTGCCCAGCCGCCGACATGTCCGACGACTATAGGGTCGTCCCCACCACCCCGGGAATAGGTTGGCCAGCCGCCGACATGTCCGACGTCTATAGTGTCGTCCCCTCGACCCTGGGCCAAAGTTGGCCAGCTGCCGACATGTCCGACGACTATAGGGTCGTCCCCACGACCCTGGGCCGACGTTGGCCCGCCGCCGACATGTCCGACGAATACAGGGTCGTCTCCGCTAACCCGGGACTGGGTTAGCACGCCGCCGACGTGTCCGACGACTGTAGGGTCGTCCCCTCGACCCTGGGCCAAAGTTGGCCAGCTGCCGACATGTCCGACGACTATAGGGTCGTCCCCTCGACCCCGGGACTAGGTTGGACAGCCGCCGACATGTCGGACGACTATAGGGTCGTGCCCACGACCCTGGGAGTAGGTTGGCCCGCCGCCGACATGTCCGACGATTATAGTGTCGTCACCACGACACCGGGACTAGGTTGGCCCGCCCCCGACTTGTCCGACGACTATAGGGTCGTCCCCACGACCCCGGGACTAGATTGGCCCGCCGCCGACATGTGCGACGACTGTAGGGTCGTCCCCACGACCCTGGGCCTACGTTGGCCCGCCGCCGATATGTCCGACGACTATAGGGTCGTCCCCACGAACACGGGACTGGGTTGGCCCGCCGCCGACATGTCCGACGACTGTAGGGTCGTCCCCACGGCCCCTGGACTAGGTTGGCCCGCCGCCGACATGTCCGACGACTATAGTGTCGTCCCCACGACACCGGGAATAGGTTGGCACGCCCCCGACTTGTCCGACGACTATAGGGTCGTCCCCACGACCCCGGGACTAGGTTGGCCCGCTGCCGACATGTCCTACGACTGTAGGGTCGTCCCCACGAACCCGGAACTAGGTTGGCCAGCCGCCGACATTTCCGACGACTATATGGTCGTCCTCACGACCACGGGCCATAGTCGCCCAGCCGCCGACATGTCCTACGACTATAGGGTCGTCCCCACGAACACGGGACTGGGTTGGTCCGCCGCCGACATGTCCGACGACTGTAGGGTCGTCCCCAAGAACCCGGAACTAGGTTGGCCAGCCACCGACATGTCCGACGACTATATGGTCGTCCCCACGACCACGGGCCATAGTTGCCCAGCCGCCGACATGTCCGACGACTATAGGGTCGTCCCCACGACACCGGGCCTAGGTTGGCCCGCCGCCGACATGTCCTCCGACTATAGGGTTGTCCCCACGAACCCGGAACTAGGTTGGCCAGCCGCCGACATGTCCGACGACTATATGGTCGACCCCACGACCACGGGCCATAGTTGCCCAGCCGCCGACATGACCTACGACTATAGGGTCGTCCCCACGACTCCGGGACTAGATTGGCCCGCTACCGTCATGTCCGACGACTATAGGGTGGTCCCCACCACCCCGAGACTAGGTTGGCCAGCCGCCGACATGTCCGACGACTATAGGGTCGTCCCCACGAACACCGGCCATAGTTGCCCAGTCGCCGACATGTCCGACGACTATAGGGTCGTCCCCACGACCCCGGGACTAGATTAGCCCGCCACCGTCGTGTCCGACGACTACAGAGTCGTCCCCACGACCACGGGCCATAGTTGCCCAGCCGCCGACATGTCCGACGACTATAGGGTCGTCGCCACCACCCCGGGAATAGGTTGGCCAGCCGCCGATATGTCCGACATCTATAGGGTCGTCCCCTCGACCCTGGGCAAAAGTTGGCGAGCTGCCGACATGTCCGACGACTATAGGGTCGTCCCCACGACCCTGGGCCGACGTTGGCCCGCCGCCGACATGTCCGACGAATCGAGGGTCGTCTCCGCTAACCCGGAACTGGGTTGGCACGCCGCCGACATGTCCGACGACTGTAGGGTCGTCCCCACGACCCTGGACCTACGTTGGCCCGCCGCCGACATGTCCGCCGACTATAGGGTCGTCCCCACGTCCCCGGGGCTAGGTTGGCCTGCCACCGACATGTCCGACGACTATAGGGTCGTCCCCACGACCCCGGGACTAGATTAGCCCGCCACCGTCATGTCCGACGACTACAGGGTCGTCCCCTCGACCCCGGGACTAGGTTGGACAGCCGCCGACATGTCGGACGACTATAGGGTCGTGCCCACGACCCTGGGAGTAGGTTGGCCCGCCGCCGACATGTCCGACGATTATAGTGTCGTCCCCACGACACCGGGAATAGGTTGGCCAGCCGCCGACGTGTCCGACGACTATAGGGTCGTCCCCACGAACACCGGCCATAGTTGCCTAGTCGCCGACATGTCCGACGACTATAGGGTCGTCCCCACGTCACCGGGCCTAGGTTGACCCGCCGCCGACATGTCCTACGACTATAGGGTTGTCCCCACGAACCCGGAACTAGGTTGGCCAGCCGCCGACATGTCCGACGACTATATGGTCGTCCCCACGACCACGGGCCATAGTTGCCCAGCCGCTGACATGACCTACGACTATAGAGTCGTCCCCACGACTCCGGGACTAGATTGGCCCGCTACCGTCATGTCCGACGACTATAGGGTCGTCCCCACGACCCTGGGCCTACGTTGGCCCGCCGCCGATATGTCCGACGACTATAGGGTCGTCCCCACGAACACGGGACTGGGTTGGCCCGCCGCCGACATGTCCGACGACTGTAGGGTCGTCCCCACGAACACCGGCCATAGTTGCCTAGTCGCCGACATGTCCGACGACTATAGGGTCGTCCCCACGACACCGGGCCTAGGTTGACCCGCCGCCGACATGTCCTACGACTATAGGGTTGTCCCCACGAACCCGGAACTAGGTTGGCCAGCCGCCGACATGTCCGACGACTATATGGTCGTCCCCACGACCACGGGCCATAGTTGCCCAGCCGCCGAAATGACCTACGACTATAGGGTCGTCCCCACGACTCCGGGACTAGATTGGCCCGCTACAGTCATGTCCGACGACTATAGGGTCGTCCCCACGACCCTGGGCATACGTTGGCCCGCCGCCGACTTGTCCGACGACTATAGGGTCGTCCCCACGACCCCGGGACTAGATTAGCCCGCCACCGTCATGTCTGCCGACTACAGGGTCGTCCCCACGACCCCGGAACTAGGTTGGCCCGCCCCGACTTGTCCGACGACTATAGGGTCGTCCCCATGACCCCGGGACTAGATTGGCCCGCCACCGTCATCTCGGACGACTATAGGGTCGTCCCCACGAATCCGGGCCAAAGTTGCCCAGCCGCCGACATGTCCGACGACTATAGGGTCGTCCCCACGACCCTGGGCCGACGTTGGCCCGCCGCCGACATGTCCTACGACTATAGGGTCGTCCCCACGAACACGGGACTGGGTTGGCCCGCCACCGTCATGTCCGACGACTATAGGGTCGTCCCCACGACCCAGGGACTAGGTTGGCCCGCGGCCGACATGTCCTACGACCATAGGGTCGTCCCCACGATCCCGGAACTAGGTTGGCCAGCTGCCGACATGTCCGACGACTATATGGTCGCCCCCACGACCACGGGCCATAGTTGCCCAGCCGCCGACATGTCCTACGACTATAGGGTCGTCCCCACGTCCCCGGGACTAGGTTGGCCCGCCGCCGACATGTCCGACGACTGTAGGGTGGTCCCCATGACCCCGGGACTAAGTTGGCCCGCCACCGTCATGCCCGACGACTATAGGGTCGTCCCCACCACCCCGGGACTAGGTTGGCCAGCCGCCGACATGTCCGACGACTATAGGGTCGTCCCCACGACCACGGGCCATAGTTGCCCAGCCGCCGACATGTCCTACGACTATAGGGTCGTCCCCACGAACACGGGACTGGGTTGGCCCGCCGCCGACATGTCCGACGACTGTAGGGTCGTCCCCACGGCCCCTGGACTAGGTTGGCCCGCCGCCGACATGTCCGACGACTATAGTGTCGTCCCCACGACACCGGGAATAGGTTGGCACGCCCCCGACTTGTCCGACGACTATAGGGTCGTCCCCACGACCCAGGGACTAGGTTGGCCCGCGGCCGACATGTCCTACGACTATAGAGTCGTCCCCACGATCCCGGAACTAGGTTGGCCAGCCGCCGACATGTCCGACGACTATATGGTCGTCCCCACGACCACGGGGCATAGTTGCCCAGCCGCCGACATGTCCTACGACTATAGGGTCGTCCCCACGAACACGGGACTGGGTTGGCCCGCCGCCGACATGTCCGACGACTATAGGGTCGTCTCTACGACCCCGGGACTAGGTTGGCCAGCCGCCGACATGTCCGACGACTATAGGGTCGTCCCCACGTCCCCGGGGCTAGGTTGGCCAGCCACCGACATGTCCGACGACTATAGGGTCGTCCCCACGTCCCCGGGGTTAGGTTGGCCAGCCACCGACATGTCCGACGACTATAGGGTCGTCCCCACGTCCCCGGGGTTAGGTTGGCCAGCCGCCGACATGTCCGACGACTATAGGGTCGTCCCCACGACCCAGGGACTAGGTTGGCCCGCGGCCGACATGTCCTACGACTATAGAGTCGTCCCCACGATCCCGGAACTAGGTTGGCCAGCCGCCGACATGTCCGACGACTATATGGTCGTCCCCACGACCACGGGGCATAGTTGCCCAGCCGCCGACATGTCCTACGACTATAGGGTCGTCCCCACGAACACGGGACTGGGTTGGCCCGCCGCCGACATGTCCGACGACTATAGGGTCGTCTCTACGACCCCGGGACTAGGTTGGCCAGCCGCCGACATGTCCTACGACTATAGGGTCGTCCCCACGAACACGGGACTGGGTTGGTCCGCCGCCGACATGTCCGACGACTATAGGGTCGTCGCCACCACCCCGGGAATAGGTTGGCCCGCCGCCGATATGTCCGACGACTATAGGGTCGTCCCCACGAACACGGGACTGGGTTGGCCCGCCGCCGAAATGTCCGACGACTATAGGGTCGTCCCCACGACCCCGGGACTAGATTAGCCCGCCACCGTCGTGTCCGACGACTACAGAGTCGTCCCCACGACCACGGGCCATAGTTGCCCAGCCGCCGACATGTCCGACGACTATAGGGTCGTCGCCACCACCCCGGGAATAGGTTGGCCAGCCGCCGATATGTCCGACGTCTATAGGGTCGTCCCCTCGACCCTGGGCCAAAGTTGGCCAGCTGCCGACATGTCCGACGACTATAGGGTCGTCCCCACGACCCTGGGCCGACGTTGGCCCGCCGCCGACATGTCCGACGAATCGAGGGTCGTCTCCGCTAACCCGGAACTGGGTTGGCACGCCGCCGACATGTCCGACGACT
Source organism: Andrena fulva (assembly GCA_946251845.1). Classification (NCBI taxonomy): domain Eukaryota; kingdom Metazoa; phylum Arthropoda; class Insecta; order Hymenoptera; family Andrenidae; genus Andrena; species Andrena fulva. The sequence continues at coordinate 118,351 of CAMITZ010000029.1, read as the reverse complement.
GTAGGGTCGTCCCCACGACCCTGGGCCAAAGTTGGCCAGCTGCCGATATGTCCGACGACTATAGGGTCGTCCCCACGACCCTGGGCCGACGTTGGCCCGCCGCCGACATGTCCGACGAATACAGGGTCGTCTCCGCTAACCCGGGACTGGGTTAGCACGCCGCCGACGTGTCCGACGACTGTAGGGTCGTCCCCTCGACCCTGGGCCAAAGTTGGCCAGCTGCCGACATGTCCGACGACTATAGAGTCGTCCCCACGACTCCGGGACTAGATTGGCCCGCTACCGTCATGTCCGACGACTATAGGGTCGTCCCCACGACCCTGGGCCTACGTTGGCCCGCCGCCGATATGTCCGACGACTATAGGGTCGTCCCCACGAACACGGGACTGGGTTGGCCCGCCGCCGACATGTCCGACGACTGTAGGGTCGTCCCCACGAACACCGGCCATAGTTGCCTAGTCGCCGACATGTCCGACGACTATAGGGTCGTCCCCACGACACCGGGCCTAGGTTGACCCGCCGCCGACATGTCCTACGACTATAGGGTTGTCCCCACGAACCCGGAACTAGGTTGGCCAGCCGCCGACATGTCCGACGACTATATGGTCGTCCCCACGACCACGGGCCATAGTTGCCCAGCCGCCGAAATGACCTACGACTATAGGGTCGTCCCCACGACTCCGGGACTAGATTGGCCCGCTACAGTCATGTCCGACGACTATAGGGTCGTCCCCACGACCCTGGGCATACGTTGGCCCGCCGCCGACTTGTCCGACGACTATAGGGTCGTCCCCACGACCCCGGGACTAGATTAGCCCGCCACCGTCATGTCTGCCGACTACAGGGTCGTCCCCACGACCCCGGAACTAGGTTGGCCCGCCCCGACTTGTCCGACGACTATAGGGTCGTCCCCATGACCCCGGGACTAGATTGGCCCGCCACCGTCATCTCGGACGACTATAGGGTCGTCCCCACGAATCCGGGCCAAAGTTGCCCAGCCGCCGACATGTCCGACGACTATAGGGTCGTCCCCACGACCCTGGGCCGACGTTGGCCCGCCGCCGACATGTCCTACGACTATAGGGTCGTCCCCACGAACACGGGACTGGGTTGGCCCGCCACCGTCATGTCCGACGACTATAGGGTCGTCCCCACGACCCAGGGACTAGGTTGGCCCGCGGCCGACATGTCCTACGACCATAGGGTCGTCCCCACGATCCCGGAACTAGGTTGGCCAGCTGCCGACATGTCCGACGACTATATGGTCGCCCCCACGACCACGGGCCATAGTTGCCCAGCCGCCGACATGTCCTACGACTATAGGGTCGTCCCCACGTCCCCGGGACTAGGTTGGCCCGCCGCCGACATGTCCGACGACTGTAGGGTGGTCCCCATGACCCCGGGACTAAGTTGGCCCGCCACCGTCATGCCCGACGACTATAGGGTCGTCCCCACCACCCCGGGACTAGGTTGGCCAGCCGCCGACATGTCCGACGACTATAGGGTCGTCCCCACGACCACGGGCCATAGTTGCCCAGCCGCCGACATGTCCTACGACTATAGGGTCGTCCCCACGAACACGGGACTGGGTTGGCCCGCCGCCGACATGTCCGACGACTGTAGGGTCGTCCCCACGGCCCCTGGACTAGGTTGGCCCGCCGCCGACATGTCCGACGACTATAGTGTCGTCCCCACGACACCGGGAATAGGTTGGCACGCCCCCGACTTGTCCGACGACTATAGGGTCGTCCCCACGACCCAGGGACTAGGTTGGCCCGCGGCCGACATGTCCTACGACTATAGAGTCGTCCCCACGATCCCGGAACTAGGTTGGCCAGCCGCCGACATGTCCGACGACTATATGGTCGTCCCCACGACCACGGGGCATAGTTGCCCAGCCGCCGACATGTCCTACGACTATAGGGTCGTCCCCACGAACACGGGACTGGGTTGGCCCGCCGCCGACATGTCCGACGTCTATAGGGTCGTCTCTACGACCCCGGGACTAGGTTGGCCAGCCGCCGACATGTCCGACGACTATAGGGTCGTCCCCACGTCCCCGGGGCTAGGTTGGCCAGCCACCGACATGTCCGACGACTATAGGGTCGTCCCCACGTCCCCGGGGTTAGGTTGGCCAGCCACCGACATGTCCGACGACTATAGGGTCGTCCCCACGTCCCCGGGGTTAGGTTGGCCAGGCGCCGACATGTCCGACGTCTATATGGTCGTCCCCACGACCACGGGCCATAGTTGCCCAGCCGCCGACATGTCCTACGACTATAGGGTCGTCCCCACGAACACGGGACTGGGTTGGCCCGCCGCCGACATGTCCGACGACTATAGGGTCGTCTCCACGACCCCGGGACTAGGTTGGCCAGCCGCCGACATGTCCGACGACAATAGGGTCGTCCCCACGTCCCCGGGGCTAGGTTGGCCAGCCACCGACATGTCCGACGACTATAGGGTCGTCCCCACGTCCCCGGGGCTAGGTTGGCCTGCCACCGACATGTCCGACGACTATAGGTTCGTCCCCACGAACACCGGCCATAGTTGCCCAGTCGCCGACATGTCCGACGACTATAGGGTCGTCCCCACGACCCCGGGACTAGATTAGCCCGCCACCGTCATGTCCGACGACTACAGAGTCGTCCCCACGACCACGGGCCATAGTTGCCCAGCCGCCGACATGTCCGACGACTATAGGGTCGTCCCCACCACCCCGGGAATAGGTTGGCCAGCCGCCGACATGTCCGACGTCTATAGTGTCGTCCCCTCGACCCTGGGCCAAAGTTGGCCAGCTGCCGATATGTCCGACGACTATAGGGTCGTCCCCACGACCCTGGGCCGACGTTGGCCCGCCGCCGACATGTCCGACGAATACAGGGTCGTCTCCGCTAACCCGGGACTGGGTTAGCACGCCGCCGACGTGTCCGACGACTGTAGGGTCGTCCCCTCGACCCTGGGCCAAAGTTGGCCAGCTGCCGACATGTCCGACGACTATAGGGTCGTCCCCTCGACCCCGGGACTAGGTTGGACAGCCGCCGACATGTCGGACGACTATAGGGTCGTGCCCACGACCCTGGGAGTAGGTTGGCCCGCCGCCGACATGTCCGACGATTATAGTGTCGTCACCACGACACCGGGACTAGGTTGGCCCGCCCCCGACTTGTCCGACGACTATAGGGTCGTCCCCACGACCCCGGGACTAGATTGGCCCGCCGCCGACATGTGCGACGACTATAGGGTCGTCCCCACGACCCTGGGCCTACGTTGGCCCGCCGCCGATATGTCCGACGACTATAGGGTCGTCCCCACGAACACGGGACTGGGTTGGCCCGCCGCCGACATGTCCGACGACTGTAGGGTCGTCCCCACGGCCCCTGGACTAGGTTGGCCCGCCGCCGACATGTCCGACGACTATAGTGTCGTCCCCACGACACCGGGAATAGGTTGGCACGCCCCCGACTTGTCCGACGACTATAGGGTCGTCCCCACGACCCCGGGACTAGGTTGGCCCGCTGCCGACATGTCCTACGACTGTAGGGTCGTCCCCACGAACCCGGAACTAGGTTGGTCAGCCGCCGACATGTCCGACGACTATATGGTCGTCCTCACGACCACGGGCCATAGTCGCCCAGCCGCCGACATGTCCTACGACTATAGGGTCGTCCCCACGAACACGGGACTGGGTTGGTCCGCCGCCGACATGTCCGACGACTATAGGGTCGTCGCCACCACCCCGGGAATAGGTTGGCCCGCCGCCGATATGTCCGACGACTATAGGGTCGTCCCCACGAACACGGGACTGGGTTGGCCCGCCGCCGAAATGTCCGACGACTATAGGGTCGTCCCCACGACCCCGGGACTAGATTAGCCCGCCACCGTCGTGTCCGACGACTACAGAGTCGTCCCCACGACCACGGGCCATAGTTGCCCAGCCGCCGACATGTCCGACGACTATAGGGTCGTCGCCACCACCCCGGGAATAGGTTGGCCAGCCGCCGATATGTCCGACGTCTATAGGGTCGTCCCCTCGACCCTGGGCCAAAGTTGGCCAGCTGCCGACATGTCCGACGACTATAGGGTCGTCCCCACGACCCTGGGCCGACGTTGGCCCGCCGCCGACATGTCCGACGAATCGAGGGTCGTCTCCGCTAACCCGGAACTGGGTTGGCACGCCGCCGACATGTCCGACGACTGTAGGGTCGTCCCCACGACCCTGGACCTACGTTGGCCCGCCGCCGACACGTCCGCCGACTATAGGGTCGTCCCCACGTCCCCGGGGCTAGGTTGGCCTGCCACCGACATGTCCGACGACTATAGGGTCGTCCCCACGACCCCGGGACTAGATTAGCCCGCCACCGTCATGTCCGACGACTACAGGGTCGTCCCCTCGACCCCGGGACTAGGTTGGACAGCCGCCGACATGTCGGACGACTATAGGGTCGTGCCCACGACCCTGGGAGTAGGTTGGCCCGCCGCCGACATGTCCGACGATTATAGTGTCGTCCCCACGACACCGGGACTAGGTTGGCCCGCCCCCGACTTGTCCGACGACTGTAGGGTCGTCCCCACGACCCCGGGACTAGATTGGCCCGCCGCCGACATGTGCGACGACTATAGGGTCGTCCCCACGACCCTGGACCTACGTTGGCCCGCCGCCGATATGTCCGACGACTATAGGGTCGTCCCCACGAACACGGGACTGGGTTGGCCCGCCGCCGACATGTCCGACGACTGTAGGGTCGTCCCCACGGCCCCTGGACTAGGTTGGCCCGCCGCCGACATGTCCGACGACTATAGTGTCGTCCCCACGACACCGGGAATAGGTTGGCCAGCCGCCGACGTGTCCGACGACTATAGGGTCGTCCCCACGAACACCGGCCATAGTTGCCTAGTCGCCGACATGTCCGACGACTATAGGGTCGTCCCCACGACACCGGGCCTAGGTTGACCCGCCGCCGACATGTCCTACGACTATAGGGTTGTCCCCACGAACCCGGAACTAGGTTGGCCAGCCGCCGACATGTCCGACGACTATATGGTCGTCCCCACGACCACGGGCCATAGTTGCCCAGCCGCTGACATGACCTACGACTATAGAGTCGTCCCCACGACTCCGGGACTAGATTGGCCCGCTACCGTCATGTCCGACGACTATAGGGTCGTCCCCACGACCCTGGGCCTACGTTGGCCCGCCGCCGATATGTCCGACGACTATAGGGTCGTCCCCACGAACACGGGACTGGGTTGGCCCGCCGCCGACATGTCCGACGACTGTAGGGTCGTCCCCACGAACACCGGCCATAGTTGCCTAGTCGCCGACATGTCCGACGACTATAGGGTCGTCCCCACGACTCCGGGACTAGATTGGCCCGCTACAGTCATGTCCGACGACTATAGGGTCGTCCCCACGACCCTGGGCATACGTTGGCCCGCCGCCGACTTGTCCGACGACTATAGGGTCGTCCCCACGACCCCGGGACTAGATTAGCCCGCCACCGTCATGTCTGACGACTACAGGGTCGTCCCCACGACCCCGGAACTAGGTTGGCCCGCCCCGACTTGTCCGACGACTATAGGGTCGTCCCCACGACCCTGGGCCGACGTTGGCCCGCCGCCGACATGTCCTACGACTATAGGGTCGTCCCCACGAACACGGGACTGGGTTGGCCCGCCACCGTCATGTCCGACGACTATAGGGTCGTCCCCACGACCCAGGGACTAGGTTGGCCCGCGGCCGACATGTCCTACGACCATAGGGTCGTCCCCACGATCCCGGAACTAGGTTGGCCAGCTGCCGACATGTCCGACGACTATATGGTCGCCCCCACGACCACGGGCCATAGTTGCCCAGCCGCCGACATGTCCTACGACTATAGGGTCGTCCCCACGTCCCCGGGACTAGGTTGGCCCGCCGCCGACATGTCCGACGACTGTAGGGTGGTCCCCATGACCCCGGGACTAGGTTGGCCCGCCACCGTCATGTCCGACGACTATAGGGTCGTCCCCACCACCCCGGGACTAGGTTGGCCAGCCGCCGACATGTCCGACGACTATAGGGTCGTCCCCACGACCACGGGCCATAGTTGCCCAGCCGCCGACATGTCCTACGACTATAGAGTCGTCCCCACGATCCCGGAACTAGGTTGGCCAGCCGCCGACATGTCCGACGACTATATGGTCGTCCCCACGACCACGGGGCATAGTTGCCCTGCCGCCGACATGTCCTACGACTATAGGGTCGTCCCCACGAACACGGGACTGGGTTGGCCCGCCGCCGACATGTCCGACGACTATAGGGTCGTCCCCACGTCCCCGGGGCTAGGTTGGCCAGCCACCGACATGTCCGACGACTATAGGGTCGTCCCCACGTCCCCGGGGCTAGGTTGGCCTGCCACCGACATGTCCGACGACTATAGTGTCGTCCCCACGAACACCGGCCATAGTTGCCCAGTCGCCGACATGTCCGACGACTATAGGGTCGTCCCCACGACCCCGGGACTAGATTAGCCCGCCACCGTCATGTCCGACGACTACAGAGTCGTCCCCACGACCACGGGCCATAGTTGCCCAGCCGCCGACATGTCCGACGACTATAGGGTCGTCCCCACCACCCCGGGAATAGGTTGGCCAGCCGCCGACATGTGCGACGACTATAGGGTCGTCCCCACGACCCTGGGCCTACGTTGGCCCGCCGCCGATATGTCCGACGACTATAGGGTCGTCCCCACGAACACGGGACTGGGTTTGCCCGCCGCCGACATGTCCGACGACTGTAGGGTCGTCCCCACGGCCCCTGGACTAGGTTGGCCCGCCGCCGACATGTCCGACGACTATAGTGTCGTCCCCACGACACCGGGAATAGGTTGGCACGCCCCCGACTTGTCCGACGACTATAGGGTCGTCCCCACGACCCCGGGACTAGGTTGGCCCGCTGCCGACATGTCCTACGACTGTAGGGTCGTCCCCACGAACCCGGAACTAGGTTGGCCAGCCGCCGACATGTCCGACGACTATATGGTCGTCCTCACGACCACGGGCCATAGTCGCCCAGCCGCCGACATGTCCTACGACTATAGGGTCGTCCCCACGAACACGGGACTGGGTTGGTCCGCCGCCGACATGTCCGACGACTGTAGGGTCGTCCCCAAGAACCCGGAACTAGGTTGGCCAGCCGCCGACATGTCCGACGACTATATGGTCGTCCCCACGACCACGGGCCATAGTTGCCCAGCCGCCGACATGTCCGACGACTATAGGGTCGTCCCCACGACACCGGGCCTAGGTTGGCCCGCCGCCGACATGTCCTCCGACTATAGGGTTGTCCCCACGAACCCGGAACTAGGTTGGCCAGCCGCCGACATGTCCGACGACTATATGGTCGACCCCACGACCACGGGCCATAGTTGCCCAGCCGCCGACATGACCTACGACTATAGGGTCGTCCCCACGACTCCGGGACTAGATTGGCCCGCTACCGTCATGTCCGACGACTATAGGGTCGTCCCCACCACCCCGAGACTAGGTTGGCCAGCCGCCGACATGTCCGACGACTATAGGGTCGTCCCCACGAACACCGGCCATAGTTGCCCAGTCGCCGACATGTCCGACGACTATAGGGTCGTCCCCACGACCCCGGGACTAGATTAGCCCGCCACCGTCGTGTCCGACGACTACAGAGTCGTCCCCACGACCACGGGCCATAGTTGCCCAGCCGCCGACATGTCCGACGACTATAGGGTCGTCGCCACGACCCCGGGACTAGGTTGGCCCGCTGCCGACATGTCCTACGACTGTAGGGTCGTCCCCACGAACCCGGAACTAGGTTGGCCAGCCGCCGACATGTCCGACGACTATATGGTCGTCCTCACGACCACGGGCCATAGTCGCCCAGCCGCCGACATGTCCTACGACTATAGGGTCGTCCCCACGAACACGGGACTGGGTTGGTCCGCCGCCGACATGTCCGACGACTGTAGGGTCGTCCCCAAGAACCCGGAACTAGGTTGGCCAGCCGCCGACATGTCCGACGACTATATGGTCGTCCCCACGACCACGGGCCATAGTTGCCCAGCCGCCGACATGTCCGACGACTATAGGGTCGTCCCCACGACACCGGGCCTAGGTTGGCCCGCCGCCGACATGTCCTCCGACTATAGGGTTGTCCCCACGAACCCGGAACTAGGTTGGCCAGCCGCCGACATGTCCGACGACTATATGGTCGACCCCACGACCACGGGCCATAGTTGCCCAGCCGCCGACATGACCTACGACTATAGGGTCGTCCCCACGACTCCGGGACTAGATTGGCCCGCTACCGTCATGTCCGACGACTATAGGGTCGTCCCCACCACCCCGAGACTAGGTTGGCCAGCCGCCGACATGTCCGACGACTATAGGGTCGTCCCCACGAACACCGGCCATAGTTGCCCAGTCGCCGACATGTCCGACGACTATAGGGTCGTCCCCACGACCCCGGGACTAGATTAGCCCGCCACCGTCGTGTCCGACGACTACAGAGTCGTCCCCACGACCACGGGCCATAGTTGCCCAGCCGCCGACATGTCCGACGACTATAGGGTCGTCGCCACCACCCCGGGAATAGGTTGGCCAGCCGCCGATATGTCCGACGTCTATAGGGTCGTCCCCTCGACCCTGGGCCAAAGTTGGCCAGCTGCCGACATGTCCGACGACTATAGGGTCGTCCCCACGACCCTGGGCCGACGTTGGCCCGCCGCCGACATGTCCGACGAATCGAGGGTCGTCTCCGCTAACCCGGAACTGGGTTGGCACGCCGCCGACATGTCCGACGACTGTAGGGTCGTCCCCACGACCCTGGACCTACGTTGGCCCGCCGCCGACATGTCCGCCGACTATAGGGTCGTCCCCACGTCCCCGGGGCTAGGTTGGCCTGCCACCGACATGTCCGACGACTATAGGGTCGTCCCCACGACCCCGGGACTAGATTAGCCCGCCACCGTCATGTCCGACGACTACAGGGTCGTCCCCTCGACCCGGGACTAGGTTGGACAGCCGCCGACATGTCGGGCGACTATAGGGTCGTGCCCACGACCCTGGGAGTAGGTTGGCCCGCCGCCGACATGTCCGACGATTATAGTGTCGTCCCCACGACACCGGGACTAGGTTGGCCCGCCCCCGACTTGTCCGACGACTGTAGGGTCGTCCCCACGACCCCGGGACTAGATTGGCCCGCCGCCGACATGTGCGACGACTATAGGGTCGTCCCCACGACCCTGGACCTACGTTGGCCCGCCGCCGATATGTCCGACGACTATAGGGTCGTCCCCACGAACACGGGACTGGGTTGGCCCGCCGCCGACATGTCCGACGACTGTAGGGTCGTCCCCACGGCCCCTGGACTAGGTTGGCCCGCCGCCGACATGTCCGACGACTATAGTGTCGTCCCCACGACACCGGGAATAGGTTGGCCAGCCGCCGACGTGTCCGACGACTATAGGGTCGTCCCCACGAACACCGGCCATAGTTGCCTAGTCGCCGACATGTCCGACGACTATAGGGTCGTCCCCACGACACCGGGCCTAGGTTGACCCGCCGCCGACATGTCCTACGACTATAGGGTTGTCCCCACGAACCCGGAACTAGGTTGGCCAGCCGCCGACATGTCCGACGACTATATGGTCGTCCCCACGACCACGGGCCATAGTTGCCCAGCCGCTGACATGACCTACGACTATAGAGTCGTCCCCACGACTCCGGGACTAGATTGGCCCGCTACCGTCATGTCCGACGACTATAGGGTCGTCCCCACGACCCTGGGCCTACGTTGGCCCGCCGCCGATATGTCCGACGACTATAGGGTCGTCCCCACGAACACGGGACTGGGTTGGCCCGCCGCCGACATGTCCGACGACTGTAGTGTCGTCCCCACGAACACCGGCCATAGTTGCCTAGTCGCCGACATGTCCGACGACTATAGGGTCGTCCCCACGACACCGGGCCTAGGTTGACCCGCCGCCGACATGTCCTACGACTATAGGGTTGTCCCCACGAACCCGGAACTAGGTTGGCCAGCCGCCGACATGTCCGACGACTATATGGTCGTCCCCACGACCACGGGCCATAGTTGCCCAGCCGCCGAAATGACCTACGACTATAGGGTCGTCCCCACGACTCCGGGACTAGATTGGCCCGCTACAGTCATGTCCGACGACTATAGGGTCGTCCCCACGACCCTGGGCATACGTTGGCCCGCCGCCGACTTGTCCGACGACTATAGGGTCGTCCCCACGACCCCGGGCCTACGTTGTCCCGCCGCCGACATGTCCGACGATTGTAGGGTCGTCCCCACGGCCCTGGGACTAGACTGGCCCGCCGCCGACTTCTCCGACGACTATAGGGTCGTCCCCACGACCACGGGACTAGGTTGGCGAGCCGCCGACATGTTCGACGACTATAGGGTCGTCCCCACGACCCCGGGGCTAGGTTGGCCCGCCGCCGACTTGTCCAACGTCTATAGGGTCGTCCCCACGACCCCGGGACTAGGTTGGCGAGCCGCCGACATGTTCGACGACTATAGGGTCGTCCCCACGACCCCGGGGCTAGGTTGGCCCGCCGCCGACTTGTCCGACGACTATAGGGTCGTCCCCACGACCCCGGGCCAAAGCTCGCCAGCCGCCGACATGTCCGACGTCTATAGGGTCGTACCCACGACCCCGGGACTAGGTTGGCCCGCCGCCGACTTGTCCGACGACTACAGGGTCGTCCCCACGACCACGGGCCAAAGTTGCCCAGCCGCCGACATGTCCGCCGACTATACGGTCGTCCCCACTACCCCGGGACTAGATTGGCCCGCCACCGTCATGTCCGACGACTATAGGGTCCTCCCCACGACCCCGGGACTAGGTTGGCCCGCCGCCGACTTGTCCGCCGACTATAGGGTCGTCCCCACGACCACGGGCCAAAGTTGGTCAGCCGCCGACATGTCCGACGACTATAGGGTCGCCCCCACGACCCCGGGACTAGATTGGCCCGCCACCGTCATGTCCGACGACTATAGGGTCCTCCCCACGACCCCGGGACTAGGTTGGCCCGCCGCCGACTTGTCCGACGACTATAGGGTCGTCCCCACGACCACGGGCCAAAGTTGCCCAGCCGCCGACATGTCCGCCGACTATACGGTCGTCCCCACTACCCCGGGACTAGATTGGCCCGCCACCGTCATGTCCGACGACTATAGGGTCCTCCCCACGACCCAGGGACTAGATTGGCCCGCCACCGTCATGTCCGAGGACTATAGGGTCGTCCCCACGACCCCGGGACTAGGTTGGCCCGCCGCCGAATTGTCCGACGACTATAGGGTCCTCCCCACGACCCCCGGACTAGGTTGGCCCGCCGCCGACTTGTCCGACGACTATAGGGTCGTCCCCACGACCCCGGGACTATATTGACCCGCCACCGTCATGTCCGACGACTATAGGGTCGTCTCCACGACCCCGGGACAAGGTTGGCCCGCCGCCGACTTGTCCGACGACTCTAGGGTCGTCCCCACGACCACGGGCCAAAGTTGCCCAGCCGCCGACATGTCCGACGACTATAGGGTCGTCCCCACGACCCCGGGACTAGATTGGCCCGCCACCGTCATGTCCGAGGACTATAGGGTCGTCCCCACGACCCCGGGACTAGGTTGGCCCGCCGCCGAATTGTCCGACGACTATGGGGTCGTCCCCACGACCACGGGCCAAAGTTGCCCAGCCGCCGACATGTCCGACGACTATAGGGTCGTCCCCACGACCCCGGGACTAGATTGGCCCGCCACCGTCATGTCCGAGGACTATAGGGTCGTCCCCACGACCCCGGGACTAGGTTGGCCCGCCGCCGACGTGTCCGACGACTATAGGGTCGTCCCCACGACCCCGGGACTAGGTTGGCCCGCCGCCGACATGTCCGACGACTATAGGGACGTCCCCGCGACCACGGGCCAAAGTTGCCCAACCGCCGACATGTCCGACGACTATAGGGTCTTCCCCACGACCCCGGGACTAGATTGGCCCGCCACCGTCATGTCCGACGACTATAAGGTCGTCTCCACGACCCCGGGACTAGGTTGGCCCGCCGCCGACTTGTCCGACGACTATAGGGTCTTCCCCACGACCCCCGGGCTAGATTGACCCGCCACCGTCATGTCCGACGACTATTGGGTCGTCCCCACGAACCCGGGACTAGATTGGCCCGCCACCGTCATGTCCGACGGCTCTAGGGTCGTCCCCACGACCCCGGAAATAGGTTGGCCCACCGCCGACTTGTCCGACGACCATAGGATCGTCCCTCCCACCCCGGAAATAGGTTGGCCAGCCGCCGACATATCCGACGACTATAGGGTCGTCCCCACGACCACGGGCCAAAGCTGGCCAGCCGCCGACATGTCCGAAGACTATAGGGTCGTCCCCACGACCCCAGGAGTAGATTGGCCCGCCCCCATCATATCAGACGACTATAGGGTCGTCCCCACGACCCCGGGACTAGGTTCGCCAGCCGCCGACATGTCCGACGACTATAGGGTCGTCCCCACGACCCCGGGACAAGGTTCGCCAGCCGCCGACATGTCCGACGACTATAGGGTCGTCCCCACGACCCCGGGCCAAAGCTGGCCAGCCGCGGACATGTCCGACGACTATAGGGTCGTCCCCACGACCCCGGGACTAGATTGGCCCGCCACCGTCATGTCCGAGGACTATAGGGTCTTCCCCACGACCCCGGGACTAGATTGGCCCGCCACCGTCATGTCCGACGACTATAGGGTCGTCTCCACGACCCCGGGACAAGGTTGGCCCGCCGCCGACTTGTCCGACGACTCTAGGGTCGTCCCCGCGACCACGGGCCAAAGCTGGCCCGCCGCCGACTTGTCCGACGACTACAGGGTCGTCCCCACGACCACGGGCCAAAGTTGGTCAGCCGCCGACATGTCCGACGACTATAGGGTCGTCCCCACGACCCCGGGACTAGATTGGCCCGCCACCGTCATGTCCGACGACTATAGGGTCGTCCCCACGACCCCGGGACTAGGTTCGCCAGCCGCCGACATGTCCGACGACTATAGGGTCGTCCCCACGACCCCGGGCCAAAGCTGGCCAGCCGCGGACATGTCCGACGACTATAATGTCGTCCCCACGACCCCGGGACTAGATTGACCCGCCACCGTCATGTCCGACGACTATAGGGTGGTCTCCACGACCCCGGGACTAGGTTGGCCCGCCGCCGACTTGTCCGACGACTATAGGGTCGTCCCCACGACCCCGGGGCTAGATTGGCCCGCCACCGTCATGTCCGACGACTATAGGGTCGTCCCCACGACCCCGGGACTACGTTGGCCCGCCGCCGACTTGTCCGACGACTATAGGGACGTCCCCACGACCACGGGCCAAAGTTGCCCAACCGCCGACAGGTCCGACGACTATAGGGTCTTCCCCACGACCCCGGGCCAAAGTTGGTCAGCCGCCGACATGTCCGACGACATGTCCGACGACTATAGGGTCGTCCCCACGACCCCGGGCCAAAGCTCGCCAGCCGCCGACATGTCCGACGTCTATAGGGTCGTCCCCACGACCCCGGGACTAGGTTGGCCAGCCGCCGACATGTTCGACGACTATAGGGTCGTACCCACGACCCCGGGACTAGGTTGGCCCGCCGCCGACTTGTCCGACGACTATAGGGTCGTCCCCACGACCACGGGCCAAAGTTGGTCAGCCGCCGACATGTCCGACGACTATGGGGTCGTCTCCACGACCCCCGGCCAAAGCTCGCCAGCCGCCGACATGTCCGACGTCTATAGGGTCGTCCCCACGACCCCGGGACTAGGTTGGCGAGCCGCCGACATGTTCGACGACTATAGGGTCGTCCCCACGACCCCGGGGCTAGGTTGGCCCGCCGCCGACTTGTCCGACGACTATAGGGTCGTCCCCACGACCCCGGGCCAAAGCTCGCCAGCCGCCGACATGTCCGACGTCTATAGGGTCGTACCCACGACCCCGGGACTAGGTTGGCCCGCCGCCGACTTGTCCGACGACTACAGGGTCGTCCCCACGACCACGGGCCAAAGTTGCCCAGCCGCCGACATGTCCGCCGACTATACGGTCGTCCCCACTACCCCGGGACTAGATTGGCCCGCCACCGTCATGTCCGACGACTATAGGGTCCTCCCCACGACCCCGGGACTAGGTTGGCCCGCCGCCGACTTGTCCGCCGACTATAGGGTCGTCCCCACGACCACGGGCCAAAGTTGGTCAGCCGCCGACATGTCCGACGACTATAGGGTCGTCCCCACGACCCCGGGACTAGATTGGCCCGCCACCGTCATGTCCGACGACTATAGGGTCCTCCCCACGACCCCGGGACTAGGTTCGCCAGCCGCCGACATATCCGACGACTATAGGGTCGTCCCCACGACCACAGGAGTAGATTGCCCCGCCACCGTCATGTCCGACGACTATAGGGTCGTCCCCACGACCCCGGGACAAGGTTCGCCAGCCGCCGACATGTCCGACGACTATAGGGTCGTCCCCACGACCCCGGGCCAAAGCTGGCCAGCCGCGGACATGTCCGACGACTATAGGGTCGTCCCCACGACCCCGGGACTAGATTGGCCCGCCACCGTCATGTCCGAGGACTATAGGGTCTTCCCCACGACCCCGGGACTAGATTGGCCCGCCACCGTCATGTCCGACGAATATAGGGTCGTCTCCACGACCCCGGGACAAGGTTGGCCCGCCGCCGACTTGTCCGACGACTCTAGGGTCGTCCCCGCGACCACGGGCCAAAGCTGGCCAGCCGCCGACATGTCCGAAGACTATAGGGTCGTCCCCACGACCCCAGGAGTAGATTGGCCCGCCCCCATCATGTCAGACGACTATAGGGTCGTCCCCACGACCCCGGGACTAGGTTGGCCCGCCGCCGACTTGTCCGACGACTACAGGGTCGTCCCCACGACCACGGGCCAAAGTTGCCCAGCCGCCGACATGTCCGACGACTATAATGTCGTCCCCACGACCCCGGGACTAGATTGACCCGCCACCGTCATGTCCGACGACTATAGGGTGGTCTCCACGACCCCGGGACTAGGTAGGCCAGCCGCCGACTTGACCGACGACTATACGGTCGTCCCCACGACCCCGGGACTAGGTTGGCCCGCCACCATCATGTCCGACGACTATAGGGTCGTCCCCACGGCCCAAGTACTAGGTTGGCCCGCCGCCGACTTGTCCGACGACTATCGGGAGGTCCCCACGACCACGGGACTAGGTTGGCCCGCCACCGTCATATCCGACGACTATCGGTTCGTCCCTACGACCCTGGGCATACGTTGGCCCGCCGCCGACATGTCCGACGACTATAGGGTCGTCCCCACGACCCCAGGACTAGGTTGGCCCGCCGCTGACTTCTCCGACGACAACAGGGTCGTCCCTATCACCCCGGGACTAGGTTGGCCAGCCGCCGACATGTCCGACGACTTTAGGGTCGTCCCCACGACCCCGGGACTAGGTTAGCCCGCCGCCAACTTGTCCAACGACTATAGGGTCGTCCCTACCACACCGGGACTAGGTTGGCCAGCCGCCGACATGTCCGATGACTATAGGGTCGTCCCCACGACCCCGGGACTAGGTTGGCCCGCCGCCGACTTGTCCGACGACTATAGGGTCGTCCCCACGACCCCGGGACTAGGTTGGCCCGCCACCATCATGTCCGACGACTATAGGGTCGTCCCCACGACCCCGGGACTATGTTCCCCGCCGCCGACTTGTCCGACGACTATAGGGTCGTCCCTACGACCCCGGGACTAGGTTGGCCAGCCGCCGACTTTTCCGACGACTATAGGGTCGTCCCCACGACCCCGGGACTAGTATGGCCCGCCGCCGACTTGTCCGACGACTATAGGGTCGTCCCCACGACCACGGGCCAAAGTTGGTCAGCCGCCGACATGTCCGACGACTATAGGGTCGTCTCCACGACCCCGGGACTAGGTTGGCCCGCCTCCGACTTGTCCGACGACTATAGGGACGTCCCCACGACCACGGGCCAAAGTTGGCCAGCCGCCGACATGTCCGACGACTATAGGGTCGTCCCCACGATCCCGGGACTAGGTTGCCCTGCCATCGTCATGTCCGACGACTATAGGGTCGTCTCCACGACCCCGGGACTAGGTTGGCTCGCCGCCGACTTGTCCGACGACTATAGGGACGTCCACACGACCACGGGCCAAAGGTGCCCAGCCGCCGACATGTCCGACGAATATAGGATCGTCTCCACGACCCCGGGACTAGGTTGGCCAGTCACCGACATTTCCGACGACTATAGGGTCGTCCCCACGACCACGGGCCAAAGTTGCCCTGCCGCCGACATGTCCGACGACCATAGGATCGTCCCTCCCACCCCGGAAATAGGTTGGCCAGCAGCCGACATATCCGACGACTATAGGGTCCTCCCCACGACCCCGGGACTAGGTTGGCCCGCCGCCGACTTGTCCGACGACTATAGGGTCGTCCCCACGACCACGGGCCAAAGTTGGTCAGCCGACGACATGTCCGACGACTATAGGGTCGTCCCCACGACCCCCGGCCAAAGCTCGCCAGCCGCCGACATGTCCGACGTCTATAGGGTCGTACCCACGACCCCGGGACTAGGTTGGCCCGCCGCCGACTTGTCCGACGACTACAGGGTCGTCCCCACGACCACGGGCCAAAGTTGCCCAGCCGCCGACATGTCCGCCGACTATACGGTCGTCCCCACTACCCCGGGACTAGATTGGCCCGCCACCGTCATGTCCGACGACTATAGGGTCCTCCCCACGACCCCGGGACTAGGTTGGCCCGCCGCCGACTTGTCCGCCGACTATAGGGTCGTCCCCACGACCACGGGCCAAAGTTGGTCAGCCGCCGACATGTCCGACGACTATAGGGTCGCCCCCACGACCCCGGGACTAGATTGGCCCGCCACCGTCATGTCCGACGACTATAGGGTCCTCCCCACGACCCCGGGACTAGGTTGGCCCGCCGCCGACTTGTCCGACGACTATAGGGTCGTCCCCACGACCACGGGCCAAAGTTGCCCAGCCGCCGACATGTCCGCCGACTATACGGTCGTCCCCACTACCCCGGGACTAGATTGGCCCGCCACCGTCATGTCCGACGACTATAGGGTCCTCCCCACGACCCAGGGACTAGATTGGCCCGCCACCGTCATGTCCGAGGACTATAGGGTCGTCCCCACGACCCCGGGACTAGGTTGGCCCGCCGCCGAATTGTCCGACGACTATAGGGTCCTCCCCACGACCCCCGGACTAGGTTGGCCCGCCGCCGACTTGTCCGACGACTATAGGGTCGTCCCCACGACCCCGGGACTATATTGACCCGCCACCGTCATGTCCGACGACTATAGGGTCGTCTCCACGACCCCGGGACAAGGTTGGCCCGCCGCCGACTTGTCCGACGACTCTAGGGTCGTCCCCACGACCACGGGCCAAAGTTGCCCAGCCGCCGACATGTCCGACGACTATAGGGTCGTCCCCACGACCCCGGGACTAGATTGGCCCGCCACCGTCATGTCCGAGGACTATAGGGTCGTCCCCACGACCCCGGGACTAGGTTGGCCCGCCGCCGAATTGTCCGACGACTATGGGGTCGTCCCCACGACCACGGGCCAAAGTTGCCCAGCCGCCGACATGTCCGACGACTATAGGGTCGTCCCCACGACCCCGGGACTAGATTGGCCCGCCACCGTCATGTCCGAGGACTATAGGGTCGTCCCCACGACCCCGGGACTAGGTTGGCCCGCCGCCGACGTGTCCGACGACTATAGGGTCGTCCCCACGACCCCGGGACTAGGTTGGCCCGCCGCCGACATGTCCGACGACTATAGGGACGTCCCCGCGACCACGGGCCAAAGTTGCCCAACCGCCGACATGTCCGACGACTATAGGGTCTTCCCCACGACCCCGGGACTAGATTGGCCCGCCACCGTCATGTCCGACGACTATAAGGTCGTCTCCACGACCCCGGGACTAGGTTGGCCCGCCGCCGACTTGTCCGACGACTATAGGGTCTTCCCCACGACCCCCGGGCTAGATTGACCCGCCACCGTCATGTCCGACGACTATTGGGTCGTCCCCACGACCCCGGGACTACGTTGGCCCGCCGCCGACTTGTCCGACGACTATAGGGACGTCCCCACGACCACGGGCCAAAGTTGCCCAACCGCCGACAGGTCCGACGACTATAGGGTCTTCCCCACGACCCCGGGCCAAAGTTGGTCAGCCGCCGACATGTCCGACGACATGTCCGACGACTATAGGGTCGTCCCCACGAACCCGGGCCAAAGCTCGCCAGCCGCCGACATGTCCGACGTCTATAGGGTCGTCCCCACGACCCCGGGACTAGGTTGGCCAGCCGCCGACATGTTCGACGACTATAGGGTCGTACCCACGACCCCGGGACTAGGTTGGCCCGCCGCCGACTTGTCCGACGACTATAGGGTCGTCCCCACGACCACGGGCCAAAGTTGGTCAGCCGCCGACATGTCCGACGACTATGGGGTCGTCTCCACGACCCCCGGCCAAAGCTCGCCAGCCGCCGACATGTCCGACGTCTATAGGGTCGTCCCCACGACCCCGGGACTAGGTTGGCGAGCCGCCGACATGTTCGACGACTATAGGGTCGTCCCCACGACCCCGGGGCTAGGTTGGCCCGCCGCCGACTTGTCCGACGACTATAGGGTCGTCCCCACGACCCCGGGCCAAAGCTCGCCAGCCGCCGACATGTCCGACGTCTATAGGGTCGTACCCACGACCCCGGGACTAGGTTGGCCCGCCGCCGACTTGTCCGACGACTACAGGGTCGTCCCCACGACCACGGGCCAAAGTTGCCCAGCCGCCGACATGTCCGCCGACTATACGGTCGTCCCCACTACCCCGGGACTAGATTGGCCCGCCACCGTCATGTCCGACGACTATAGGGTCCTCCCCACGACCCCGGGACTAGGTTGGCCCGCCGCCGACTTGTCCGCCGACTATAGGGTCGTCCCCACGACCACGGGCCAAAGTTGGTCAGCCGCCGACATGTCCGACGACTATAGGGTCGTCCCCACGACCCCGGGACTAGATTGGCCCGCCACCGTCATGTCCGACGACTATAGGGTCCTCCCCACGACCCCGGGACTAGGTTCGCCAGCCGCCGACATATCCGACGACTATAGGGTCGTCCCCACGACCACAGGAGTAGATTGCCCCGCCACCGTCATGTCCGACGACTATAGGGTCGTCCCCACGACCCCGGGACAAGGTTCGCCAGCCGCCGACATGTCCGACGACTATAGGGTCGTCCCCACGACCCCGGGCCAAAGCTGGCCAGCCGCGGACATGTCCGACGACTATAGGGTCGTCCCCACGACCCCGGGACTAGATTGGCCCGCCACCGTCATGTCCGAGGACTATAGGGTCTTCCCCACGACCCCGGGACTAGATTGGCCCGCCACCGTCATGTCCGACGAATATAGGGTCGTCTCCACGACCCCGGGACAAGGTTGGCCCGCCGCCGACTTGTCCGACGACTCTAGGGTCGTCCCCGCGACCACGGGCCAAAGCTGGCCAGCCGCCGACATGTCCGAAGACTATAGGGTCGTCCCCACGACCCCAGGAGTAGATTGGCCCGCCCCCATCATGTCAGACGACTATAGGGTCGTCCCCACGACCCCGGGACTAGGTTGGCCCGCCGCCGACTTGTCCGACGACTACAGGGTCGTCCCCACGACCACGGGCCAAAGTTGCCCAGCCGCCGACATGTCCGACGACTATAATGTCGTCCCCACGACCCCGGGACTAGATTGACCCGCCACCGTCATGTCCGACGACTATAGGGTGGTCTCCACGACCCCGGGACTAGGTAGGCCAGCCGCCGACTTGACCGACGACTATACGGTCGTCCCCACGACCCCGGGACTAGGTTGGCCCGCCACCATCATGTCCGACGACTATAGGGTCGTCCCCACGGCCCAAGTACTAGGTTGGCCCGCCGCCGACTTGTCCGACGACTATCGGGAGGTCCCCACGACCACGGGACTAGGTTGGCCCGCCACCGTCATATCCGACGACTATCGGTTCGTCCCTACGACCCTGGGCATACGTTGGCCCGCCGCCGACATGTCCGACGACTATAGGGTCGTCCCCACGACCCCAGGACTAGGTTGGCCCGCCGCTGACTTCTCCGACGACAACAGGGTCGTCCCTATCACCCCGGGACTAGGTTGGCCAGCCGCCGACATGTCCGACGACTTTAGGGTCGTCCCCACGACCCCGGGACTAGGTTAGCCCGCCGCCAACTTGTCCAACGACTATAGGGTCGTCCCTACCACACCGGGACTAGGTTGGCCAGCCGCCGACATGTCCGATGACTATAGGGTCGTCCCCACGACCCCGGGACTAGGTTGGCCCGCCGCCGACTTGTCCGACGACTATAGGGTCGTCCCCACGACCCCGGGACTAGGTTGGCCCGCCACCATCATGTCCGACGACTATAGGGTCGTCCCCACGACCCCGGGACTATGTTCCCCGCCGCCGACTTGTCCGACGACTATAGGGTCGTCCCTACGACCCCGGGACTAGGTTGGCCAGCCGCCGACTTTTCCGACGACTATAGGGTCGTCCCCACGACCCCGGGACTAGTATGGCCCGCCGCCGACTTGTCCGACGACTATAGGGTCGTCCCCACGACCACGGGCCAAAGTTGGTCAGCCGCCGACATGTCCGACGACTATAGGGTCGTCTCCACGACCCCGGGACTAGGTTGGCCCGCCTCCGACTTGTCCGACGACTATAGGGACGTCCCCACGACCACGGGCCAAAGTTGGCCAGCCGCCGACATGTCCGACGACTATAGGGTCGTCCCCACGATCCCGGGACTAGGTTGCCCTGCCATCGTCATGTCCGACGACTATAGGGTCGTCTCCACGACCCCGGGACTAGGTTGGCTCGCCGCCGACTTGTCCGACGACTATAGGGACGTCCACACGACCACGGGCCAAAGGTGCCCAGCCGCCGACATGTCCGACGAATATAGGATCGTCTCCACGACCCCGGGACTAGGTTGGCCAGTCACCGACATTTCCGACGACTATAGGGTCGTCCCCACGACCACGGGCCAAAGTTGCCCTGCCGCCGACATGTCCGACGACCATAGGATCGTCCCTCCCACCCCGGAAATAGGTTGGCCAGCAGCCGACATATCCGACGACTATAGGGTCCTCCCCACGACCCCGGGACTAGGTTGGCCCGCCGCCGACTTGTCCGACGACTATAGGGTCGTCCCCACGACCACGGGCCAAAGTTGGTCAGCCGACGACATGTCCGACGACTATAGGGTCGTCCCCACGACCCCCGGCCAAAGCTCGCCAGCCGCCGACATGTCCGACGTCTATAGGGTCGTCCCCACGACCCCGGGACTAGGTTGGCCAGCCGCCGACATGTTCGACGACTATAGGGTCGTCCCCACGACCCCGGGGCTAGGTTGGCCCGCCGCCGAATTGTCCGACGACTATAGGGTCGTCCCCACGACCCCGGCCAAAGCTCGCCAGCCGCCGACATGTCCGACGTCTATAGGGTCGTCCCCACGATCCCGGGACTAGGTTGGCCCGCCGCCGACTTGTCCGACGACTACAGGGTCGTCCCCACGACCACGGGCCAATGTTGCCCAGCCGCCGACATGTCCGCCGACTATACGGTCGTCCCCACTACCCCGGGACTAGATTGGCCCGCCACCGTCATGTCCGACGACTATAGGGTCCTCCCCACGACCCCGGGACTAGGTTGGCCCGCCGCCGACTTGTCCGACGACTATAGGGTCGTCCCCACGACCACGGGCCAAAGTTGGTCAGCCGCCGACTTGTCCGACGAATATAGGGTCGTCCCCACGACCCCGGGAGCTAGGTTCGCCAGCCGCCGACATGTCCGACGACTATAGGGTCGTTACCACGACCCCCGGACTATGCTGGCCCGCCGCCGACTTGTCCGACGACTATAGGGTCGTCCCCACGACCCCGGGACTAGATTGACCCGCCACCGTCATGTCCGACGACTATAGGGTCGTCTCCACGACCCCGGGACAAGGTTGGCCCGCCGCCGACTTGTCCGACGACTCTAGGGTCGTCCCCACGACCCCAGGAGTAGATTGGCCCGCCCCCATCATGTCAGACGACTATAGGGTCGTCCCCACGACCCCGGGACTAGGTTCGCCAGGCGCCGACATGTCCGACGACTATAGGGTCGTCCCCACGACCCCGGGACTAGGTTCGCCAGCCGCCGACATGTCCGACGACTATAGGGTCGTCCCCACGACCCCGGGCCAAAGCTGGCCAGCCGCGGACATGTCCGACGACTATAGGGTCGTCCCCACGACCCCGGGACTAGATTGGCCCGCCACCGTCATGTCCGAGGACTATAGGGTCTTCCCCACGACCCCGGGACTAGATTGGCCCGCCACCGTCATGTCCGACGACTATAGGGTCGTCTCCACGACCCCGGGACAAGGTTGGCCCGCCGCCGACTTGTCCGACGACTCTAGGGGCGTCCCCACGACCACGGGCCAAAGCTGGCCAGCCGCCGACATGTCCGAAGACTATAGGGTCGTCCCCACGACCCCAGGAGTAGATTGGCCCGCCCCCATCATGTCAGACGACTATAGGGTCGTCCCCACGACCCCGGGACTAGGTTGGCCCGCCGCCGACTTGTCCGACGACTACAGGGTCGTCCCCACGACCACGGGCCAAAGTTGCCCAGCCGCCGACATGTCCGACGACTATAATGTCGTCCCCACGACCCCGGGACTAGATTGACCCGCCACCGTCATGTCCGACGACTATAGGGTGGTCTCCACGACCCCGGGACTAGGTTGGCCCGCCGCCGACTTGTCCGACGACTATAGGGTCGTCCCCACGACCCCGGGGCTAGATTGGCCCGCCACCGTCATGTCCGACGACTATAGGGTCGTCCCCACGACCCCGGGACTACGTTGGCCCGCCGCCGACTTGTCCGACGACTATAGGGACGTCCCCACGACCACGGGCCAAAGTTGCCCAACCGCCGACAGGTCCGACGACTATAGGGTCTTCCCCACGACCCCGGGCCAAAGTTGGTCAGCCGCCGACATGTCCGACGACATGTCCGACGACTATAGGGTCGTCCCCACGACCCCGGGACTAGGTTGGCCCGCCGCCGACTTGTCCGACGACTATAGGGTCGTCCCCACGACCCCAGGACTAGATTGCCCCGCCACCGTCATGTCCGACGACTATAGGGTCGTCCCTACCACCCCGGGACTAGGTTGGCCAGCCGCCGACATGTCCGACGACTATAGGGTCGTCCCCACAACCCCGGGGCTAGATTGGCCCGCCACTGTCATGTCCGACGACTATAGGGTCGTCCCCACGACCCCGGGACTAGGTTGGCCCGCCGCCGACTTGTCCGACGACTATAGGGTCGACCCCACGACCCAAGGACTAGATTTCCCCGCCACCGTCATGTCCGACGACTATAGGGTCGTCTCCACGACCCCGGGACTAGGTTGGCCCGCCGCCAACTTGTCCGACGACTATAGGGTCGTCCCCACGACCCCGGGACTAGGTTGGCCCGCCACCATCATGTCCGACGACTATAGGGTCGTCCCCACGACCCCGGGACCATGTTCCCCGCCGCCGACTTGTCAGACGACTATAGGGTCGTCCCTACGACCCCTGGACTAGGTTGGCCAGCCGCCGACTTTTCCGACGACTATAGGGTCGTCCCCACGACCCCGGGACTAGTATGGCCCGCCGCCGACTTGTCCGACGACTATAGGGTCGTCCCCACGACCCCGGGACTAGGTTGGCCCCCCGCCGACTTCTCCGACGACAACAGGGTCGTCCCTACCACCCCGGGACTATGTTGGCCCGCCGCCGGCTATTCCGACGAATATAGGGTCGTCCCCACGAACCCGGGACTAGGTTGGCCAGCCGTCGACATATCCGACGACTATAGGGTCTTCCCCACGGCCCTGGGACTAGATTGGCCCGCCACCGTCATATCCGACGACTATAGGGTCGTCCCCACGACCCCGGGACTAGGTAGGCCAGCCGCCGACTTGACCGACGACTATAGGGTCGTCCCTACGACCCCTGGACTAGGTTGGCCAGCCGCCGACTTTTCCGACGACTATAGGGTCGTCCCCACGACCCCGGGACTAGTATGGCCCGCCGCCGACTTGTCCGACGACTATAGGGTCGTCCCCACGACCCCGGGACTAGGTTGGCCCCCCGCCGACTTCTCCGACGACAACAGGGTCGCCCCTACCACCCCGGGACTATGTTGGCCCGCCGCCGGCTATTCCGACGAATATAGGGTCGTCCCCACGAACCCGGGACTAGGTTGGCCAGCCGTCGACATATCCGACGACTATAGGGTCTTCCCCACGGCCCTGGGACTAGATTGGCCCGCCACCGTCATATCCGACGACTATAGGGTCGTCCCCACGACCCCGGGACTAGGTAGGCCAGCCGCCGACTTGACCGACGACTATAGGGTCGTCCCCACGACCCCGGGACTAGGTTGGCCCGCCACCATCATGTCCGACGACTATAGGGTCGTCCCCACGGCCCAAGTACTAGGTTGGCCCGCCGCCGACTTGTCCGACAACTATCGGGAGGTCCCCACGACCACGGGACTAGGTTGGCCCGCCACCGTCATATCCGACGACTATCGGTTCGTCCCTACGACCCTGGGCATACGTTGGCCCGCCGCCGACATGTCCGACGACTATAGGGTCGTCCCCACGACCCCAGGACTAGGTTGGCCCGCCGCTGACTTCTCCGACGACAACAGGGTCGTCCCTATCACCCCGGGACTAGGTTGGCCAGCCGCCGACATGTCCGCCGACTATAGGGTCGTCCCCACGACCCCGGGACTAGGTTAGCCCGCCGCCAACTTGTCCAACGACTATAGGGTCGTCCCTACCACACCGGGACTAGGTTGGCCAGCCGCCGACATGTCCGATGACTTTAGGGTCGTCCCCACGACCCCGGGACTAGGTTGGCCCGCCGTCGACATGTCCGACGTCTATAGATTCGTCCCCTCGACCCCGGGCCTACGTTGGCCCGCCGCCGTCATATCCGACGACTATAGGGTCGTCCCCACGACCCCGGGACTAGGTAGGCCAGCCGCCGACTTGACCGACGACTATAGGGTCGTCCCCACGACCCCGGGACTAGGTTGGCCCGCCACCGTCATATCCGACGACTATCGGTTCGTCCCTACGACCCTGGGCATACGTTGGCCCGCCGCCGACATGTCCGACGACTATAGGGTCGTCCCCACGACCCCAGGACTAGGTTGGCCCGCCGCTGACTTCTCCGACGACAACAGGGTCGTCCCTATCACCCCGGGACTAGGTTGGCCAGCCGCCGACATGTCCGCCGACTATAGGGTCGTCCCCACGACCCCGGGACTAGGTTAGCCCGCCGCCAACTTGTCCAACGACTATAGGGTCGTCCCTACCACACCGGGACTAGGTTGGCCAGCCGCCGACATGTCCGATGACTTTAGGGTCGTCCCCACGACCCCGGGACTAGGTTGGCCCGCCGTCGACATGTCCGACGTCTATAGATTCGTCCCCTCGACCCCGGGCCTACGTTGGCCCGCCGCCGTCATATCCGACGACTATAGGGTCGTCCCCACGACCCCGGGACTAGGTAGGCCAGCCGCCGACTTGACCGACGACTATAGGGTCGTCCCCACGACCCCGGGACTAGGTTGGCCCGCCACCATCATGTCCGACGACTATAGGGTCGTCCCCACGGCCCAAGTACTAGGTTGGCCCGCCGCCGACTTGTCCGACGACTATCGGGAGGTCCCCACGACCACGGGACTAGGTTGGCCCGCCACCGTCATATCCGACGACTATCGGTTCGTCCCTACGACCCTGGGCATACGTTGGCCCGCCGCCGACATGTCCGACGACTATAGGGTCGTCCCCACGACCCCTGGACTAGGTTGGCCCGCCGCTGACTTCTCCGACGACAACAGGGTCGTCCCTATCACCCCGGGACTAGGTTGGCCAGCCGCCGACATGTCCGACGACTATAGGGTCGTCCCCACGACCCCGGGACTAGGTTAGCCCGCCGCCAACTTGTCCAACGACTATCGGGTCGTCCCTACCACACCGGGACTAGGTTGGCCAGCCGCCGACATGTCCGATGACTATAGGGTCGTCCCCACGACCCCGGGACTAGGTTGGCCCGCCGTCGACATGTCCGACGTCTATAGGGTCGTCCCCTCGACCCCGGGCCTACGTTGGCCCGCCGCCGACATGTCCGACGACTATAGGGACGTCCCCACGGCCCCGGGTCTAGATTGGCCCGCCACCATCATGTCCGACGAATATAGGGTCGTCCCCACGACCACGGGCCAAAGTTGCCCTGCCGCCGACATGTCCGACGACTATAGGGTCGTCCCCACGACCCCGGGACTAGTATGGCCCGCCGCCGACTTGTCCGACGACTATAGGGTCGTCCCCACGACCCCGGGACTAGGTTGGCCCCCCGCCGACTTCTCCGACGACAACAGGGTCGTCCCTACCACCCCGGGACTATGTTGGCCCGCCGCCGGCTACTCCGACGAATATAGGGTCGTCCCCACGAACCCGGGACTAGGTTGGCCAGCCGTCGACATGTCCGACGACTATAGGGTCGTCCCCACGGCCCTGGGACTAGATTGGCCCGCCACCGTCATATCCGACCACTATAGGGTCGTCCCCACGACCCCGGGACTAGGTTGCCCTGCCACCATCATGTCCGACGACTATAGGGTCGTCCCCACGACCACGGGCCAAAGTTGGTCAGCCGCCGACATGTCCGACGACTATAGGGTCGTCTCCACGACCCCGGGACTAGGTTGGCCCGCCTCCGACTTGTCCGACGACTATAGGGACGTCCCCACGACCACGGGACTATGTTCCCCGCCGCCGACTTGTCCGACGACTATAGGGTCGTCCCTACGACCCCGGGACTAGGTTGGCCAGCCGCCGACTTTTCCGACGACTATAGGGTCGTCCCCACGACCCCGGGACTAGTATGGCCCGCCGCCGACTTGTCCGACGACTATAGGGTCGTCCCCACGACCCCGGGACTAGGTTGGCCCCCCGCCGACTTCTCCGACGACAACAGGGTCGTCCCTACCACCCCGGGACTATGTTGGCCCGCCGCCGGCTACTCCGACGAATATAGGGTCGTCCCCACGAACCCGGGACTAGGTTGGCCAGCCGTCGACATGTCCGACGACTATAGGGTCGTCCCCACGGCCCTGGGACTAGATTGGCCCGCCACCGTCATATCCGACCACTATAGGGTCGTCCCCACGACCCCGGGACTAGGTTGCCCTGCCACCATCATGTCCGACGACTATAGGGTCGTCCCCACGACCACGGGCCAAAGTTGGTCAGCCGCCGACATGTCCGACGACTATAGGGTCGTCTCCACGACCCCGGGACTAGGTTGGCCCGCCTCCTACTTGTCCGACGACTATAGGGACGTCCCCACGACCACGGGCCAAAGTTGGCCAGCCGCCGACATGTCCGACGACTATAGGGTCGTCCCCACGATCCCGGGACTAGGTTGCCCTGCCATCGTCATGTCCGACGACTATAGGGTCGTCTCCACGACCCCGGGACTAGGTTGGCTCGCCGCCGACTTGTCCGACGACTATAGGGACGTCCACACGGACACGGGCCAAAGGTGCCCAGCCGCCGACATGTCCGACGACTATAGGATCGTCTCCACGACCCCGGGACTAGGTTGGCCAGTCACCGACATGTCCGACGACTATAGGGTCGTCCCCACGACCACGGGCCAAAGTTGCCCTGCCGCCGACATGTCCGACGACTATAGGGTCGTCCCCACGACCACTGGCCACAGTTGCCCAGCCGCCGACATGTCCGACGACTATAGGGTCGTCCCCACCACCCCGGGTCTAGGTTGGCCAGCCGCCAACATGTCCGACGACTATAGGGTCGTGCCCACGACCACGGGCCAAAGTTGCCCTGCCGCCGACATGTCCGACGACTATAGGGTCGTCCCCACGACCACGGGCCAAAGTTGCCCTGCCGCCGACATGTCCGACGACTATAGGGTCGTCCTCACGACCACTGGCCACAGTTGCCCAGCCGCCGACATGTCCGACGACTATAGGGTCGTCCCCACCACCCCGGGTCTAGGTTGGCCAGCCGCCAACATGTCCGACGACTATAGGGTCGTCCCCACGACCACGGGCCAAAGTTGCCCTGCCGCCGACATGTCCGACGACTATAGGGTCGTCCCCACGACCACTGGCCAAAGTTGCCCAGCCGCCGATATGTCCGACGACTATAGGGTCGTCCCCACGACCCCGGGACTAGGTTAGCCCGCCGCCAACTTGTCCAACGACTATAGGGTCGTCCCTACCACACCGGGACTAGGTTGGCCAGCCGCCGACATGTCCGATGACTATCGGTTCGTCCCTACGACCCTGGGCATACGTTGGCCCGCCGCCGACATGTCCGACGACTATAGGGTCGTCCCCACGACCCCAGGACTAGGTTGGCCCGCCGCTGACTTCTCCGACGACAACAGGGTCGTCCCTATCACCCCGGGACTAGGTTGGCCAGCCGCCGACATGTCCGCCGACTATAGGGTCGTCCCCACGACCCCGGGACTAGGTTAGCCCGCCGCCAACTTGTCCAACGACTATAGGGTCGTCCCTACCACACCGGGACTAGGTTGGCCAGCCGCCGACATGTCCGATGACTTTAGGGTCGTCCCCACGACCCCGGGACTAGGTTGGCCCGCCGTCGACATGTCCGACGTCTATAGATTCGTCCCCTCGACCCCGGGCCTACGTTGGCCCGCCGCCGTCATATCCGACGACTATAGGGTCGTCCCCACGACCCCGGGACTAGGTAGGCCAGCCGCCGACTTGACCGACGACTATAGGGTCGTCCCCACGACCCCGGGACTAGGTTGGCCCGCCACCATCATGTCCGACGACTATAGGGTCGTCCCCACGGCCCAAGTACTAGGTTGGCCCGCCGCCGACTTGTCCGACGACTATCGGGAGGTCCCCACGACCACGGGACTAGGTTGGCCCGCCACCGTCATATCCGACGACTATCGGTTCGTCCCTACGACCCTGGGCATACGTTGGCCCGCCGCCCACATGTCCGACGACTATAGGGTCGTCCCCACGACCCCAGGACTAGGTTGGCCCGCCGCTGACTTCTCCGACGACAACAGGGTCGTCCCTATCACCCCGGGACTAGGTTGGCCAGCCGCCGACATGTCCGACGACTATAGGGTCGTCCCCACGACCCCGGGACTAGGTTAGCCCGCCGCCAACTTGTCCAACGACTATAGGGTCGTCCCTACCACACCGGGACTAGGTTGGCCAGCCGCCGACATGTCCGATGACTATAGGGTCGTCCCCACGACCCCGGGACTAGGATGGCCCGCCGTCGACATGTCCGACGTCTATAGGGTCGTCCCCTCGACCCCGGGCCTACGTTGGCCCGCCGCCGACATGTCCGACGACTATAGGGACGTCCCCACGGCCCCGGGTCTAGATTGGCCCGCCACCATCATGTCCGACGAATATAGGGTCGTCCCCACGACCACGGGCCAAAGTTGCCCTGCCGCCGACATGTCCGACGACTATAGGGTCGTCCCCACGACCCCGGGACTAGGTTGGCCAGCCGCCGACTTGACCGACGACTATAGGGTCGTCCCCACGGCCCCGGGTCTAGGTTGGCCCGCCACCATCATGTCCGACGACTATAGGGTCGTCCCCACGACCCCGGGACTATGTTCCCCGCCGCCGACTTGTCCGACGACTATAGGGTCGTCCCTACGACCCCGGGACTAGGTTGGCCAGCCGCCGACTTTTCCGACGACTATAGGGTCGTCCCCACGACCCCGGGACTAGTATGGCCCGCCGCCGACTTGTCCGACGACTATAGGGTCGTCCCCACGACCCCGGGACTAGGTTGGCCCCCCGCCGACTTCTCCGACGACAACAGGGTCGTCCCTACCACCCCGGGACTATGTTGGCCCGCCGCCGGCTACTCCGACGAATATAGGGTCGTCCCCACGAACCCGGGACTAGGTTGGCCAGCCGTCGACATGTCCGACGACTATAGGGTCGTCCCCACGGCCCTGGGACTAGATTGGCCCGCCACCGTCATATCCGACCACTATAGGGTCGTCCCCACGACCCCGGGACTAGGTTGCCCTGCCACCATCATGTCCGACGACTATAGGGTCGTCCCCACGACCACGGGCCAAAGTTGGTCAGCCGCCGACATGTCCGACGACTATAGGGTCGTCTCCACGACCCCGGGACTAGGTTGGCCCGCCTCCGACTTGTCCGACGACTATAGGGACGTCCCCACGACCACGGGCCAAAGTTGGCCAGCCGCCGACATGTCCGACGACTATAGGGTCGTCCCCACGATCCCGGGACTAGGTTGCCCTGCCATCGTCATGTCCGACGACTATAGGGTCGTCTCCACGACCCCGGGACTAGGTTGGCTCGCCGCCGACATGTCCGACGACTATAGGGACGTCCACACGGACACGGGCCAAAGGTGCCCAGCCGCCGACATGTCCGACGACTATAGGATCGTCTCCACGACCCCGGGACTAGGTTGGCCAGTCACCGACATGTCCGACGACTATAGGGTCGTCCCCACGACCACGGGCCAAAGTTGCCCTGCCGCCGACATGTCCGACGACTATAGGGTCGTCCCCACGACCACTGGCCACAGTTGCCCAGCCGCCGACATGTCCGACGACTATAGGGTCGTCCCCACCACCCCGGGTCTAGGTTGGCCAGCCGCCAACATGTCCGACGACTATAGGGTCGTGCCCACGACCACGGGCCAAAGTTGCCCTGCCGCCGATATGTCCGACGACTATAGGGTCGTCCCCACGACCACGGGCCAAAGTTGCCCTGCCGCCGACATGTCCGACGACTATAGGGTCGTCCCCACGACCACTGGCCAAAGTTGCCCAGCCGCCGATATGTCCGACGACTATAGGGTCGTCCCCACGACCACTGGCCAAAGTTGCCCAGCCGCCGATATGTCCGACGACTATAGGGTCGTCCCCACGACCCCGGGACTAGGTTGGCCAGCCGCCGACTTGACCGACGACTATAGGGTCGTCCCCACGGCCCCGGGTCTAGGTTGGCCCGCCACCATCATGTCCGACGACTATAGGGTCGTCCCCACGACCCCGGGACTATGTTCCCCGCCGCCGACTTGTCCGACGACTATAGGGTCGTCCCTACGACCCCGGGACTAGGTTGGCCAGCCGCCGACTTTTCCGACGACTATAGGGTCGTCCCCACGACCCCGGGACTAGTATGGCCCGCCGCCGACTTGTCCGACGACTATAGGGTCGTCCCCACGACCCCGGGACTAGGTTGGCCCCCCGCCGACTTCTCCGACGACAACAGGGTCGTCCCTACCACCCCGGGACTATGTTGGCCCGCCGCCGGCTATTCCGACGACTATAGGGTCGTCTCCACGACCCCGGGACTAGGTTGGCCCGCCTCCGACTTGTCCGACGACTATAGGGACGTCCCCACGACCACGGGCCAAAGTTGGCCAGCCGCCGACATGTCCGACGACTATAGGGTCGTCCCCACGATCCCGGGACTAGGTTGCCCTGCCATCGTCATGTCCGACGACTATAGGGTCGTCTCCACGACCCCGGGACTAGGTTGGCTCGCCGCCGACTTGTCCGACGACTATAGGGACGTCCACACGACCACGGGCCAAAGGTGCCCAGCCGCCGACATGTCCGACGACTATAGGATCGTCTCCACGTCCCCGGGACTAGGTTGGCCAGTCACCGACATGTCCGACGACTATAGGGTCGTCCCCACGACCACGGGCCAAAGTTGCCCTGCCGCCGACATGTCCGACGACTATAGGGTCGTCCCCACGACCACTGGCCACAGTTGCCCAGCCGCCGACATGTCCGACGACTATAGGGTCGTCCCCACCACCCCGGGTCTAGGTTGGCCAGCCGCCAACATGTCCGACGACTATAGGGTCGTCCCCACGACCACGGGCCAAAGTTGCCCTGCCGCCGACATGTCCGACGACTATAGGGTCGTCCCCACGACCACTGGCCAAAGTTGCCCAGCCGCCGACATGTCCGACGACTATAGGGTCGTCCCCACGACCACGGGCCAAAGTTGCCCTGCCGCCGACTTGTCCGACGACTATAGGGACTTCCCCACGACCACGGGCCAAAGTTGCCCAGCCGCCGACATGTCCGACGACTATAGGGTCGTCCCCACGACCACGGGACTAGGTTGGCCCGCCGCCGACTTGTCCGACGACTATAGGGTCGTCCCCACGACCTCGGGACTAGGTTGGCCCGCCGCCGACATGTCCGACGACTATAGGGTCGTCCCCACGCCCCGGGCCAAAGTTGGCCAGCCGCCGGCATGTCCGACGACTATAGGATCGTCCCCTCGACCCCGGGACTAGATTGGCCCGCCACCGTCATGTCCGACGACTATACGGTCGTCCCCACGACCCCGGGACTAGGTTGGCCCGCCGCCGACGTGTCCTACGACTATGGGGTCGTCCCCACGACCACGAGACTAGGTTGGCCAGCCGCCGACATGTCCGACGCCTATAGGGTCGTCCCCTCGACCCCGGTGGCTAGATTGCCCCGGCACC
The DNA here is from genome assembly GCA_946251845.1 of Andrena fulva. Lineage (NCBI taxonomy): Eukaryota > Metazoa > Arthropoda > Insecta > Hymenoptera > Andrenidae > Andrena > Andrena fulva. The sequence goes on along the minus strand of CAMITZ010000029.1, from coordinate 85,580 downwards.
GTCATGTCCGACGACTATCGGGTCGTCTCCACGACCCCGGGACTAGGTTGGCCAGTCACCGACATGTCCGACGACTATAGGGTCGTCCGCACGACCCCGGGACTAGGTTGGCCAGCCGCCGACATGTCCGACGACTATAGTGTCGTCCCCACGACCCCGGATCTAGGTTGGCCCGCCGCCGACTTTTCCGACGACTATAGGGTCGTCCCCACGACCCCGGGACTAGGTTGGCCAGCCGCCGACATGTCCGACGACTATAGTGTCGTCCCCGCGACCACGGGCCAAAGTTGCCCTGCCGCCGACATGTCCGACGACTATAGGGTCGTCCCCACGACCCCGGGACTAGGTTGGCCAGTCACCGACATGTCCGACGACTATAGGGTCGTCCGCACGACCCCGGGACTAGGTTGGCCCGCCGCCGACATGTCCGACGATTATAGGGTCGTCCCCACGACCCCGGGAGTAGGTTGGCCCGCCGCCGACTTGTCCGACGACTATAGGGTCGTCTCCACGACCCCGGGACTAGGTTGGCTCGCCGCCGACTTGTCCGACGACTATAGGGACGTCCACACGACCACGGGCCAAAGGTGCCCAGCCGCCGACATGTCCGACGACTATAGGATCGTCTCCACGTCCCCGGGACTAGGTTGGCCAGTCACCGACATGTCCGACGACTATAGGGTCGTCCCCACGACCACGGGCCAAAGTTGCCCTGCCGCCGACATGTCCGACGACTATAGGGTCGTCCCCACGACCACTGGCCACAGTTGCCCAGCCGCCGACATGTCCGACGACTATAGGGTCGTCCCCACCACCCCGGGTCTAGGTTGGCCAGCCGCCAACATGTCCGACGACTATAGGGTCGTCCCCACGACCACGGGCCAAAGTTGCCCTGCCGCCGACATGTCCGACGACTATAGGGTCGTCCCCACGACCACTGGCCAAAGTTGCCCAGCCGCCGACATGTCCGACGACTATAGGGTCGTCCCCACGACCACGGGCCAAAGTTGCCCTGCCGCCGACTTGTCCGACGACTATAGGGACTTCCCCACGACCACGGGCCAAAGTTGCCCAGCCGCCGACATGTCCGACGACTATAGGGTCGTCCCCACGACCCCGGGACTAGATTGGCCCGCCACCGTCATGTCCGACGACTATACGGTCGTCCCCACGACCCCGGGACTAGGTTGGCCCGCCGCCGACGTGTCCTACGACTATGGGGTCGTCCCCACGACCACGAGACTAGGTTGGCCAGCCGCCGACATGTCCGACGACTATAGGGTCGTGCCCACGACCACGGGCCAAAGTTGCCCTGCCGCCGACATGTCCGACGACTATAGGGTCGTCCCCACGACCACGGGCCAAAGTTGCCCTGCCGCCGACATGTCCGACGACTATAGGGTCGTCCCCACGACCACTGGCCACAGTTGCCCAGCCGCCGACATGTCCGACGACTATAGGGTCGTCCCCACCACCCCGGGTCTAGGTTGGCCAGCCGCCAACATGTCCGACGACTATAGGGTCGTCCCCACGACCACGGGCCAAAGTTGCCCTGCCGCCGACATGTCCGACGACTATAGGGTCGTCCCCACGACCACTGGCCAAAGTTGCCCAGCCGCCGACATGTCCGACGACTATAGGGTCGTCCCCACGACCACGGGCCAAAGTTGCCCTGCCGCCGACTTGTCCGACGACTATAGGGACTTCCCCACGACCACGGGCCAAAGTTGCCCAGCCGCCGACATGTCCGACGACTATAGGGTCGTCCCCACGACCACGGGACTAAGTTGGCCCGCCGCCGACTTGTCCGACGACTATAGGGTCGTCCCCACGACCTCGGGACTAGGTTGGCCCGCCGCCGACATGTCCGACGACTATAGGGTCGTCCCCACGCCCCGGGCCAAAGTTGGCCAGCCGCCGGCATGTCCGACGACTATAGGATCGTCCCCTCGACCCCGGGACTAGATTGGCCCGCCACCGTCATGTCCGACGACTATACGGTCGTCCCCACGACCCCGGGACTAGGTTGGCCCGCCGCCGACGTGTCCTACGACTATGGGGTCGTCCCCACGACCACGAGACTAGGTTGGCCAGCCGCCGACATGTCCGACGCCTATAGGGTCGTCCCCTCGACCCCGGTGGCTAGATTGCCCCGGCACCGTCATGTCCGACGACTATCGGGTCGTCTCCACGACCCCGGGACTAGGTTGGCCAGTCACCGACATGTCCGACGACTATAGGGTCGTCCGCACGACCCCGGGACTAGGTTGGCCAGCCGCCGACATGTCCGACGACTATAGTGTCGTCCCCACGACCCCGGATCTAGGTTGGCCCGCCGCCGACTTTTCCGACGACTATAGGGTCGTCCCCACGACCCCGGGACTAGGTTGGCCAGCCGCCGACATGTCCGACGACTATAGTGTCGTCCCCGCGACCACGGGCCAAAGTTGCCCTGCCGCCGACATGTCCGACGACTATAGGGTCGTCCCCACGACCCCGGGACTAGGTTGGCCTGCCGCCGAATTTTCCGACGACTATAGGGTCGTCCCCACGACCACTGGCCAATGTTGCCCAGCCGCCGACATGTCCGACGACTATAGGGTCGTCCCCACGACCACGGGCCAAAGTTGCCCTGCCGCCGACTTGTCCGACGACTATAGGGACGTCCCCACGCCCACGGGCCAAAGTTGCCCAGCCGCCGACATGTCCGACGACTATAGGGTCGTCCCCACGATCCCGGGACTAGGTTGCCCTGCCATCGTCATGTCCGACGACTATAGGGTCGTCTCCACGACCCCGGGACTAGGTTGGCTCGCCGCCGACTTGTCCGACGACTATAGGGTCGTCCCCACGACCACTGGCCACAGTTGCCCAGCCGCCGACATGTCCGACGACTATAGGGTCGTCCCCACCACCCCGGGGCTAGGTTGGCCAGCCGCCAACATGTCCGACGACTATAGGGTCGTCCCCACGACCACGGGCCAAAGTTGCCCTGCCGCCGACATGTCCGACGACTATAGGGTCGTCCCCACGACCACTGGCCAAAGTTGCCCAGCCGCCGACATGTCCGACGACTATAGGGTCGTCCCCACGACCACGGGCCAAAGTTGCCCTGCCGCCGACATGTCCGACGACTATAGGGTCGTCCCCACGACCACTGGCCAAAGTTGCCCAGCCGCCGACATGTCCGACGACTATAGGGTCGTCCCCACGACCACGGGCCAAAGTTGCCCTGCCGCCGACTTGTCCGACGACTATAGGGACTTCCCCACGACCACGGGCCAAAGTTGCCCAGCCGCCGACATGTCCGACGACTATAGGGTCGTCCCCACGACCCCGGGACTAGATTGGCCCGCCACCCGTCATGTCCGACGACTATAGGGTCGTCCCCACGACCCCGGGACTAGGTTGGCCCGCCGCCGACTTGTCCGACGACTATACGGTCGTCCCCACGACCACGGGACTAGGTTGGCCCGCCGCCGACTTGTCCGACGACTATAGGGTCGTCCCCACGACCTCGGGACTAGGTTGGCCCGCCGCCGACATGTCCGACGACTATAGGGTCGTCCCCACGACCACGGGCCAAAGTTGCCCTGCCGCCGACTTGTCCGACGACTATAGGGACTTCCCCACGACCACGGGCCAAAGTTGCCCAGCCGCCGACATGTCCGACGACTATAGGGTCGTCCCCACGACCTCGGGACTAGGTTGGCCCGCCGCCGACATGTCCGACGACTATAGGGACTTCCCCACGACCACGGGCCAAAGTTGCCCAGCCGCCGACATGTCCGACGACTATAGGGTCGTCCCCACGACCCCGGGACTAGATTGGCCCGCCACCCGTCATGTCCGACGACTATAGGGTCGTCTCCACGACCCCGGGACTAGGTTGGCTCGCCGCCGACTTGTCCGACGACTATAGGGACGTCCACACGGACACGGGCCAAAGGTGCCCAGCCGCCGACATGTCCGACGACTATAGGATCGTCTCCACGACCCCGGGACTAGGTTGGCCAGTCACCGACATGTCCGACGACTATAGGGTCGTCCCCACGACCACGGGCCAAAGTTGCCCTGCCGCCGACATGTCCGACGACTATAGGGTCGTCCCCACGACCACGGGCCAAAGTTGCCCTGCCGCCGACATGTCCGACGACTATAGGGTCGTCCCCACGACCACTGGCCACAGTTGCCCAGCCGCCGACTAGTCCGACGACTATAGGGTCGTCCCCACCACCCCGGGTCTAGGTTGGCCAGCCGCCAACATGTCCGACGACTATAGGGTCGTCCCCACGACCACGGGCCAAAGTTGCCCTGCCGCCGACATGTCCGACGACTATAGGGTCGTCCCCACGACCACTGGCCAAAGTTGCCCAGCCGCCGATATGTCCGACGACTATAGGGTCGTCCCCACGACCCCGGGACTAGGTTAGCCCGCCGCCAACTTGTCCAACGACTATAGGGTCGTCCCTACCACACCGGGACTAGGTTGGCCAGCCGCCGACATGTCCGATGACTATCGGTTCGTCCCTACGACCCTGGGCATACGTTGGCCCGCCGCCGACATGTCCGACGACTATAGGGTCGTCCCCACGACCCCAGGACTAGGTTGGCCCGCCGCTGACTTCTCCGACGACAACAGGGTCGTCCCTATCACACCGGGACTAGGTTGGCCAGCCGCCGACATGTCCGCCGACTATAGGGTCGTCCCCACGACCCCGGGACTAGGTTAGCCCGCCGCCAACTTGTCCAACGACTATAGGGTCGTCCCTACCACACCGGGACTAGGTTGGCCAGCCGCCGACATGTCCGATGACTTTAGGGTCGTCCCCACGACCCCGGGACTAGGTTGGCCCGCCGTCGACATGTCCGACGTCTATAGATTCGTCCCCTCGACCCCGGGCCTACGTTGGCCCGCCGCCGTCATATCCGACGACTATAGGGTCGTCCCCACGACCCCGGGACTAGGTAGGCCAGCCGCCGACTTGACCGACGACTATAGGGTCGTCCCCACGACCCCGGGACTAGGTTGGCCCGCCACCATCATGTCCGACGACTATAGGGTCGTCCCCACGGCCCAAGTACTAGGTTGGCCCGCCGCCGACTTGTCCGACGACTATCGGGAGGTCCCCACGACCACGGGACTAGGTTGGCCCGCCACCGTCATATCCGACGACTATCGGTTCGTCCCTACGACCCTGGGCATACGTTGGCCCGCCGCCCACATGTCCGACGACTATAGGGTCGTCCCCACGACCCCAGGACTAGGTTGGCCCGCCGCTGACTTCTCCGACGACAACAGGGTCGTCCCTATCACCCCGGGACTAGGTTGGCCAGCCGCCGACATGTCCGACGACTATAGGGTCGTCCCCACGACCCCGGGACTAGGTTAGCCCGCCGCCAACTTATCCAACGACTATAGGGTCGTCCCTACCACACCGGGACTAGGTTGGCCAGCCGCCGACATGTCCGATGACTATAGGGTCGTCCCCACGACCCCGGGACTAGGATGGCCCGCCGTCGACATGTCCGACGTCTATAGGGTCGTCCCCTCGACCCCGGGCCTACGTTGGCCCGCCGCCGACATGTCCGACGACTATAGGGACGTCCCCACGGCCCCGGGTCTAGATTGGCCCGCCACCATCATGTCCGACGAATATAGGGTCGTCCCCACGACCACGGGCCAAAGTTGCCCTGCCGCCGACATGTCCGACGACTATAGGGTCGTCCCCACGACCCCGGGACTAGGTTGGCCAGCCGCCGACTTGACCGACGACTATAGGGTCGTCCCCACGGCCCCGGGTCTAGGTTGGCCCGCCACCATCATGTCCGACGACTATAGGGTCGTCCCCACGACCCCGGGACTATGTTCCCCGCCGCCGACTTGTCCGACGACTATAGGGTCGTCCCTACGACCCCGGGACTAGGTTGGCCAGCCGCCGACTTTTCCGACGACTATAGGGTCGTCCCCACGACCCCGGGACTAGTATGGCCCGCCGCCGACTTGTCCGACGACTATAGGGTCGTCCCCACGACCCCGGGACTAGGTTGGCCCCCCGCCGACTTCTCCGACGACAACAGGGTCGTCCCTACCACCCCGGGACTATGTTGGCCCGCCGCCGGCTACTCCGACGAATATAGGGTCGTCCCCACGAACCCGGGACTAGGTTGGCCAGCCGTCGACATGTCCGACGACTATAGGGTCGTCCCCACGGCCCTGGGACTAGATTGGCCCGCCACCGTCATATCCGACCACTATAGGGTCGTCCCCACGACCCCGGGACTAGGTTGCCCTGCCACCATCATGTCCGACGACTATAGGGTCGTCCCCACGACCACGGGCCAAAGTTGGTCAGCCGCCGACATGTCCGACGACTATAGGGTCGTCTCCACGACCCCGGGACTAGGTTGGCCAGCCGCCGACATGTCCGACGACTATTGGGTCGTCCCCACGACCCCGGGACTAGATTGCCCCGCCACCGTCATGTGCGACGACTATAGGGTCGTCCCCACGACCCCGGGACTAGGTTGGCCCGCCGCCGTCTTTTCCGACGACTATAGGGTGGTCCCCACGACCACGGGCCAAAGTTGCCCAACCGCCGACATGTCCGACGACTATTGGGTCGTGCCTACCACCCCGGGACTAGATAGGCCCGCCACCATCATGTCCGACGACTATAGGACCGTCCCAACGACCCCGGGACTAGGTTGGCCCGCTGCCAACTTGTCCGACGACTATAGGGCCGTCCCCACGACCCCGGGACTAGGTTGGCCAGCCGCCGACATGTCCGACGACTATTGGGTCGTCCCCACAACCCCAGGACTAGATTGCCCCGCCACCGTCATGTCCAACGACTATAGGGTCGTCCCCACGACCCCGGGACTATGTTGGCCCGCCACCGTCATGTCCGACGACAATAGGGTCGTCTCCACGACCCCGGGACTAGGTTGGCCCGCCGCCAACATGTCCGACGACTATACGGTCGTCCCCACGAACCTGGGCCTACGTTGGCCCGCCGCCGACATGTCCGACGACTATTGGGTCGTGCCTACCACCCCGGGACTAGATTGGCCCGCCACCATCATGTCCGACGACTATAGGGCCGTCCCCACGACCCGGGGACTAGGTTGGCCCGCCGCCAACTTGTCCGACGACTATAGGATCGTCCCCACGACCCCGGGACTAGGTTAGCCAGCCGCCGACATGTCCGACGACTATTGGGTCGTCCCCACGACCCCGGGACTAGATTGCCCCGCCACCGTCATGTGCGACGACTATAGGGTCGTCCCCACGACCCCGGGACTAGGTTGGCCCGCCGCCGTCTTTTCCGACGACTATAGGGTCGTCCCCACGACCCCAGGACTAGATTGCCCCGCCACCGTCATGTCCAACGACTATAGGGTCGTCCCCACGACCCCGGGACTAGGTTGGCCCGCCACCGTCATGTCCGACGACAATCGGGTCGTCTCCACGACCCCGGGACTAGGTTGGCCCGCCGCCAACATGTCCGACGACTATACGGTCGTCCCCACGAACCTGGGCCTACGTTGGCCCGCCACCATCATGTCCGACGACTATAGGGTCGTCCCCACGACCCCAGGACTAGATTGCCCCGCCACCGTCATGTCCGACGACTATAGGGTCGTCCACACGATCCCGGGACTAGGTTGGCCCGCCACCGTCATGTCTGACGACAATAGGGTCGTCTCCACGACCCCGGGACTAGGTTGGCCCGCCGCCGACATGTCCGACGACTATACGGTCGTCCCCACGACCAAGGAACTACGTTGGCCCGCCGCCGACTTGTCCGACGACTATAGGGTCGTCCCTACCACCCCGGGACTAGGTTGGCCAGCCGCCGACATGTCCGACGACTATACGGTCGTCCCCACGACCACGGGACTAGGTTGGCCCGCCGCCGACTTGTCCGACGACTATACGGTCGTCCCCACGACCACGGGACTAGGTTGGCCCGCCGCCGACTTGTCCGACGACTATAGGGTCGTCTCCACGACCCCGGGACTAGGTTGGCCAGTCACCGACATGTCCGACGACTATAGGGTCGTCCTCACGACCACTGGCCAAAGTAACCCAGCCGCCGACATGTCCGACGACTATAGGGTCGTCCCCACGACCCCGGGACTAGGTTGGCCCGCCGCCGACGTGTCCTACGACTATGGGGACGTCCCCACGACCACGAGACTAGGTTGGCCAGCCGCCGACATGTCGGACGACTATAGGGTCGTCCCCACCACCACGAGACTAGGTTGGCCAGCCGCCGACATGTCGGACGACTATAGGGTCGTCCCCACCACCCCGGGTCTAGGTTGGCCAGCCGCCGACATGTCCGACGACTATAGGGTCGTCCCCATGACCACGGGCCAAAGTTGCCCTGCCGCCAACATGTCCGAGGACTATAGGGTCGTCCCCACTACCGCGGGCCAAAGCTGGCCAGCCGCCAACATGTCCGACGACTATAGGGTCGTCCCCACGACCCCGGGACTAGGTTGGCCCGCCGCCGACTTGTCCGACGATTATAGGGTCGTCCCTACCACCCCGGGACTAGGTTGGCCAGCCGCCGACATGTCCGACGACTATAGGGTCGTCCCCACTACCGCGGGCCAAAGCTGGCCAGCCGCCAACATGTCCGACGACTATAGGGTCGTCCCCACGACCCCGGGACTAGGTTGGCCCGCCGCCGACTTGTCCGACGATTATAGGGTCGTCCCCACGACCCCGGGACTAGGTTGGCCCGCCGCCGACTTGTCCGACGATTATGGGGTCGTCCCTACCACCCCGGGACTAGGTTGGCCAGCCGCCGACATGTCCGACGACTATAGGGTCGTCCCCACGACCCCGGGTCTAGGTTGGCCCGCCGCCGACTTTTCCGACGACTATAGTGTCGTCCCCGCGACCACGGGCCAAAGTTGCCCTGCCGCCGACATGTCCGAGGACTATAGGGTCGTCCCCACTACCGCGGGCCAAAGCTGGCCAGCCGCCAACATGTCCGACGACTATAGGGTCGTCCCCACGACCCCGGGACTAGGTTGGCCCGCCGCCGACTTGTCCGACGATTATAGGGTCGTCCCTACCACCCCGGGACTAGGATGGCCAGCCGCCGACATGTCCGACGACTATAGGGTCGTCCCCACGACCCCGGGACTAGGTTGGCCAGCCGCCGACATGTCCGACGACTATAGTGTCGTCCCCACGACCCCGGGACTAGGTTGGCCCGCCGCCGACATGTTCGACGACTATACGGTCGTCCCCACGACCACGGGACTAGGTTGGCCCGCCGCCGACTTGTCCGACGACTATACGTTCGTCCCCACGACCCCGGGACTAGGTTGGCCCGCCGCCGACGTGTCCTACGACAATGGGGTCGTCCCCACGACCACGAGACTAGGTTGGCCAGCCGCCGACATGTCGGACGACTATAGGGTCGTCCCCACCACCACGAGACTAGGTTGGCCCGCCGCCGACTTGTCCGACGATTATAGGGTCGTCCCTACCACCCCGGGACTAGGTTGGCCCGCCGCCGACTTTTCCGACGACTATAGGGTCGTCCCCACGACCACGGGCCAAAGTTGCCCTGCCGCCGACATGTCCGACGACTATAGGGTCGTCCCCACGACCCCGGGACTAGGTTGGCCCGCCGCCGAAATGTCCGACGACTATACGGTCGTCCCCACGACCACGGGACTAGGTTGGCCCGCCGCCGACTTGTCCGACGACTATACGGTCGTCCCCACGACCACGGGACTAGGTTGGCCCGCCGCCGACTTGTCCGACGACTATAGGGTCGTCTCCACGACCCCGGGACTAGGTTGGCCCGCCGCCGACATGTCCGACGTCTGTAGGGTCGTCCCCACGACCCCGGGGCTAGATTGCCCCGGCACCGTCATGTCCGACGACTATAGGGTCGTCCCCACGACCCCGGGACTAGGTTGGCCCGCCGCCGACTTGTCCGACGACTATAGGGTCGTCTCCACGACCCCGGGACTAGGTTGGCCAGTCACCGACATGTCCGACGACTATAGGGTCGTCCCCACGACCACGGGCCAAAGTTGCCCTGCCGCCGACATGTCCGACGACTATAGGGTCGTCCCCACGACCCCGGGACTAGGTTGGCCCGCCGCCGACATGTCCGACGACTATACGGTCGTCCCCACGACCACGGGACTAGGTTGGCCCGCCGCCGACTTGTCCGACGACTATACGGTCGTCCCCACGACCACGGGACTAGGTTGGCCCGCCGCCGACTTGTCCGACGACTATAGGGTCGTCTCCACGACGCCGGGACTAGGTTTGCCAGTCACCGACATGTCCGACGACTATAGGGTCGTCCCCACGACCACGGGCCAAAGTTGCCCTGCCGCCGACATGTCCGACGACTATAGGGTCGTCCCCACGACCCCGGGACTAGGTTGGCCCGCCGCCGACATGTCCGACGACTATACGGTCGTCCCCACGACCACGGGACTAGGTTGGCCCGCCGCCGACTTGTCCGACGACTATACGTTCGTCCCCACGACCCCGGGACTAGGTTGGCCCGCCGCCGACGTGTCCTACGACTATGGGGTCGTCCCCACGACCACGAGACTAGGTTGGCCAGCCGCCGACATGTCGGACGACTATAGGGTCGTCCCCACCACCACGAGACTAGGTTGGCCAGCCGCCGACATGTCGGACGACTATAGGGTCGTCCCCACCACCCCGGGTCTAGGTTGGCCAGCCGCCGACATGTCCGACGACTATAGGGTCGTCCCCATGACCACGGGCCAAAGTTGCCTTGCCGCCGACATGTCCGCGGACTATAGGGTCGTCCCCACTACCGCGGGCCAAAGCTGGCCAGCCGCCGACATGTCCGACGACTATAGGGTCGTCCCCACGACCCCGGGACTAGGTTGGCCCGCCGCCGACATGTCCGACGACTATACGGTCGTCCCCACGACCACGGGACTAGGTTGGCCCGCCGCCGACTTGTCCGACGACTATACGTTCGTCCCCACGACCCCGGGACTAGGTTGGCCCGCCGCCGACGTGTCCTACGACTATGGGGACGTCCCCACGACCACGAGACTAGGTTGGCCAGCCGCCGACATGTCGGACCTCTATAGGGTCGTCCCCACGACCCCGGGACCAGGTTGGCCCGCCGCCAACATGTCCGACGACTATAGGGTCGTCCCCACGACCCCGGGACTAGGTTGGCCCGCCGCCGACATGTCCGACGACTATAGGGTCGTCCCCACGACCCCGGGACTAGATTGGCCCGCCACCAACATGTCCGACGACTATAGGGTCGTCCCCACGACCCCGGGACTAGATTCGCCCGCCACCATCATATCCGACGACTATAGGGTCGTCCCCACGACCCCGGGACTAGATTGGCCCGCCACCGTCATGTCCGACGACTATAGGTTCGTCCCTACGACCCTGGGCATACGATGGCCCGCCGCCGACATGTCCGACGACTATAGGGTCGTCCCCACGACCCCGGGACTAGATTGGCCCGCCACCGTCATGTCCGACGACTATAGGTTCGTCCCTACGACCCTGGGCATACGAAGGCCCGCCGCCGACATGTCCGACGACTATAGGGTCGACCCCACGACCACGGGCCAATGTTGGCCCGCCGCCGACTTGTCCGACGACTATAGGGTCGTCCCCACGACCCCGGGACTAGGTTGGCCCGCCACCATCATGTGCAACGACTATAGGGTCGTCCCCACGACCCCGGGACTAGATTCGCCCGCCACCATCATATCCGACGACTATAGTGTCGTCCCCACGACCCCGGGACTAGGTTGGCCAGCCGCCGACATGTCCGACGACTATAGGGTCGTCCCCACGACCACGGGCCAATGTTGGCCAGCAGCCGACATGTCCGACGACTATAGGGTCGTCCCCACGACCCCGGGACTAGGTTGGCAAGCCGCCGACATGTCCGACGACTATAGGGTCGTCCCCACGACCACAGGCCAAAGTTGGCCAGCCGCCGACATGTTCGACGACTATAGGGTCGTCCCCACGACAGCGGGCCATAGTTGGCCAGCCACCATCATGTCCGACGACAATAGGGTCGTCCCCACGACCCCGGGACCAGGTTGGCCCGCCGCCAACATGTCCGACGACTATAGGGTCGTCCCCACGACCCCGGGACTAGGTTGGCCCGCCGCCGACTTGTCCGACGACTATAGGGTCGTCCCCACGACCCAAGGACTAGATTTCCCCGCCACCGTCATGTCCGACCATTATAGGGTCGTCCCCACGACCCCGGGACTAGGTTGGCCCGCCGCCGACTTGTCCGACGACTATAGGGTCGTCCCCACGACCCCAGGACTAGATTGCCCCGCCACCGTCATGTCCGACGACTATAGGGTCGTCCCCACGACCCCGGGACTAGGTTGGCCCGCCGCCGACTTGTCCGACGACTATAGGGTCGACCCCACGATCCAAGGACTAGATTTCCCCGCCACCGTCATGTCCGACGACTATAGGGTCGTCTCCACGACCCCGGGACTAGGTTGGCCCGCCGCCAACTTGTCCGACGACTATAGGGTCGTCCCCACGACCCCGGGACTAGGTTGGCCAGCCACCGACTTTTCCGACGACTATAGGGTCGTCCCCACGACCCCGGGACTAGGTTGGCCCGCCGCCGACTTGTCCGTCGACTATAGGGTCGTCCCCACGACCACAGGACTAGATTGCCCCGCCACCGTCATGTCCGACGACTATAGGGTCGTCCCCACGACCCCGGGACTAGGTTGGCCCGCCGCCGACTTGTCCGACGACTATAGGGTCGTCCCCACGGCCCTGGGACTAGACTGGCCCGCCACCGTCATGTCCGACGACTATAGGGTCGTCTCCACGACCCCGGGACTAGGTTGGCCCTCCGCCAACTTGTCCGACGACTATAGGGTCGTCCCCACGACCCCGGGACTAGGTTGGCCCGCCGCCGACTTGTCCGACGACTATAGGGTCGACCCCACGACCCAAGGACTAGATTTCCCCGCCATCGTCATGTCCGACGACTATAGGGTCGTCTCCACGACCCCGGGACTAGGTTGGCCCGCCACCGTCATGTCCGACGACTATAGGGTCGTCCCCACGACCCCGGGACTAGGTTGGCCCGCCGCCGACTTGTCCGACGACTATAGGGTCGTCCCCACGACCCCGGGGCTAGGTTGGCCCGCCACCATCATGTCCGACGACTATAGGGTCGTCCCCACGACCCCGGGACTAGGTTGGCCCGCCGCCGACTTGTCCGACGACTATAGGGTCGTCCCCACGACCCAAGGACTAGATTTCCCCGCCACCGTCATGTCCGACCATTATAGGGTCGTCCCCACGACCCCGGGACTAGGTTGGCCCGCCGCCAACTTGTCCGACGACTATAGGGTCGTCCCCACGACCCCGGGACTAGGTTGGCCCGCCGCCGACTTGTCCGACGACTATAGGGTCGACCCCACGACCCAAGGACTAGATTTCCCCGCCATCGTCATGTCCGACGACTATAGGGTCGTCTCCACGACCCCGGGACTAGGTTGGCCCGCCACCGTCATGTCCGACGACTATAGGGTCGTCCCCACGACCCCGGGGCTAGGTTGGCCCGCCACCATCATGTCCGACGACTATAGGGTCGTCTCCACGACCCCGGGACTAGGTTGGCCCGCCACCGTCATGTCCGACGACTATAGGGTCGTCCCCACGACCCCGGGACTAGGTTGGCCCGCCGCCGACTTGTCCGACGACTATAGGGTCGTCCCCACGACCCCGGGGCTAGGTTGGCCCGCCACCATCATGTCCGACGACTATAGGGTCGTCCCCACGACCCAAGGACTAGATTTCCCCGCCACCGTCATGTCCGACGACTATAGGGTCGTCTCCACGACCCCGGGACTAGGTTGGCCCGCCGCCGACTTGCCCGACGACTGTAGGGTGGTCCCCACGACCACGGGCCAAAGTTGCCCCGCCACCGTCATGTCCGACGACTATAGGGTCGTCCCTACCACCCCGGGACTAGGTTGGCCAGCCGCCGACATGTCCGACGACTATAGGGTCGTCCCCACAACCCCGGGGCTAGATTGGCCCGCCACTGTCATGTCCGACGACTATAGGGTCGTCCCTACCACCCCGGGACTAGGTTGGCCCGCCGCCGACATGTCCGACGACTATTGGGTCGTGCCTACCACCCCGGGACTAGATTGGCCCGCCACCATCATGTCCGACGACTATAGGGCCGTCCCCACGACCCCGGGACTAGGTTGGCCCGCCGCCAACTTGTCCGACGACTATAGGGTCGTCCCCACGACCCCGGGACTAGGTTGGCCCGCCGCCAACATGTCCGACGACTATACGGTCGTCCCCACGACCCCGGGACTACGTTGGCCCGCCACCATCATGTCCGACGACTATAGGGTCGTCCCCACGACCCCGGGAGTAGGTTGGCCCGCCGCCGACTTGTACGACGACTATAGGGTCGTCCCCACGGCCCAAGGACTAGGTTGGCCCGCCGCCGACTTGTCCGACGACTATCGGGTGGTCCCCACGACCACGGGGCTAGATTGGCCCGCCACTGTCATGTCCGACGACTATAGGGTCGTCCCTACCACCCCGGGACTAGGTTGGCCCGCCGCCGACATGTCCGACGACTATTGGGTCGTGCCTACCACCCCGGGACTAGATTGCCCCGCCACCGTCATGTCCGACGACTATAGGGTCGTCCCCACGACCCCGGGACTAGGTTGGCCCGCCGCCGACTTGTCCGACGACTATAGGGTCGTCCCCACGTCCCTGGGACTAGACTGGCCCGCCACCGTCATGTCCGACGACTATAGGGTCGTCTCCACGACCCCGGGACTAGGTTGGCCCTCCGCCAACTTGTCCGACGACTATAGGGTCGTCCCCACGACCCCGGGACTAGGTTGGCCCGCCGCCGACTTGTCCGACGACTATAGGGTCGACCCCACGACCCAAGGACTAGATTTCCCCGCCATCGTCATGTCCGACGACTATAGGGTCGTCCCCACGACCCCGGGACTAGATTGCCCCGCCACCGTCATGTCCGACGACTATAGGGTCGTCCCCACGACCCCGGGACTAGGTTGGCCCGCCGCCGACTTGTCCGACGACTATAGGGTCGTCCCCACGACCCCGGGGCTAGGTTGGCCCGCCACCATCATGTCCGACGACTATAGGGTCGTCACCACGACCCCGGGACTAGGTTGGCCCGCCGCCGACTTGTCCGACGACTATAGGGTCGTCCCCACGACCCAAGGACTAGATTTCCCCGCCACCGTCATGTCCGACCATTATAGGGTCGTCCCCACGACCCCGGGACTAGGTTGGCCCGCCGCCAACTTGTCCGACGACTATAGGGTCGTCCCCACGACCCCAGGACTAGATTGCCCCGCCACCGTCATGTCCGACGACTATAGGGTCGTCCCTACCACCCCGGGACTAGGTTGGCCAGCCGCCGACATGTCCGACGACTATAGGGTCGTCCCCACAACCCCGGGGCTAGATTGGCCCGCCACTGTCATGTCCGACGACTATAGGGTCGTCCCTACCACCCCGGGACTAGGTTGGCCAGCCGCCGACATGTCCGACGACTATAGGGTCGTCCCCACGACCCAAGGACTAGATTTCCCCGCCACCGTCATGTCCGACGACTATAGGGTCGTCTCCACGACCCCGGGACTAGGTTGGCCAGCCGCCGACATGTCCGACGACTATAGGGTCGTCCCCACGACCCAAGGACTAGATTTCCCCGCCACCGTCATGTCCGACGACTATAGGGTCGTCTCCACGACCCCGGGACTAGGTTGGCCCGCCGCCGACTTGCCCGACGACTGTAGGGTGGTCCCCACGACCACGGGCCAAAGTTGCCCAGCCGCCGACATGTCCGAAAACTATAGGGTCGTCCCTACGACCCTGGGCTTACGTTGGCCCGCCGCCGACATGTCCGACGACTATTGGGTCGTGCCTACCACCCCAGGACTAGATTGCCCCGCCACCGTCATGTCCGACGACTATAGGGTCGTCCCCACGACTCCGGGACTAGGTTGGCCCGCCACCGTCTTGTCCGACGACAATAGGGTCGTCTCCACGACCCCGGGACTAGGTTGGCCCGCCGCCGGCTATTCCGACGAATATAGGGTCGTCCCCACGAACCCGGGACTAGGTTGGCCAGCCGTCGACATGTCTGACGAATATAGGGTCGTCCCCACGACCCCGGGACTAGGTTGGCCCGCCACCATCATGTCCGACGACTATAGGGTCGTCCCCACGACCCCAGAACTAGATTGCCCCGCCACCGTCATGTCCGACTACTATAGGGTCGTCCCCACGACCCCGGGACTAGGTTGGCCCGCCACTGTCATGTCCGACGACTATAGGGTCGTCCCCACGACCCCGGGACTAGGTTGGCCCGCCACCATCATGTCCGACGACTATAGGGTCGTCCCCACGACCCCAGGACTAGATTGCCCCGCCACCGTCATGTCCGACTACTATAGGGTCGTCCCCACGACCCCGGGACTAGGTTGGCCCGCCACCGTCATGTCCGACGACAATAGGGTCGTCTCCACGACCCCGGGACTAGGTTGGCCCGCCGCCGACATGTCCGACGACTATAGGGTCGTCCCCACGACCCAAGGACTAGATTTCCCCGCCACCGTCATGTCCGACGACTATAGGGTCGTCTCCACGACCCCGGGACTAGGTTGGCCCGCCGCCGACTTGCCCGACGACTGTAGGGTGGTCCCCACGACCACGGGCCAAAGTTGCCCAGCCGCCGACATGTCCGAAAACTATAGGGTCGTCCCTACGACCCTGGGCCTACGTTGGCCCGCCGCCGACATGTCCGACGACTATTGGGTCGTGCCTACCACCCCGGGACTAGATTGGCCCGCCACCATCATGTCCGACGACTATAGGGCCGTCCCCACGACCCCGGGACTAGGTTGGCCCGCCGCCAACTTGTCCGACGACTATAGGGTCGTCCCCACGACCCCGGGACTAGGTTGGCCAGCCGCCGACATGTCCGACGACTATTGGGTCGTCCCCACAACGCCAGGACTAGATTGCCCCGCCACCGTCATGTCCAACGACTATAGGGTCGTCCCCACGACCCCGGGACTAGGTTGGCCCGCCACCGTCATGTCCGACGACAATAGGGTCGTCTCCACGACCCCGGGACTAGGTTGGCCCGCCGCCCACATGTCCGACGACTATACGGTCGTCCCCACGACCCCGGGACTACGTTGGCCCGCCACCATCATGTCCGACGACTATAGGGTCGTCCCCACGACCCCGGGAGTAGGTTGGCCCGCCGCCGACTTGTACGACGACTATAGGGTCGTCCCCACGGCCCAAGGACTAGGTTGGCCCGCCGCCGACTTGTCCGACGACTATCGGGTGGTCCCCACGACCACGGGACTAGGTTGGCCCGCCACCGTCATATCCGACGACTATCGGTTCGTCCCTACGACCCTGGGCATACGTTGGCCCGCCGCCGACATGTCCGACGACTATAGGGTCGTCCCCACGACCCCAGGACTAGGTTGGCCCGCCACCATCATGTCCGACGACTATAGGGTCGTCCCCACGACCCCAGGACTAGATTGCCCCGCCACCGTCATGTCCGACGACTATAGGGTCGTCCCCACGACCCCGGGACTAGGTTGGCCCGCCACCGTCATGTCCGACGACAATAGGGTCGTCTCCACGACCCCGGGACTAGGTTGGCCCGCCGCCGACATGTCCGACGACTATACGGTCGTCCCCACGACCCCGGGACTAGGTTGGCCAGCCGTCGACATGTCTGACGAATATAGGGTCGTCCCCACGACCCCGGGACTAGGTTGGCCCGCCACCATCATGTCCGACGACTATAGGGTCGTCCCCACGACCCCAGGACTAGATTGCCCCGCCACCGTCATGTCCGACGACTATAGGGTCGTCCCCACGACCCCGGGACTAGGTTGGCCCGCCACCGTCATGTCCGACGACAATAGGGTCGTCTCCACGACCCCGGGACTAGGTTGGCCCGCCGCCGACATGTCCGACGACTATACGGTCGTCCCCACGACCCCGGGACTAGGTTGGCCAGCCGCCGACATGTCCGACGACTATTGGGTCGTCCCCACAACCCCAGGACTAGATTGCCCCGCCACCGTCATGTCCAACGACTATAGGGTCGTCCCCACGACCCCGGGACTAGGTTGGCCCGCCACCGTCATGTCCGACGAAAATAGGGTCGTCTCCACGACCCCGGGACTAGGTTGGCCCGCCGCCAACATGTCCGACGACTATACGGTCGTCCCCACGACCAAGGGACTACGTTGGCCCGCCGCCGACTTGTCCCACGACTATAGGGTCGTCCCTACCACCCCGGGACTAGGTTGGCCAGCCGCCGACATGTCCGACGACTATTGGGTCGTCCCCACGACCCCGGGACTAGGTTGGCCCGCCGCCAACTTGTTCGACGACTATAGGGTCGTCCCCACGACCCCGGGACTAGGTTGGCCAGCCGCCGACATGTCCGACGACTATACGGTCGTCCCCACGACCCCGGGACTAGGTTGGCCAGCCGTCGACATGTCTGACGAATATAGGGTCGTCCCCACGACCCCGGGACTAGGTTGGCCCGCCACCATCATGTCCGACGACTATAGGGTCGTCCCCACGACCCAAGGACTAGATTTCCCCGCCACCGTCATGTCCGACCATTATAGGGTCGTCCCCACGACCCCAGGACTAGATTGCCCCGCCACCGTCATGTCCGACGACTATAGGGTCGTCCCCACGACCCCGGGACTAGGTTGGCCCGCCACCGTCATGTCCGACGACAATAGGGTCGTCTCCACGACCCCGGGACTAGGTTGGCCCGCCGCCGACATGTCCGACGACTATACGGTCGTCCCCACGACCCCGGGACTAGGTTGGCCAGCCGTCGACATGTCTGACGAATATAGGGTCGTCCCCACGACCCCGGGACTAGGTTGGCCCGCCACCATCATGTCCGACGACTATAGGGTCGTCCCCACGACCCCAGGACTAGATTGCCCCGCCACCGTCATGTCCGACGACTATAGGGTCGTCCCCACGACCCCGGGACTAGGTTGGCCCGCCACCGTCATGTCCGACGACAATAGGGTCGTCTCCACGACCCCGGGACTAGGTTGGCCCGCCGCCGACATGTCCGACGACTATACGGTCGTCCCCACGACCCCGGGACTAGGTTGGCCAGCCGCCGACATGTCCGACGACTATTGGGTCGTCCCCACAACCCCAGGACTAGATTGCCCCGCCACCGTCATGTCCAACGACTATAGGGTCGTCCCCACGACCCCGGGACTAGGTTGGCCCGCCACCGTCATGTCCGACGAAAATAGGGTCGTCTCCACGACCCCGGGACTAGGTTGGCCCGCCGCCAACATGTCCGACGACTATACGGTCGTCCCCACGACCAAGGGACTACGTTGGCCCGCCGCCGACTTGTCCCACGACTATAGGGTCGTCCCTACCACCCCGGGACTAGGTTGGCCAGCCGCCGACATGTCCGACGACTATTGGGTCGTCCCCACGACCCCGGGACTAGGTTGGCCCGCCGCCAACTTGTTCGACGACTATAGGGTCGTCCCCACGACCCCGGGACTAGGTTGGCCAGCCGCCGACATGTCCGACGACTATACGGTCGTCCCCACGACCCCGGGACTAGGTTGGCCAGCCGTCGACATGTCTGACGAATATAGGGTCGTCCCCACGACCCCGGGACTAGGTTGGCCCGCCACCATCATGTCCGACGACTATAGGGTCGTCCCCACGACCCCGGGACTAGGTTGGCCCGCCGCCGACTTGTCCGACGACTATAGGGTCGACCCCACGACCCAAGGACTAGATTTCCCCGCCATCGTCATGTCCGACGACTATAGGGTCGTCTCCACGACCCCGGGACTAGGTTGGCCCGCCACCGTCATGTCCGACGACTATAGGGTCGTCCCCACGACCCCGGGACTAGGTTGGCCCGCCGCCGACTTGTCCGACGACAATAGGGTCGTCTCCACGACCCCGGGACTAGGTTGGCCCGCCGCCGACATGTCCGACGACTATAGGGTCGTCCCCACGACCCAAGGACTAGATTTCCCCGCCACCGTCATGTCCGACGACTATAGGGTCGTCTCCACGACCCCGGGACTAGGTTGGCCCGCCGCCGACTTGCCCGACGACTGTAGGGTGGTCCCCACGACCACGGGCCAAAGTTGCCCAGCCGCCGACATGTCCGAAAACTATAGGGTCGTCCCTACGACCCTGGGCCTACGTTGGCCCGCCGCCGACATGTCCGACGACTATTGGGTCGTGCCTACCACCCCGGGACTAGATTGGCCCGCCACCATCATGTCCGACGACTATAGGGCCGTCCCCACGACCCCGGGACTAGGTTGGCCCGCCGCCAACTTGTCCGACGACTATAGGGTCGTCCCCACGACCCCGGGACTAGGTTGGCCAGCCGCCGACATGTCCGACGACTATTGGGTCGTCCCCACAACGCCAGGACTAGATTGCCCCGCCACCGTCATGTCCAACGACTATAGGGTCGTCCCCACGACCCCGGGACTAGGTTGGCCCGCCACCGTCATGTCCGACGACAATAGGGTCGTCTCCACGACCCCGGGACTAGGTTGGCCCGCCGCCTACATGTCCGACGACTATACGGTCGTCCCCACGACCCCGGGACTACGTTGGCCCGCCACCGACTTGTCCCACGACTATAGGGTCGTCCCTACCACCCCGGGACTAGGTTGGCCAGCCGCCGACATGTCCGACGACTATTGGGTCGTCCCCACGACCCCGGGACTAGGTTGGCCCGCCGCCAACTTGTTCGACGACTATAGGGTCGTCCCCACGACCCCGGGACTAGGTTGGCCAGCCGCCGACATGTCCGACGACTATACGGTCGTCCCCACGACCCCGGGACTAGGTTGGCCAGCCGTCGACATGTCTGACGAATATAGGGTCGTCCCCACGACCCCGGGACTAGGTTGGCCCGCCACCATCATGTCCGACGACTATAGGGTCGTCCCCACGACCCAAGGACTAGATTTCCCCGCCACCGTCATGTCCGACCATTATAGGGTCGTCCCCACGACCCCAGGACTAGATTGCCCCGCCACCGTCATGTCCGACGACTATAGGGTCGTCCCCACGACCCCGGGACTAGGTTGGCCCGCCACCGTCATGTCCGACGACAATAGGGTCGTCTCCACGACCCCGGGACTAGGTTGGCCCGCCGCCGACATGTCCGACGACTATACGGTCGTCCCCACGACCCCGGGACTAGGTTGGCCAGCCGTCGACATGTCTGACGAATATAGGGTCGTCCCCACGACCCCGGGACTAGGTTGGCCCGCCACCATCATGTCCGACGACTATAGGGTCGTCCCCACGACCCCAGGACTAGATTGCCCCGCCACCGTCATGTCCGACGACTATAGGGTCGTCCCCACGACCCCGGGACTAGGTTGGCCCGCCACCGTCATGTCCGACGACAATAGGGTCGTCTCCACGACCCCGGGACTAGGTTGGCCCGCCGCCGACATGTCCGACGACTATACGGTCGTCCCCACGACCCCGGGACTAGGTTGGCCAGCCGCCGACATGTCCGACGACTATTGGGTCGTCCCCACAACCCCAGGACTAGATTGCCCCGCCACCGTCATGTCCAACGACTATAGGGTCGTCCCCACGACCCCGGGACTAGGTTGGCCCGCCACCGTCATGTCCGACGAAAATAGGGTCGTCTCCACGACCCCGGGACTAGGTTGGCCCGCCGCCAACATGTCCGACGACTATACGGTCGTCCCCACGACCAAGGGACTACGTTGGCCCGCCGCCGACTTGTCCCACGACTATAGGGTCGTCCCTACCTCCCCGGGACTAGGTTGGCCAGCCGCCGACATGTCCGACGACTATTGGGTCGTCCCCACGACCCCGGGACTAGGTTGGCCCGCCGCCAACTTGTTCGACGACTATAGGGTCGTCCCCACGACCCCGGGACTAGGTTGGCCAGCCGCCGACATGTCCGACGACTATACGGTCGTCCCCACGACCCCGGGACTAGGTTGGCCAGCCGTCGACATGTCTGACGAATATAGGGTCGTCCCCACGACCCCGGGACTAGGTTGGCCCGCCACCATCATGTCCGACGACTATAGGGTCGTCCCCACGACCCCGGGACTAGGTTGGCCCGCCGCCGACTTGTCCGACGACTATAGGGTCGACCCCACGACCCAAGGACTAGATTTCCCCGCCATCGTCATGTCCGACGACTATAGGGTCGTCTCCACGACCCCGGGACTAGGTTGGCCCGCCACCGTCATGTCCGACGACTATAGGGTCGTCCCCACGACCCCGGGACTAGGTTGGCCCGCCGCCGACTTGTCCGACGACTATAGGGTCGTCCCCACGACCCCGGGGCTCGGTTGGCCCGCCGCCGACTTGTCCGACGACTATAGGGTCGTCCCCACGACCCCGGGACTAGGTTGGCCCGCCGCCGACTTGTCCGACGACTATAGGGTCGTCCCCACGACCCAAGGACTAGATTTCCCCGCCACCATCATGTCCGACGACTATAGGGTCGTCCCCACGACCCCGGGACTAGGTTGGCCCGCCGCCGACTTGTCCGACGACTATAGGGTCGTCCCCACGACCCAAGGACTAGATTTCCCCGCCACCGTAATGTCCGACCACTATAGGGTTGTCCCCACGACCCCGGGACTAGGTTGGCCCGCCGCCGACTTGTCCGACGACTATAGGGTCGTCCCCACGACCCCAGGACTAGATTGCCCCGCCACCGTCATGTCCGACGACTATAGGGTCGTCCCTACCACCCCGGGACTAGGTTGGCCAGCCGCCGACATGTCCGACGACTATAGGGTCGTCCCCACAACCCCGGGGCTAGATTGGCCCGCCACTGTCATGTCCGACGACTATAGGGTCGTCCCCACGACCCCGGGACTAGGTTGGCCCGCCGCCGACTTGTCCGACGACTATAGGGTCGACCCCACGACCCAAGGACTAGATTTCCCCGCCACCGTCATGTCCGACGACTATAGGGTCGTCTCCACGACCCCGGGACTAGGTTGGCCCGCCGCCAACTTGTCCGACGACTATAGGGTCGTCCCCACGACCCCGGGACTAGGTTGGCCAGCCACCGACTTTTCCGACGACTATAGGGTCGTCCCCACGACCCCGGGACTAGGTTGGCCCGCCGCCGACTTGTCCGACGACTATAGGGTCGTCCCCACGGCCCTGGGACTAGACTGGCCCGCCACCGTCATGTCCGACGACTCTAGGGTCGTCCTCACGACCACTGGCCAAAGTAACCCAGCCGCCGACATGTCCGACGACTATAGGGTCGTCCCCACGACCCCGGGACTAGGTTGGCCCGCCGCCGACTTGTCCGACGACTATAGGGTCGTCCCTACCATCCCGGGACTAGGTTGGCCAGCCGCCGACATGTCCGACGACTATAGGGTCGTCCCCACGACCCAAGGACTAGATTTCCCCGCCACCGTCATGTCCGACGACTATAGGGTCGTCTCCACGACCCCGGGACTAGGTTGGCCCGCCGCCGACTTGCCCGACGACTATAGGGTGGTCCCCACGACCACGGGCCAAAGTTGCCCAACCGCCGACATGTCCGACGACTATTGGGTCGTGCCTACCACCCCGGGACTAGATAGGCCCGCCACCATCATGTCCGACGACTATAGGACCGTCCCAACGTCCCCGGGACTAGGTTGGCCCGCCGCCAACTTGTCCGACGACTATAGGGCCGTCCCCACGACCCCGGGACTAGGTTGGCCAGCCGCCGACATGTCCGACGACTATTGGGTCGTCCCCACAACCCCAGGACTAGATTGCCCCGCCACCGTCATGTCCAACGACTATAGGGTCGTCCCCACGACCCCGGGACTATGTTGGCCCGCCACCGTCATGTCCGACGACAATAGGGTCGTCTCCACGACCCCGGGACTAGGTTGGCCCGCCGCCAACATGTCCGACGACTATACGGTCGTCCCCACGAACCTGGGCCTACGTTGGCCCGCCACCGTCATGTCCGACGACTATAGGGTCGTCTCCACGACCCCGGGACTAGGTTGGCCCGCCGCCGACTTGCCCGACGACTATAGGGTCGTCCCCACGACCCCAGGACTAGATTGCCCCGCCACCGTCATGTCCGACGACTATAGGGTCGTCCACACGATCCCGGGACTAGGTTGGCCCGCCACCGTCATGTCTGACGACAATAGGGTCGTCTCCACGACCCCGGGACTAGGTTGGCCCGCCGCCGACATGTCCGACGACTATACGGTCGTCCCCACGACCAAGGAACTACGTTGGCCCGCCGCCGACTTGTCCGACGACTATAGGGTCGTCCCTACCACCCCGGGACTAGGTTGGCCAGCCGCCGACATGTCCGACGACTATACGGTCGTCCCCACGACCACGGGACTAGGTTGGCCCGCCGCCGACTTGTCCGACGACTATACGGTCGTCCCCACGACCACGGGACTAGGTTGGCCCGCCGCCGACTTGTCCGACGACTATAGGGTCGTCTCCACGACCCCGGGACTAGGTTGGCCAGTCACCGACATGTCCGACGACTATAGGGTCGTCCTCACGACCACTGGCCAAAGTAACCCAGCCGCCGACATGTCCGACGACTATAGGGTCGTCCCCACGACCCCGGGACTAGGTTGGCCCGCCGCCGACGTGTCCTACGACTATGGGGACGTCCCCACGACCACGAGACTAGGTTGGCCAGCCGCCGACATGTCGGACGACTATAGGGTCGTCCCCACCACCACGAGACTAGGTTGGCCAGCCGCCGACATGTCGGACGACTATAGGGTCGTCCCCACCACCCCGGGTCTAGGTTGGCCAGCCGCCGACATGTCCGACGACTATAGGGTCGTCCCCATGACCACGGGCCAAAGTTGCCCTGCCGCCGACATGTCCGAGGACTATAGGGTCGTCCCCACTACCGCGGGCCAAAGCTGGCCAGCCGCCAACATGTCCGACGACTATAGGGTCGTCCCCACGACCCCGGGACTAGGTTGGCCCGCCGCCGACTTGTCCGACGATTATAGGGTCGTCCCTACCACCCCGGGACTAGGTTGGCCAGCCGCCGACATGTCCGACGACTATAGGGTCGTTCCCACGACCCCGGGTCTAGGTTAGCCCGCCGCCGACTTTTCCGACGACTATAGGGTCGTCCCCACGACCCCGGGACTAGGTTGGCGCGCCGCCGACATGTCCGACGACTATACGGTCGTCCCCACGACCACGGGACTAGGTTGGCCCGCCGCCGACTTGTCCGACGACTATACGTTCGTCCCCACGACCCCGGGACTAGATTGGCCCGCCGCCGACGTGTCCTACGACTATGGGGTCGTCCCCACGACCACGAGACTAGGTTGGCCAGCCGCCGACATGTCGGACGACTATAGGGTCGTCCCCACCACCACGAGACTAGGTTGGCCAGCCGCCGACATGTCGGACGTCTATAGGGTCGTCCCCACCACCCCGGGTCTAGGTTGGCCAGCCGCCGACATGTCCGACGACTATAGGGTCGTCCCCACGACCCCGGGTCTAGGTTGGCCCGCCGCCGACATTTCCGACGACTATACGGTCGTCCCCACGAACCTGGGCCTACGTTGGCCCGCCGCCGACATGTCCGACGACTATTGGGTCGTGCCTACCACCCCGGGACTAGATTGGCCCGCCACCATCATGTCCGACGACTATAGGGCCGTCCCCACGACCCGGGGACTAGGTTGGCCCGCCGCCAACTTGTCCGACGACTATAGGATCGTCCCCACGACCCCGGGATTAGGTTGGCCAGCCGCCGACATGTCCGACGACTATTGGGTCGTCCCCACGACCCCGGGACTAGATTGCCCCGCCACCGTCATGTGCGACGACTATAGGGTCGTCCCCACGACCCCGGGACTAGGTTGGCCCGCCGCCGTCTTTTCCGACGACTATAGGGTGGTCCCCACGACCACGGGCCAAAGTTGCCCAACCGCCGACATGTCCGACGACTATTGGGTCGTGCCTACCACCCCGGGACTAGATAGGCCCGCCACCATCATGTCCGACGACTATAGGACCGTCCCAACGACCCCGGGACTAGGTTGGCCCGCTGCCAACTTGTCCGACGACTATAGGGCCGTCCCCACGACCCCGGGACTAGGTTGGCCAGCCGCCGACATGTCCGACGACTATTGGGTCGTCCCCACAACCCCAGGACTAGATTGCCCCGCCACCGTCATGTCCAACGACTATAGGGTCGTCCCCACGACCCCGGGACTATGTTGGCCCGCCACCGTCATGTCCGACGACAATAGGGTCGTCTCCACGACCCCGGGACTAGGTTGGCCCGCCGCCAACATGTCCGACGACTATACGGTCGTCCCCACGAACCTGGGCCTACGTTGGCCCGCCGCCGACATGTCCGACGACTATTGGGTCGTGCCTACCACCCCGGGACTAGATTGGCCCGCCACCATCATGTCCGACGACTATAGGGCCGTCCCCACGACCCGGGGACTAGGTTGGCCCGCCGCCAACTTGTCCGACGACTATAGGATCGTCCCCACGACCCCGGGACTAGGTTAGCCAGCCGCCGACATGTCCGACGACTATTGGGTCGTCCCCACGACCCCGGGACTAGATTGCCCCGCCACCGTCATGTGCGACGACTATAGGGTCGTCCCCACGACCCCGGGACTAGGTTGGCCCGCCGCCGTCTTTTCCGACGACTATAGGGTCGTCCCCACGACCCCAGGACTAGATTGCCCCGCCACCGTCATGTCCAACGACTATAGGGTCGTCCCCACGACCCCGGGACTAGGTTGGCCCGCCACCGTCATGTCCGACGACAATCGGGTCGTCTCCACGACCCCGGGACTAGGTTGGCCCGCCGCCAACATGTCCGACGACTATACGGTCGTCCCCACGAACCTGGGCCTACGTTGGCCCGCCACCATCATGTCCGACGACTATAGGGTCGTCCCCACGACCCCAGGACTAGATTGCCCCGCCACCGTCATGTCCGACGACTATAGGGTCGTCCACACGATCCCGGGACTAGGTTGGCCCGCCACCGTCATGTCTGACGACAATAGGGTCGTCTCCACGACCCCGGGACTAGGTTGGCCCGCCGCCGACATGTCCGACGACTATACGGTCGTCCCCACGACCAAGGAACTACGTTGGCCCGCCGCCGACTTGTCCGACGACTATAGGGTCGTCCCTACCACCCCGGGACTAGGTTGGCCAGCCGCCGACATGTCCGACGACTATACGGTCGTCCCCACGACCACGGGACTAGGTTGGCCCGCCGCCGACTTGTCCGACGACTATACGGTCGTCCCCACGACCACGGGACTAGGTTGGCCCGCCGCCGACTTGTCCGACGACTATAGGGTCGTCTCCACGACCCCGGGACTAGGTTGGCCAGTCACCGACATGTCCGACGACTATAGGGTCGTCCTCACGACCACTGGCCAAAGTAACCCAGCCGCCGACATGTCCGACGACTATAGGGTCGTCCCCACGACCCCGGGACTAGGTTGGCCCGCCGCCGACGTGTCCTACGACTATGGGGACGTCCCCACGACCACGAGACTAGGTTGGCCAGCCGCCGACATGTCGGACGACTATAGGGTCGTCCCCACCACCACGAGACTAGGTTGGCCAGCCGCCGACATGTCGGACGACTATAGGGTCGTCCCCACCACCCCGGGTCTAGGTTGGCCAGCCGCCGACATGTCCGACGACTATAGGGTCGTCCCCATGACCACGGGCCAAAGTTGCCCTGCCGCCGACATGTCCGAGGACTATAGGGTCGTCCCCACTACCGCGGGCCAAAGCTGGCCAGCCGCCAACATGTCCGACGACTATAGGGTCGTCCCCACGACCCCGGGACTAGGTTGGCCCGCCGCCGACTTGTCCGACGATTATAGGGTCGTCCCTACCACCCCGGGACTAGGTTGGCCAGCCGCCGACATGTCCGACGACTATAGGGTCGTCCCCACTACCGCGGGCCAAAGCTGGCCAGCCGCCAACATGTCCGACGACTATAGGGTCGTCCCCACGACCCCGGGACTAGGTTGGCCCGCCGCCGACTTGTCCGACGATTATAGGGTCGTCCCCACGACCCCGGGACTAGGTTGGCCCGCCGCCGACTTGTCCGACGATTATGGGGTCGTCCCTACCACCCCGGGACTAGGTTGGCCAGCCGCCGACATGTCCGACGACTATAGGGTCGTCCCCACGACCCCGGGTCTAGGTTGGCCCGCCGCCGACTTTTCCGACGACTATAGTGTCGTCCCCGCGACCACGGGCCAAAGTTGCCCTGCCGCCGACATGTCCGAGGACTATAGGGTCGTCCCCACTACCGCGGGCCAAAGCTGGCCAGCCGCCAACATGTCCGACGACTATAGGGTCGTCCCCACGACCCCGGGACTAGGTTGGCCCGCCGCCGACTTGTCCGACGATTATAGGGTCGTCCCTACCACCCCGGGACTAGGATGGCCAGCCGCCGACATGTCCGACGACTATAGGGTCGTCCCCACGACCCCGGGACTAGGTTGGCCAGCCGCCGACATGTCCGACGACTATAGTGTCGTCCCCACGACCCCGGGACTAGGTTGGCCCGCCGCCGACATGTCCGACGACTATACGGTCGTCCCCACGACCACGGGACTAGGTTGGCCCGCCGCCGACTTGTCCGACGACTATACGTTCGTCCCCACGACCCCGGGACTAGGTTGGCCCGCCGCCGACGTGTCCTACGACAATGGGGTCGTCCCCACGACCACGAGACTAGGTTGGCCAGCCGCCGACATGTCGGACGACTATAGGGTCGTCCCCACCACCACGAGACTAGGTTGGCCCGCCGCCGACTTGTCCGACGATTATAGGGTCGTCCCTACCACCCCGGGACTAGGTTGGCCCGCCGCCGACTTTTCCGACGACTATAGGGTCGTCCCCACGACCACGGGCCAAAGTTGCCCTGCCGCCGACATGTCCGACGACTATAGGGTCGTCTCCACGACCCCGGGACTAGGTTGGCCCGCCGCCGAAATGTCCGACGACTATACGGTCGTCCCCACGACCACGGGACTAGGTTGGCCCGCCGCCGACTTGTCCGACGACTATAGGGTCGTCTCCACGACCCCGGGACTAGGTTGGCCCGCCGCCGACATGTCCGACGTCTGTAGGGTCGTCCCCACGACCCCGGGGCTAGATTGCCCCGGCACCGTCATGTCCGACGACTATAGGGTCGTCCCCACGACCCCGGGACTAGGTTGGCCCGCCGCCGACTTGTCCGACGACTATAGGGTCGTCTCCACGACCCCGGGACTAGGTTGGCCAGTCACCGACATGTCCGACGACTATAGGGTCGTCCCCACGACCACGGGCCAAAGTTGCCCTGCCGCCGACATGTCCGACGACTATAGGGTCGTCCCCACGACCCCGGGACTAGGTTGGCCCGCCGCCGACATGTCCGACGACTATACGGTCGTCCCCACGACCACGGGACTAGGTTGGCCCGCCGCCGACTTGTCCGACGACTATACGGTCGTCCCCACGACCACGGGACTAGGTTGGCCCGCCGCCGACTTGTCCGACGACTATAGGGTCGTCTCCACGACGCCGGGACTAGGTTTGCCAGTCACCGACATGTCCGACGACTATAGGGTCGTCCCCACGACCACGGGCCAAAGTTGCCCTGCCGCCGACATGTCCGACGACTATAGGGTCGTCCCCACGACCCCGGGACTAGGTTGGCCCGCCGCCGACATGTCCGACGACTATACGGTCGTCCCCACGACCACGGGACTAGGTTGGCCCGCCGCCGACTTGTCCGACGACTATACGTTCGTCCCCACGACCCCGGGACTAGGTTGGCCCGCCGCCGACGTGTCCTACGACTATGGGGTCGTCCCCACGACCACGAGACTAGGTTGGCCAGCCGCCGACATGTCGGACGACTATAGGGTCGTCCCCACCACCACGAGACTAGGTTGGCCAGCCGCCGACATGTCGGACGACTATAGGGTCGTCCCCACCACCCCGGGTCTAGGTTGGCCAGCCGCCGACATGTCCGACGACTATAGGGTCGTCCCCATGACCACGGGCCAAAGTTGCCTTGCCGCCGACATGTCCGCGGACTATAGGGTCGTCCCCACTACCGCGGGCCAAAGCTGGCCAGCCGCCGACATGTCCGACGACTATAGGGTCGTCCCCACGACCCCGGGACTAGGTTGGCCCGCCGCCGACTTGTCCGACGATTATAGGGTCGTCCCTACCACCCCGGGACTAGGTTGGCCAGCCGCCGACATGTCCGACGACATAGGGTCGTCCCCACGACCCCGGGTCTAGGTTGGCCCGCCGCCGACTTTTCCGACGACTATAGGGTCGTCCCCACGACCCCGGGACTAGGTTGGCCCGCCGCCGACATGTCCGACGACTATACGGTCGTCCCCACGACCACGGGACTAGGTTGGCCCGCCGCCGACTTGTCCGACGACTATACGTTCGTCCCCACGACCCCGGGACTAGGTTGGCCCGCCGCCGACGTGTCCTACGACTATGGGGACGTCCCCACGACCACGAGACTAGGTAGGCCAGCCGCCGACATGTCGGACCTCTATAGGGTCGTCCCCACGACCCCGGGACCAGGTTGGCCCGCCGCCAACATGTCCGACGACTATAGGGTCGTCCCCACGACCCCGGGACTAGGTTGGCCCGCCGCCGACATGTCCGACGACTATAGGGTCGTCCCCACGACCCCGGGACTAGATTGGCCCGCCACCAACATGTCCGACGACTATAGGGTCGTCCCCACGACCCCGGGACTAGATTCGCCCGCCACCATCATATCCGACGACTATAGGGTCGTCCCCACGACCCCGGGACTAGATTGGCCCGCCACCGTCATGTCCGACGACTATAGGTTCGTCCCTACGACCCTGGGCATACGATGGCCCGCCGCCGACATGTCCGACGACTATAGGGTCGTCCCCACGACCCCGGGACTAGATTGGCCCGCCACCGTCATGTCCGACGACTATAGGTTCGTCCCTACGACCCTGGGCATACGAAGGCCCGCCGCCGACATGTCCGACGACTATAGGGTCGACCCCACGACCACGGGCCAATGTTGGCCCGCCGCCGACTTGTCCGACGACTATAGGGTCGTCCCCACGACCCCGGGACTAGGTTGGCCCGCCACCATCATGTGCAACGACTATAGGGTCGTCCCCACGACCCCGGGACTAGATTCGCCCGCCACCATCATATCCGACGACTATAGTGTCGTCCCCACGACCCCGGGACTAGGTTGGCCAGCCGCCGACATGTCCGACGACTATAGGGTCGTCCCCACGACCACGGGCCAATGTTGGCCAGCAGCCGACATGTCCGACGACTATAGGGTCGTCCCCACGACCCCGGGACTAGGTTGGCAAGCCGCCGACATGTCCGACGACTATAGGGTCGTCCCCACGACCACAGGCCAAAGTTGGCCAGCCGCCGACATGTTCGACGACTATAGGGTCGTCCCCACGACAGCGGGCCATAGTTGGCCAGCCACCATCATGTCCGACGACAATAGGGTCGTCCCCACGACCCCGGGACCAGGTTGGCCCGCCGCCAACATGTCCGACGACTATAGGGTCGTCCCCACGACCCCGGGACTAGATTGGCCCGCCACCGTCATGTCCGACGACTATAGGTTCGTCCCTACGACCCTGGGCATACGAAGGCCCGCCGCCGACATGTCCGACGACTATAGCGTCGTCCCCACGACCACAGGCCAAAGTTGGCCAGCCGCCGACATGTTCGACGACTATAGGGTCGTCCCCACGACAGCGGGCCATAGTTGGCCAGCCACCATCATGTCCGACGACAATAGGGTCGTCCCCACGACCCCGGGACCAGGTTGGCCCGCCGCCAACATGTCCGACGACTATAGGGTCGTCCCCACGACCCCGGGACTAGGTTGGCCCGCCGCCGACATGTCCGACGACTATAGGGTCGTCCCCACGACCCCGGGACCAGGTTGGCCCGCCGCCAACATGTCCGACGACTATAGGGTCGTCCCCACGACCCCGGGACTAGGTTGGCCCGCCGCCGACATGTCCGACGACTATAGGGTCGTCCCCACGACCCCGGGACTAGATTGGCCCGCCACCAACATGTCCGACGACTATAGGGTCGTCCCCACGACCCCGGGACTAGATTCGCCCGCCACCATCATATCCGACGACTATAGGGTCGTCCCCACGACCCCGGGACTAGATTGGCCCGCCACCGTCATGTCCGACGACTATAGGTTCGTCCCTACGACCCTGGGCATACGATGGCCCGCCGCCGAAATGTCCGACGACTATAGGGTCGTCCCCACGACCCCCGGACTAGATTGGCCCGCCACCGTCATGTCCGACGACTATAGGTTCGTCCCTACGACCCTGGGCATACGAAGGCCCGCCGCCGACATGTCCGACGACTATAGGGTCGTCCCCACGACCACAGGCCAAAGTTGGCCAGCCGCCGACATGTTCGACGACTATAGGGTCGTCCCCACGACAGCGGGCCATATTTGGCCAGCCACCATCATGTCCGACGACAATAGGGTCGTCCCCACGACCCCGGGACCAGGTTGGCCCGCCGCCAACATGTCCGACGACTATAGGGTCGTCCCCACGACCCCGGGACTAGGTTGGCCCGCCGCCGACATGTCCGACGACTATAGGGACGTCCCCACGACCCCGGGACTAGATTGGCCCGCCACCAACATGTCCGACGACTATAGGGTCGTCCCCACGGCCCCGGGACTAGATTCGCCCGCCACCATCATGTCCGACGACTATAGGGTCGTCCCCACGACCCCGGGACCAGGTTGGCCCGCCGCCAACATGTCCGACGACTATAGGGTCGTCCCCACGACCCCGGGACTAGATTGGCCCGCCACCAACATGTCCGACGACTATAGGGTCGTCCCCACGACCCCGGGACTAGATTGGCCCGCCACCGTCATGTCCGACGACTATAGGTTCGTCCCTACGACCCTGGGCATACGAAGGCCCGCCGCCGACATGTCCGACGACTATAGGGTCGACCCCACGACCACGGGCCAATGTTGGCCCGCCGCCGACTTGTCCGACGACTATAGGGTCGTCCCCACGACCCCGGGACTAGGTTGGCCCGCCACCATCATGTCCGACGACTATAGGGTCGTCCCCACGACCCCGGGACTAGGTTGGCCCGCCGCTGACTTCTCCGACGACAACAGGGTCGTCCCTATCACCCCGGGACTAGGTTGGCCAGCCGCCGACATGTCCGACGACTATAGGGTCGTCCCCACGACCAAGGGACTACGTTGGCCCGCCGCCGACTTGTCCCACGACTATAGGGTCGTCCCTACCACCCCGGGACTAGGTTGGCCAGCCGCCGACATGTCCGACGACTATAGGGTCGTCCCCACGACCCCGGGACTACGTTGGCCCGCCACCATCATGTCCGACGACTATAGGGTCGTCCCCACGACCCCGGGAGTAGGTTGGCCCGCCGCCGACTTGTACGACGACTATAGGGTCGTCCCCACGGCCCAAGGACTAGGTTGGCCAGCCGCCGACATGTCCGACGACTATAGGGTCGTCCCCACAACCCCGGGGCTAGATTGGCCCGCCACTGTCATGTCCGACGACTATAGGGTCGTCCCCACGACCCCGGGACTAGGTTCGCCCGCCGCCGACTTGTCCGACGACTATAGGGTCGTCCCTACCACCCCGGGACTAGGTTGGCCAGCCGCCGACATGTCCGACGACTATAGGGTCGTCCCCACGACCACGGGCCAAAGTTGCCCAGCCGCCGACATGTCCGAAGACTATAGGGTCGTCCCCACGACACCGGGACTAGATTGCCCCGCCACCGTCATGTCCGACGACTATAGGGTCGTCCCCACGACCCCGGGACTAGATTCGCCCGCCACCATCATATCCGACGACTATAGTGTCGTCCCCACGACCCCGGGACTAGGTTGGCCAGCCGCCGACATGTTCGACGACTATAGGGTCGTCCCCACGGCAGCGGGCCATAGTTGGCCAGCCACCATCATGTCCGACGACAATAGGGTCGTCTCCACGACCCCGGGACCAGGTTGGCCCGCCGCCAACATGTCCGACGACTATAGGGTCGTCCCCACGACCCCGGGACTAGGTTGGCCCGCCGCCGACATGTCCGACGACTATAGGTTCGCCCCTACGACCCTGGGCATACGATGGCCCGCCGCCGACATGTCCGACGACTATAGGGTCGTCCCCACGACCCCGGGACTAGATTGGCCCGCCACCGTCATGTCCGACGACTATAGGTTCGTCCCTACGACCCTGGGCATACGAAGGCCCGCCGCCGACATGTCCGACGACTATAGCGTCGTCCCCACGACCACAGGCCAAAGTTGGCCAGCCGCCGACATGTTCGACGACTATAGGGTCGTCCCCACGACAGCGGGCCATAGTTGGCCAGCCACCATCATGTCCGACGACAATAGGGTCGTCCCCACGACCCCGGGACCAGGTTGGCCCGCCGCCAACATGTCCGACGACTATAGGGTCGTCCCCACGACCCCGGGACTAGGTTGGCCCGCCGCCGACATGTCCGACGACTATAGGGTCGTCCCCACGACCCCGGGACTAGATTGGCCCGCCACCAACATGTCCGACGACTATAGGGTCGTCCCCACGACCCCGGGACTAGATTCGCCCGCCACCATCATATCCGACGACTATAGGGTCGTCCCCACGACCCCGGGACTAGATTGGCCCGCCACCGTCATGTCCGACGACTATAGGTTCGTCCCTACGACCCTGGGCATACGATGGCCCGCCGCCGACATGTCCGACGACTATAGGGTCGTCCCCACGACCCCGGGACTAGATTGGCCCGCCACCGTCATGTCCGACGACTATAGGTTCGTCCCTACGACCCTGGGCATACGAAGGCCCGCCGCCGACATGTCCGACGACTATAGGGTCGACCCCACGACCACGGGCCAATGTTGGCCCGCCGCCGACTTGTCCGACGACTATAGGGTCGTCCCCACGACCCCGGGACTAGGTTGGCCCGCCACCATCATGTGCAACGACTATAGGGTCGTCCCCACGACCCCGGGACTAGATTGCCCCGCCACCGTCATGTGCGACGACTATAGGGTCGTCCCCACGACCCCGGGACTAGGTTGGCCCGCCGCCGTCTTTTCCGACGACTATAGGGTGGTCCCCACGACCACGGGGCAAAGTTGCCCAACCGCCGACATGTCCGACGACTATTGGGTCGTGCCTACCACCCCGGGACTAGATAGGCCCGCCACCATCATGTCCGACGACTATAGGACCGTCCCAACGACCCCGGGACTAGGTTGGCCCGCTGCCAACTTGTCCGACGACTATAGGGCCGTCCCCACGACCCCGGGACTAGGTTGGCCAGCCGCCGACATGTCCGACGACTATTGGGTCGTCCCCACAACCCCAGGACTAGATTGCCCCGCCACCGTCATGTCCAACGACTATAGGGTCGTCCCCACGACCCCGGGACTATGTTGGCCCGCCACCGTCATGTCCGACGACAATAGGGTCGTCTCCACGACCCCGGGACTAGGTTGGCCCGCCGCCAACATGTCCGACGACTATACGGTCGTCCCCACGAACCTGGGCCTACGTTGGCCCGCCGCCGACATGTCCGACGACTATTGGGTCGTGCCTACCACCCCGGGACTAGATTGGCCCGCCACCATCATGTCCGACGACTATAGGGCCGTCCCCACGACCCGGGGACTAGGTTGGCCCGCCGCCAACTTGTCCGACGACTATAGGATCGTCCCCACGACCCCGGGACTAGGTTAGCCAGCCGCCGACATGTCCGACGACTATTGGGTCGTCCCCACGACCCCGGGACTAGATTGCCCCGCCACCGTCATGTGCGACGACTATAGGGTCGTCCCCACGACCCCGGGACTAGGTTGGCCCGCCGCCGTCTTTTCCGACGACTATAGGGTCGTCCCCACGACCCCAGGACTAGATTGCCCCGCCACCGTCATGTCCAACGACTATAGGGTCGTCCCCACGACCCCGGGACTAGGCTGGCCCGCCACCGTCATGTCCGACGACAATCGGGTCGTCTCCACGACCCCGGGACTAGGTTGGCCCGCCGCCAACATGTCCGACGACTATACGGTCGTCCCCACGAACCTGGGCCTACGTTGGCCCGCCACCATCATGTCCGACGACTATAGGGTCGTCCCCACGACCCCAGGACTAGATTGCCCCGCCACCGTCATGTCCGACGACTATAGGGTCGTCCACACGATCCCGGGACTAGGTTGGCCCGCCACCGTCATGTCTGACGACAATAGGGTCGTCTCCACGACCCCGGGACTAGGTTGGCCCGCCGCCGACATGTCCGACGACTATACGGTCGTCCCCACGACCAAGGAACTACGTTGGCCCGCCGCCGACTTGTCCGACGACTATAGGGTCGTCCCTACCACCCCGGGACTAGGTTGGCCAGCCGCCGACATGTCCGACGACTATACGGTCGTCCCCACGACCACGGGACTAGGTTGGCCCGCCGCCGACTTGTCCGACGACTATACGGTCGTCCCCACGACCACGGGACTAGGTTGGCCCGCCGCCGACTTGTCCGACGACTATAGGGTCGTCTCCACGACCCCGGGACTAGGTTGGCCAGTCACCGACATGTCCGACGACTATAGGGTCGTCCTCACGACCACTGGCCAAAGTAACCCAGCCGCCGACATGTCCGACGACTATAGGGTCGTCCCCACGACCCCGGGACTAGGTTGGCCCGCCGCCGACGTGTCCTACGACTATGGGGACGTCCCCACGACCACGAGACTAGGTTGGCCAGCCGCCGACATGTCGGACGACTATAGGGTCGTCCCCACCACCACGAGACTAGGTTGGCCAGCCGCCGACATGTCGGACGACTATAGGGTCGTCCCCACCACCCCGGGTCTAGGTTGGCCAGCCGCCGACATGTCCGACGACTATAGGGTCGTCCCCATGACCACGGGCCAAAGTTGCCCTGCCGCCGACATGTCCGAGGACTATAGGGTCGTCCCCACTACCGCGGGCCAAAGCTGGCCAGCCGCCAACATGTCCGACGACTATAGGGTCGTCCCCACGACCCCGGGACTAGGTTGGCCCGCCGCCGACTTGTCCGACGATTATAGGGTCGTCCCTACCACCCCGGGACTAGGTTGGCCAGCCGCCGACATGTCCGACGACTATAGGGTCGTCCCCACTACCGCGGGCCAAAGCTGGCCAGCCGCCAACATGTCCGACGACTATAGGGTCGTCCCCACGACCCCGGGACTAGGTTGGCCCGCCGCCGACTTGTCCGACGATTATAGGGTCGTCCCCACGACCCCGGGACTAGGTTGGCCCGCCGCCGACTTGTCCGACGATTATGGGGTCGTCCCTACCACCCCGGGACTAGGTTGGCCAGCCGCCGACATGTCCGACGACTATAGGGTCGTCCCCACGACCCCGGGTCTAGGTTGGCCCGCCGCCGACTTTTCCGACGACTATAGTGTCGTCCCCGCGACCACGGGCCAAAGTTGCCCTGCCGCCGACATGTCCGAGGACTATAGGGTCGTCCCCACTACCGCGGGCCAAAGCTGGCCAGCCGCCAACATGTCCGACGACTATAGGGTCGTCCCCACGACCCCGGGACTAGGTTGGCCCGCCGCCGACTTGTCCGACGATTATAGGGTCGTCCCTACCACCCCGGGACTAGGATGGCCAGCCGCCGACATGTCCGACGACTATAGGGTCGTCCCCACGACCCCGGGACTAGGTTGGCCAGCCGCCGACATGTCCGACGACTATAGTGTCGTCCCCACGACCCCGGGACTAGGTTGGCCCGCCGCCGACATGTCCGACGACTATACGGTCGTCCCCACGACCACGGGACTAGGTTGGCCCGCCGCCGACTTGTCCGACGACTATACGTTCGTCCCCACGACCCCGGGACTAGGTTGGCCCGCCGCCGACGTGTCCGACGACTATACGGTCGTCCCCACGACCACGGGACTAGGTTGGCCCGCCGCCGACTTGTCCGACGACTATACGTTCGTCCCCACGACCCCGGGACTAGGTTGGCCCGCCGCCGACGTGTCCTACGACAATGGGGTCGTCCCCACGACCACGAGACTAGGTTGGCCAGCCGCCGACATGTCGGACGACTATAGGGTCGTCCCCACCACCACGAGACTAGGTTGGCCCGCCGCCGACTTGTCCGACGATTATAGGGTCGTCCCTACCACCCCGGGACTAGGTTGGCCCGCCGCCGACTTTTCCGACGACTATAGGGTCGTCCCCACGACCACGGGCCAAAGTTGCCCTGCCGCCGACATGTCCGACGACTATAGGGTCGTCCCCACGACCCCGGGACTAGGTTGGCCCGCCGCCGAAATGTCCGACGACTATACGGTCGTCCCCACGACCACGGGACTAGGTTGGCCCGCCGCCGACTTGTCCGACGACTATAGGGTCGTCTCCACGACCCCGGGACTAGGTTGGCCCGCCGCCGACATGTCCGACGTCTGTAGGGTCGTCCCCACGACCCCGGGGCTAGATTGCCCCGGCACCGTCATGTCCGACGACTATAGGGTCGTCCCCACGACCCCGGGACTAGGTTGGCCCGCCGCCGACTTGTCCGACGACTATAGGGTCGTCTCCACGACCCCGGGACTAGGTTGGCCAGTCACCGACATGTCCGACGACTATAGGGTCGTCCCCACGACCACGGGCCAAAGTTGCCCTGCCGCCGACATGTCCGACGACTATAGGGTCGTCCCCACGACCCCGGGACTAGGTTGGCCCGCCGCCGACATGTCCGACGACTATACGGTCGTCCCCACGACCACGGGACTAGGTTGGCCCGCCGCCGACTTGTCCGACGACTATACGGTCGTCCCCACGACCACGGGACTAGGTTGGCCCGCCGCCGACTTGTCCGACGACTATAGGGTCGTCTCCACGACGCCGGGACTAGGTTTGCCAGTCACCGACATGTCCGACGACTATAGGGTCGTCCCCACGACCACGGGCCAAAGTTGCCCTGCCGCCGACATGTCCGACGACTATAGGGTCGTCCCCACGACCCCGGGACTAGGTTGGCCCGCCGCCGACATGTCCGACGACTATACGGTCGTCCCCACGACCACGGGACTAGGTTGGCCCGCCGCCGACTTGTCCGACGACTATACGTTCGTCCCCACGACCCCGGGTCTAGGTTGGCCAGCCGCCGACATGTCCGACGACTATAGGGTCGTCCCCATGACCACGGGCCAAAGTTGCCTTGCCGCCGACATGTCCGCGGACTATAGGGTCGTCCCCACTACCGCGGGCCAAAGCTGGCCAGCCGCCGACATGTCCGACGACTATAGGGTCGTCCCCACGACCCCGGGACTAGGTTGGCCCGCCGCCGACTTGTCCCACGATTATAGGGTCGTCCCTACCACCCCGGGACTAGGTTGGCCAGCCGCCGACATGTCCGACGACATAGGGTCGTCCCCACGACCCCGGGTCTAGGTTGGCCCGCCGCCGACTTTTCCGACGACTATAGGGTCGTCCCCACGACCCCGGGACTAGGTTGGCCCGCCGCCGACATGTCCGACGACTATACGGTCGTCCCCACGACCACGGGACTAGGTTGGCCCGCCGCCGACTTGTCCGACGACTATACGTTCGTCCCCACGACCCCGGGACTAGGTTGGCCCGCCGCCGACGTGTCCTACGACTATGGGGACGTCCCCACGACCACGAGACTAGGTTGGCCAGCCGCCGACATGTCGGACCTCTATAGGGTCGTCCCCACGACCCCGGGACCAGGTTGGCCCGCCGCCAACATGTCCGACGACTATAGGGTCGTCCCCACGACCCCGGGACTAGGTTGGCCCGCCGCCGACATGTCCGACGACTATAGGGTCGTCCCCACGACCCCGGGACTAGATTGGCCCGCCACCAACATGTCCGACGACTATAGGGTCGTCCCCACGACCCCGGGACTAGATTCGCCCGCCACCATCATATCCGACGACTATAGGGTCGTCCCCACGACCCCGGGACTAGATTGGCCCGCCACCGTCATGTCCGACGACTATAGGTTCGTCCCTACGACCCTGGGCATACGATGGCCCGCCGCCGACATGTCCGACGACTATAGGGTCGTCCCCACGACCCCGGGACTAGATTGGCCCGCCACCGTCATGTCCGACGACTATAGGTTCGTCCCTACGACCCTGGGCATACGAAGGCCCGCCGCCGACATGTCCGACGACTATAGGGTCGACCCCACGACCACGGGCCAATGTTGGCCCGCCGCCGACTTGTCCGACGACTATAGGGTCGTCCCCACGACCCCGGGACTAGGTTGGCCCGCCACCATCATGTGCAACGACTATAGGGTCGTCCCCACGACCCCGGGACTAGATTCGCCCGCCACCATCATATCCGACGACTATAGTGTCGTCCCCACGACCCCGGGACTAGGTTGGCCAGCCGCCGACATGTCCGACGACTATAGGGTCGTCCCCACGACCACGGGCCAATGTTGGCCAGCAGCCGACATGTCCGACGACTATAGGGTCGTCCCCACGACCCCGGGACTAGGTTGGCAAGCCGCCGACATGTCCGACGACTATAGGGTCGTCCCCACGACCACAGGCCAAAGTTGGCCAGCCGCCGACATGTTCGACGACTATAGGGTCGTCCCCACGACAGCGGGCCATAGTTGGCCAGCCACCATCATGTCCGACGACAATAGGGTCGTCCCCACGACCCCGGGACCAGGTTGGCCCGCCGCCAACATGTCCGACGACTATAGGGTCGTCCCCACGACCCCGGGACTAGATTGGCCCGCCACCGTCATGTCCGACGACTATAGGTTCGTCCCTACGACCCTGGGCATACGAAGGCCCGCCGCCGACATGTCCGACGACTATAGCGTCGTCCCCACGACCACAGGCCAAAGTTGGCCAGCCGCCGACATGTTCGACGACTATAGGGTCGTCCCCACGACAGCGGGCCATAGTTGGCCAGCCACCATCATGTCCGACGACAATAGGGTCGTCCCCACGACCCCGGGACCAGGTTGGCCCGCCGCCAACATGTCCGACGACTATAGGGTCGTCCCCACGACCCCGGGACTAGGTTGGCCCGCCGCCGACATGTCCGACGTCTATAGGGTCGTCCCCACGACCCCGGGACCAGGTTGGCCCGCCGCCAACATGTCCGACGACTATAGGGTCGTCCCCACGACCCCGGGACTAGGTTGGCCCGCCGCCGACATGTCCGACGACTATAGGGTCGTCCCCACGACCCCGGGACTAGATTGGCCCGCCACCAACATGTCCGACGACTATAGGGTCGTCCCCACGACCCCGGGACTAGATTCGCCCGCCACCATCATATCCGACGACTATAGGGTCGTCCCCACGACCCCGGGACTAGATTGGCCCGCCACCGTCATGTCCGACGA
The DNA here is from genome assembly GCA_946251845.1 of Andrena fulva. Taxonomy (NCBI): domain Eukaryota; kingdom Metazoa; phylum Arthropoda; class Insecta; order Hymenoptera; family Andrenidae; genus Andrena; species Andrena fulva. The sequence continues at coordinate 43,927 of CAMITZ010000029.1, read as the reverse complement.
CTATAGGTTCGTCCCTACGACCCTGGGCATACGATGGCCCGCCGCCGACATGTCCGACGACTATAGGGTCGTCCCCACGACCCCCGGACTAGATTGGCCCGCCACCGTCATGTCCGACGACTATAGGTTCGTCCCTACGACCCTGGGCATACGAAGGCCCGCCGCCGACATGTCCGACGACTATAGGGTCGTCCCCACGACCACAGGCCAAAGTTGGCCAGCCGCCGACATGTTCGACGACTATAGGGTCGTCCCCACGACAGCGGGCCATATTTGGCCAGCCACCATCATGTCCGACGACAATAGGGTCGTCCCCACGACCCCGGGACCAGGTTGGCCCGCCGCCAACATGTCCGACGACTATAGGGTCGTCCCCACGACCCCGGGACTAGGTTGGCCCGCCGCCGACATGTCCGACGACTATAGGGACGTCCCCACGACCCCGGGACTAGATTGGCCCGCCACCAACATGTCCGACGACTATAGGGTCGTCCCCACGGCCCCGGGACTAGATTCGCCCGCCACCATCATGTCCGACGACTATAGGGTCGTCCCCACGACCCCGGGACCAGGTTGGCCCGCCGCCAACATGTCCGACGACTATAGGGTCGTCCCCACGACCCCGGGACTAGATTGGCCCGCCACCAACATGTCCGACGACTATAGGGTCGTCCCCACGACCCCGGGACTAGATTGGCCCGCCACCGTCATGTCCGACGACTATAGGTTCGTCCCTACGACCCTGGGCATACGAAGGCCCGCCGCCGACATGTCCGACGACTATAGGGTCGACCCCACGACCACGGGCCAATGTTGGCCCGCCGCCGACTTGTCCGACGACTATAGGGTCGTCCCCACGACCCCGGGACTAGGTTGGCCCGCCACCATCATGTCCGACGACTATAGGGTCGTCCCCACGACCCCGGGACTAGGTTGGCCCGCCGCTGGCTTCTCCGACGACAACAGGGTCGTCCCTATCACCCCGGGACTAGGTTGGCCAGCCGCCGACATGTCCGACGACTATAGGGTCGTCCCCACGACCAAGGGACTACGTTGGCCCGCCGCCGACTTGTCCCACGACTATAGGGTCGTCCCTACCACCCCGGGACTAGGTTGGCCAGCCGCCGACATGTCCGACGACTATAGGGTCGTCCCCACGACCCCGGGACTACGTTGGCCCGCCACCATCATGTCCGACGACTATAGGGTCGTCCCCACGACCCCGGGAGTAGGTTGGCCCGCCGCCGACTTGTACGACGACTATAGGGTCGTCCCCACGGCCCAAGGACTAGGTTGGCCAGCCGCCGACATGTCCGACGACTATAGGGTCGTCCCCACAACCCCGGGGCTAGATTGGCCCGCCACTGTCATGTCCGACGACTATAGGGTCGTCCCCACGACCCCGGGACTAGGTTCGCCCGCCGCCGACTTGTCCGACGACTATAGGGTCGTCCCTACCACCCCGGGACTAGGTTGGCCAGCCGCCGACATGTCCGACGACTATAGGGTCGTCCCCACGACCACGGGCCAAAGTTGCCCAGCCGCCGACATGTCCGAAGACTATAGGGTCGTCCCCACGACACCGGGACTAGATTGCCCCGCCACCGTCATGTCCGACGACTATAGGGTCGTCCCCACGACCCCGGGACTAGATTCGCCCGCCACCATCATATCCGACGACTATAGTGTCGTCCCCACGACCCCGGGACTAGGTTGGCCAGCCGCCGACATGTTCGACGACTATAGGGTCGTCCCCACGGCAGCGGGCCATAGTTGGCCAGCCACCATCATGTCCGACGACAATAGGGTCGTCCCCACGACCCCGGGACCAGGTTGGCCCGCCGCCAACATGTCCGACGACTATAGGGTCGTCCCCACGACCCCGGGACTAGGTTGGCCCGCCGCCGACATGTCCGACGACTATAGGTTCGCCCCTACGACCCTGGGCATACGATGGCCCGCCGCCGACATGTCCGACGACTATAGGGTCGTCCCCACGACCCCGGGACTAGATTGGCCCGCCACCGTCATGTCCGACGACTATAGGTTCGTCCCTACGACCCTGGGCATACGAAGGCCCGCCGCCGACATGTCCGACGACTATAGCGTCGTCCCCACGACCACAGGCCAAAGTTGGCCAGCCGCCGACATGTTCGACGACTATAGGGTCGTCCCCACGACAGCGGGCCATAGTTGGCCAGCCACCATCATGTCCGACGACAATAGGGTCGTCCCCACGACCCCGGGACCAGGTTGGCCCGCCGCCAACATGTCCGACGACTATAGGGTCGTCCCCACGACCCCGGGACTAGATTGGCCCGCCACCGTCATGTCCGACGACTATAGGGTCGTCCCCACGACCCCGGGACTAGATTCGCCCGCCACCATCATATCCGACGACTATAGTGTCGTCCCCACGACCCCGGGACTAGGTTGGCCAGCCGCCGACATGTCCGACGACTATAGGGTCGTCCCCCCGACCACGGGCCAATGTTGGCCAGCAGCCGACATGTCCGACGACTATAGGGTCGTCCCCACGACCCCGGGACTAGGTTGGCAAGCCGCCGACATGTCCGACGACTATAGGGTCGTCCCCACGACCACAGGCCAAAGTTGGCCAGCCGCCGACATGTTCGACGACTATAGGGTCGTCCCCACGACAGCGGGCCATAGTTGGCCAGCCACCATCATGTCCGACGACAATAGGGTCGTCCCCACGACCCCGGGACCAGGTTGGCCCGCCGCCAACATGTCCGACGACTATAGGGTCGTCCCCACGACCCCGGGACTAGGTTGGCCCGCCGCCGACATGTCCGACGACTATAGGTTCGCCCCTACGACCCTGGGCATACGATGGCCCGCCGCCGACATGTCCGACGACTATAGGGTCGTCCCCACGACCCCGGGACTAGGTTGGCCCGCCGCCGACATGTCCGACGACTATAGGGTCGTCCCCACGACCCCGGGACTAGATTGGCCCGCCACCAACATGTCCGACGACTATAGGGTCGTCCCCACGACCCCGGGACTAGATTCGCCCGCCACCATCATATCCGACGACTATAGGGTCGTCCCCACGACCCCGGGACTAGATTGGCCCGCCACCGTCATGTCCGACGACTATAGGTTCGTCCCTACGACCCTGGGCATACGATGGCCCGCCGCCGACATGTCCGACGACTATAGGGTCGTCCCCACGACCCCGGGACTAGATTGGCCCGCCACCGTCATGTCCGACGACTATAGGTTCGTCCCTACGACCCTGGGCATACGAAGGCCCGCCGCCGACATGTCCGACGACTATAGGGTCGACCCCACGACCACGGGCCAATGTTGGCCCGCCGCCGACTTGTCCGACGACTATAGGGTCGTCCCCACGACCCCGGGACTAGGTTGGCCCGCCACCATCATGTGCAACGACTATAGGGTCGTCCCCACGACCCCGGGACTAGATTCGCCCGCCACCATCATATCCGACGACTATAGTGTCGTCCCCACGACCCCGGGACTAGGTTGGCCAGCCGCCGACATGTCCGACGACTATAGGGTCGTCCCCCCGACCACGGGCCAATGTTGGCCAGCAGCCGACATGTCCGACGACTATAGGGTCGTCCCCACGACCCCGGGACTAGGTTGGCAAGCCGCCGACATGTCCGACGACTATAGGGTCGTCCCCACGACCACAGGCCAAAGTTGGCCAGCCGCCGACATGTTCGACGACTATAGGGTCGTCCCCACGACAGCGGGCCATAGTTGGCCAGCCACCATCATGTCCGACGACAATAGGGTCGTCCCCACGACCCCGGGACCAGGTTGGCCCGCCGCCAACATGTCCGACGACTATAGGGTCGTCCCCACGACCCCGGGACTAGGTTGGCCCGCCGCCGACATGTCCGACGACTATAGGGTCGTCCCCACGACCCCGGGACTAGATTGGCCCGTCACCAACATGTCCGACGACTATAGGGTCGTCCCCACGACCCCGGACTAGATTCGCCCGCCACCATCATATCCGACGACTATAGGGTCGTCCCCACGACCCCGGGACTAGATTGGCCCTCCACCGTCATGTCCGACGACTATAGGTTCGTCCCTACGACCCTGGGCATACGATGGCCCGCCGCCGACATGTCCGACGACTATAGGGTCGTCCCCACGACCCCGGGACTAGATTGGCCCGCCACCGTCATGTCCGACGACTATAGGTTCGTCCCTACGACCCTGGGCATACGAAGGCCCGCCGCCGACATGTCCGACGACTATAGGGTCGTCCCCACGACCACAGGCCAAAGTTGGCCAGCCGCCGACATGTTCGACGACTATAGGGTCGTCCCCACGACAGCGGGCCATAGTTGGCCAGCCACCATCATGTCCGACGACAATAGGGTCGTCCCCACGACCCCGGGACCAGGTTGGCCCGCCGCCAACATGTCCGACGACTATAGGGTCGTCCCCACGACCCCGGGACTAGGTTGGCCCCCCGCCGACATGTCCGACGACTATAGGGTCGTCCCCACGACCCCGGGACTAGATTGGCCCGCCACCAACATGTCCGACGACTATAGGGTCGTCCCCACGACCCCGGGACTAGATTCGCCCGCCACCATCATATCCGACGACTATAGGGTCGTCCCCACGACCCCGGGACTAGATTGGCCCGCCACCGTCATGTCCGACGACTATAGGTTCGTCCCTACGACCCTGGGCATACGATGGCCCGCCGCCGACATGTCCGACGACTATAGGGTCGTCCCCACGACCCCGGGACTAGATTGGCCCGCCACCGTCATGTCCGACGACTATAGATTCGTCCCTACGACCCTGGGCATACGAAGGCCCGCCGCCGACATGTCCGACGACTATAGGGTCGACCCCACGACCACGGGCCAATGTTGGCCCGCCGCCGACTTGTCCGACGACTATAGGGTCGTCCCCACGACCCCGGGACTAGGTTGGCCCGCCACCATCATGTCCGACGGCTATAGGGTCGTCCCCACGACCCCGGGACTAGATTCGCCCGCCACCATCATATCCGACGACTATAGTGTCGTCCCCACGACCCCGGGACTAGGTTGGCCAGCCGCCGACATGTCCGACGACTATAGGGTCGTCCCCACGACCACAGGCCAAAGTTGGCCAGCCGCCGACATGTTCGACGACTATAGGGTCGTCCCCACGACCACGGGACTAGATTGGCCCGCCACCATCATGTTCGACGACTATAGGGTCGTCCCCACGACCCCGGAACTGGATTGGCCCGCCACCGTCATGTCCGACGAGTATAGGGGCGTCCCCACGACCCCGGGACTAGATTGGCCCGCCGCCGACTTGTCCGACGACTATCAGGTGGTCCCCACGACCACGGGACTAGGTTGGCCCGCCACCGTCATATCCGACGACTATCGGTTCGTCCCTACGACCCTGGGCATACGTTGGCCCGCCGCCGACATGTCCGACGACTATAGGGTCGTCCCCACGACCCCGGGACTAGGTTGGCCCGCCGCTGACTTCTCCGACGACAACAGGGTCGTCCCTATCACCCTGGGACTAGGTTGGCCAGCCGCCGACATGTCCGACGACTATAGGGTCGTCCCCACGACCCCGGGACTACGTTGGCCCGCCACCATCATGTCCGACGACTATAGGGTCGTCCCCACGACCCCGGGAGTAGGTTGGCCCGCCGCCGACTTGTACGACGACTATAGGGTCGTCCCCACGGCCCAAGGACTAGGTTGGCCAGCCGCCGACATGTCCGACGACTATAGGGTCGTCCCCACAACCCCGGGGCTAGATTGGCCCGCCACTGTCATGTCCGACGACTATAGGGTCGTCCCCACGACCCCGGGACTAGGTTGGCCCGCCGCCGACTTGTCCGACGACTATAGGGCCGACCCCACGACCCAAGGACTAGATTTCCCCGCCACCGTCATGTCCGACGACTATAGGGTCGTCTCCACGACCCCGGGACTAGGTTGGCCCGCCGCCAACTTGTCCGACGACTATAGGGTCGTCCCTACCACCCCGGGACTAGGTTGGCCAGCCGCCGACATGTCCGACGACTATAGGGTCGTCCCCACGACCACGGGCCAAAGTTGCCCAGCCGCCGACATGTCCGACGATTATAGGATCGTCCCCACGACCCCGGGACTAGGTTGGCCCGCCGCCAACTTGTCCGACGAATATAGGGTCGTCCCCACGACCCCGGGACTAGGTTGGCCAGCCGCCGACTTGTCCGACGACTATAGGGTCGTCCCCACGACCCCGGGATTAGGTTGGCCAGCCGCCGACTTGTCCGACGACTATAGGGTCGTCCCCACGACCCCGGGACTAGGTTGGCCCGCCACCATCATGTCCGACGACTATAGGGTCGTCCCCACGACCCCGGGACTAGGTTGGCCCGCCGCTGACTTCTCCGACGACAACAGGGTCGTCCCTATCACCCCGGGACTAGGTTGGCCAGCCGCCGACATGTCCGACGACTATAGGGTCGTCCCCACGACCAAGGGACTACGTTGGCCCGCCGCCGACTTGTCCCACGACTATAGGGTCGTCCCTACCACCCCGGGACTAGGTTGGCCAGCCGCCGACATGTCCGACGACTATAGGGTCGTCCCCACGACCCCGGGACTACGTTGGCCCGCCACCATCATGTCCGACGACTATAGGGTCGTCCCCACGACCCCTGGAGTAGGTTGGCCCGCCGCCGACTTGTACGACGACTATAATGTCGTCCCCACGACCCCGGGACTAGGTTGGCCAGCCGCCGACATGTCCGACGACTATAGGGTCGTCCCCACGACCACGGGCCAATGTTGGCCAGCAGCCGACATGTCCGACGACTATAGGGTCGTCCCCACGACCCCGGGACTAGGTTGGCAAGCCGCTGACATGTCCGACGACTATAGGGTCGTCCCCACGACCACAGGCCAAAGTTGGCCAGCCGCCGACATGTTCGACGACTATAGGGTCTTCCCCACGACAGCGGGCCATAGTTGGCCAGCCACCATCATGTCCGACGACTATAGGGTCGTCCCCACGACCCCGGGACTAGGTTGGCCCGCCGCCGACATGTCCGACGACTATAGGGTCGTCCCCACGACCCCGGGACTAGATTGGCCCGCCACCAACATGTCCGACGACTATAGGGTCGTCCCCACGACCCCGGGACTAGATTCGCCCGCCACCATCATATCCGACGACTATAGGGTCGTCCCCACGACCCCGGGACTAGATTGGCCCGCCACCGTCATGTCCGACGACTATAGGTTCGTCCCTACGACCCTGGGCATACGATGGCCCGCCGCCGACATGTCCGACGACTATAGGGTCGTCCCCACGACCCCGGGACTAGATTGGCCCGCCACCGTCATGTCCGACGACTATAGGTTCGTCCCTACGACCCTGGGCATACGAAGGCCCGCCGCCGACATGTCCGACGACTATAGGGTCGTCCCCACGACCACAGGCCAAAGTTGGCCAGCCGCCGACATGTTCGACGACTATAGGGTCGTCCCCACGACAGCGGGCCATAGTTGGCCAGCCACCATCATGTCCGACGACAATAGGGTCGTCCCCACGACCCCGGGACCAGGTTGGCCCGCCGCCAACATGTCCGACGACTATAGGGTCGTCCCCACGACCCCGGGACTAGGTTGGCCCCCCGCCGACATGTCCGACGACTATAGGGTCGTCCCCACGACCCCGGGACTAGATTGGCCCGCCACCGTCATGTCCGACGACTATAGGTTCGTCCCTACGACCCTGGGCATACGAAGGCCCGCCGCCGACATGTCCGACGACTATAGGGTCGTCCCCACGACCACAGGCCAAAGTTGGCCAGCCGCCGACATGTTCGACGACTATAGGGTCGTCCCCACGACAGCGGGCCATAGTTGGCCAGCCACCATCATGTCCGACGACAATAGGGTCGTCCCCACGACCCCGGGACCAGGTTGGCCCGCCGCCAACATGTCCGACGACTATAGGGTCGTCCCCACGACCCCGGGACTAGGTTGGCCCCCCGCCGACATGTCCAACGACTATAGGGTCGTCCCCACGACCCCGGGATTAGATTGGCCCGCCACCAACATGTCCGACGACTATAGGGTCGTCCCCACGACCCCGGGACTAGATTCGCCCGCCACCATCATATCCGACGACTATAGGGTCGTCCCCACGACCCCGGGACTAGATTGGCCCGCCACCGTCATGTCCGACGACTATAGGTTCGTCCCTACGACCCTGGGCATACGATGGCCCGCCGCCGACATGTCCGACGACTATAGGGTCGTCCCCACGACCCCGGGACTAGATTGGCCCGCCACCGTCATGTCCGACGACTATAGATTCGTCGCTACGACCCTGGGCATACGAAGGCCCGCCGCCGACATGTCCGACGACTATAGGGTCGACCCCACGACCACGGGCCAATGTTGGCCCGCCGCCGACTTGTCCGACGACTATAGGGTCGTCCCCACGACCCCGGGACTAGGTTGGCCCGCCACCATCATGTCCGACGACTATAGGGTCGTCCCCACGACCCCGGGACTAGATTCGCCCGCCACCATCATATCCGACGACTATAGTGTCGTCCCCACGACCCCGGGACTAGGTTGGCCAGCCGCCGACATGTCCGACGACTATAGGGTCGTCCCCACGACCACAGGCCAAAGTTGGCCAGCCGCCGACATGTTCGACGACTATAGGGTCGTCCCCACGACCACGGGACTAGATTGGCCCGCCACCATCATGTTCGACGACTATAGGGTCGTCCCCACGACCCCGGAACTGGATTGGCCCGCCACCGTCATGTCCGACGAGTATAGGGGCGTCCCCACGACCCCGGGACTAGATTGGCCCGCCGCCGACTTGTCCGACGACTATCAGGTGGTCCCCACGACCACGGGACTAGGTTGGCCCGCCACCGTCATATCCGACGACTATCGGTTCGTCCCTACGACCCTGGGCATACGTTGGCCCGCCGCCGACATGTCCGACGACTATAGGGTCGTCCCCACGACCAAGGGACTACGTTGGCCCGCCGCCGACTTGTCCCACGACTATAGGGTCGTCCCTACCACCCCGGGACTAGGTTGGCCAGCCGCCGACATGTCCGACGACTATAGGGTCGTCCCCACGACCCCGGGACTACGTTGGCCCGCCACTATCATGTCCGACGACTATAGGGTCGTCCCCACGACCCCGGGAGTAGGTTGCCCCGCCGCCGACTTGTACGACGACTATAGGGTCGTCCCCACGGCCCAAGGACTAGGTTGGCCAGCCGCCGACATGTCCGACGACTATAGGGTCGTCCCCACAACCCCGGGGCTAGATTGGCCCGCCGCTGTCATGTCCGACGACTATAGGGTCGTCCCCACGACCCCGGGACTAGGTTGGCCCGCCGCCGACTTGTCCGACGACTATAGGGCCGACCCCACGACCCAAGGATTAGATTTCTCCGCCACCGTCATGTCCGACGACTATAGGGTCGTCCCCACGACCACAGGCCAAAGTTGGCCAGCCGCCGACATGTTCGACGACTATAGGGTCGTCCCCACGACAGCGGGCCATAGTTGGCCAGCCACCATCATGTCCGACGACAATAGGGTCGTCCCCACGACCCCGGGACCAGGTTGGCCCGCCGCCAACATGTCCGACGACTATAGGGTCGTCCCCACGACCCCGGGACTAGGTTGGCCCGCCGCCGACATGTCCGACGACTATAGGGTCGTCCCCACGACCCCGGGACTAGATTGGCCCGTCACCAACATGTCCGACGACTATAGGGTCGTCCCCACGACCCCGGGACTAGATTCGCCCGCCACCATCATATCCGACGACTATAGGGTCGTCCCCACGACCCCGGGACTAGATTGGCCCTCCACCGTCATGTCCGACGACTATAGGTTCGTCCCTACGACCCTGGGCATACGATGGCCCGCCGCCGACATGTCCGACGACTATAGGGTCGTCCCCACGACCCCGGGACTAGATTGGCCCGCCACCGTCATGTCCGACGACTATAGGTTCGTCCCTACGACCCTGGGCATACGAAGGCCCGCCGCCGACATGTCCGACGACTATAGGGTCGTCCCCACGACCACAGGCCAAAGTTGGCCAGCCGCCGACATGTTCGACGACTATAGGGTCGTCCCCACGACAGCGGGCCATAGTTGGCCAGCCACCATCATGTCCGACGACAATAGGGTCGTCCCCACGACCCCGGGACCAGGTTGGCCCGCCGCCAACATGTCCGACGACTATAGGGTCGTCCCCACGACCCCGGGACTAGGTTGGCCCCCCGCCGACATGTCCGACGACTATAGGGTCGTCCCCACGACCCCGGGACTAGATTGGCCCGCCACCAACATGTCCGACGACTATAGGGTCGTCCCCACGACCCCGGGACTAGATTCGCCCGCCACCATCATATCCGACGACTATAGGGTCGTCCCCACGACCCCGGGACTAGATTGGCCCGCCACCGTCATGTCCGACGACTATAGGTTCGTCCCTACGACCCTGGGCATACGATGGCCCGCCGCCGACATGTCCGACGACTATAGGGTCGTCCCCACGACCCCGGGACTAGATTGGCCCGCCACCGTCATGTCCGACGACTCTAGATTCGTCCCTACGACCCTGGGCATACGAAGGCCCGCCGCCGACATGTCCGACGACTATAGGGTCGACCCCACGACCACGGGCCAATGTTGGCCCGCCGCCGACTTGTCCGACGACTATAGGGTCGTCCCCACGACCCCGGGACTAGGTTGGCCCGCCACCATCATGTCCGACGGCTATAGGGTCGTCCCCACGACCCCGGGACTAGATTCGCCCGCCACCATCATGTCCGACGACTATAGGGTCGTCCCCACGACCCCGGGAGTAGGTTGGCCCGCCGCCGACTTGTACGACGACTATAGGGTCGTCCCCACGGCCCAAGGACTAGGTTGGCCAGCCGCCGACATGTCCGACGACTATAGGGTCGTCCCCACGACCCCGGGACCAGGTTGGCCCGCCGCCAACATGTCCGACGACTATAGGGTCGTCCCCACGACCCCGGAACTGGATTGGCCCGCCACCGTCATGTCCGACGAGTATAGGGGCGTCCCCACGACCCCGGGACTAGATTGGCCCGCCGCCGACTTGTCCGACGACTATCAGGTGGTCCCCACGACCACGGGACTAGGTTGGCCCGCCACCGTCATATCCGACGACTATCGGTTCGTCCCTACGACCCTGGGCATACGTTGGCCCGCCGCCGACATGTCCGACGACTATAGGGTCGTCCCCACGACCCCGGGACTAGGTTGGCCCGCCGCTGACTTCTCCGACGACAACAGGGTCGTCCCTATCACCCTGGGACTAGGTTGGCCAGCCGCCGACATGTCCGACGACTATAGGGTCGTCCCCACGACCCCGGGACTACGTTGGCCCGCCACCATCATGTCCGACGACTATAGGGTCGTCCCCACGACCCCGGGAGTAGGTTGGCCCGCCGCCGACTTGTACGACGACTATAGGGTCGTCCCCACGGCCCAAGGACTAGGTTGGCCAGCCGCCGACATGTCCGACGACTATAGGGTCGTCCCCACAACCCCGGGGCCAGATTGGCCCGCCACTGTCATGTCCGACGACTATAGGGTCGTCCCCACGACCCCGGGACTAGGTTGGCCCGCCGCCGACTTGTCCGACGACTATAGGGCCGACCCCACGACCCAAGGACTAGATTTCCCCGCCACCGTCATGTCCGACGACTATAGGGTCGTCTCCACGACCCCGGGACTAGGTTGGCCCGCCGCCAACTTGTCCGACGACTATAGGGTCGTCCCTACCACCCCGGGACTAGGTTGGCCAGCCGCCGACATGTCCGACGACTATAGGGTCGTCCCCACGACCATGGGCCAAAGTTGCCCAGCCGCCGACATGTCCGACGATTATAGGATCGTCCCCACGACCCCGGGACTAGGTTGGCCCGCCGCCAACTTGTCCGACGAATATAGGGTCGTCCCCACGACCCCGGGACTAGGTTGGCCAGCCGCCGACTTGTCCGACGACTATAGGGTCGTCCCCACGACCCCGGGATTAGGTTGGCCAGCCGCCGACTTGTCCGACGACTATAGGGTCGTCCCCACGACCCCGGGACTAGGTTGGCCCGCCACCATCATGTCCGACGACTATAGGGTCGTCCCCACGACCCCGGGACTAGGTTGGCCCGCCGCTGACTTCTCCGACGACAACAGGGTCGTCCCTATCACCCCGGGACTAGGTTGGCCAGCCGCCGACATGTCCGACGACTATAGGGTCGTCCCCACGACCAAGGGACTACGTTGGCCCGCCGCCGACTTGTCCCACGACTATAGGGTCGTCCCTACCACCCCGGGACTAGGTTGGCCAGCCGCCGACATGTCCGACGACTATAGGGTCGTCCCCACGACCCCGGGACTACGTTGGCCCGCCACCATCATGTCCGACGACTATAGGGTCGTCCCCACGACCCCTGGAGTAGGTTGGCCCGCCGCCGACTTGTACGACGACTATAATGTCGTCCCCACGACCCCGGGACTAGGTTGGCCAGCCGCCGACATGTCCGACGACTATAGGGTCGTCCCCACGACCACGGGCCAATGTTGGCCAGCAGCCGACATGTCCGACGACTATAGGGTCGTCCCCACGACCCCGGGACTAGGTTGGCAAGCCGCTGACATGTCCGACGACTATAGGGTCGTCCCCACGACCACAGGCCAAAGTTGGCCAGCCGCCGACATGTTCGACGACTATAGGGTCTTCCCCACGACAGCGGGCCATAGTTGGCCAGCCACCATCATGTCCGACGACTATAGGGTCGTCCCCACGACCCCGGGACTAGGTTGGCCCGCCGCCGACATGTCCGACGACTATAGGGTCGTCCCCACGACCCCGGGACTAGATTGGCCCGCCACCAACATGTCCGACGACTATAGGGTCGTCCCCACGACCCCGGGACTAGATTCGCCCGCCACCATCATATCCGACGACTATAGGGTCGTCCCCACGACCCCGGGACTAGATTGGCCCGCCACCGTCATGTCCGACGACTATAGGTTCGTCCCTACGACCCTGGGCATACGATGGCCCGCCGCCGACATGTCCGACGACTATAGGGTCGTCCCCACGACCCCGGGACTAGATTGGCCCGCCACCGTCATGTCCGACGACTATAGGTTCGTCCCTACGACCCTGGGCATACGAAGGCCCGCCGCCGACATGTCCGACGACTATAGGGTCGTCCCCACGACCACAGGCCAAAGTTGGCCAGCCGCCGACATGTTCGACGACTATAGGGTCGTCCCCACGACAGCGGGCCATAGTTGGCCAGCCACCATCATGTCCGACGACAATAGGGTCGTCCCCACGACCCCGGGACCAGGTTGGCCCGCCGCCAACATGTCCGACGACTATAGGGTCGTCCCCACGACCCCGGGACTAGGTTGGCCCCCCGCCGACATGTCCGACGACTATAGGGTCGTCCCCACGACCCCGGGACTAGATTGGCCCGCCACCAACATGTCCGACGACTATAGGGTCGTCCCCACGACCCCGGGACTAGATTCGCCCGCCACCATCATATCCGACGACTATAGGGTCGTCCCCACGACCCCGGGACTAGATTGGCCCGCCACCGTCATGTCCGACGACTATAGGTTCGTCCCTACGACCCTGGGCAATACGATGGCCCGCCGCCGACATGTCCGACGACTATAGGGTCGTCCCCACGACCCCGGGACTAGATTGGCCCGCCACCGTCATGTCCGACGACTATAGATTCGTCGCTACGACCCTGGGCATACGAAGGCCCGCCGCCGACATGTCCGACGACTATAGGGTCGACCCCACGACCACGGGCCAATGTTGGCCCGCCGCCGACTTGTCCGACGACTATAGGGTCGTCCCCACGACCCCGGGACTAGGTTGGCCCGCCACCATCATGTCCGACGACTATAGGGTCGTCCCCACGACCCCGGGACTAGATTCGCCCGCCACCATCATATCCGACGACTATAGTGTCGTCCCCACGACCCCGGGACTAGGTTGGCCAGCCGCCGACATGTCCGACGACTATAGGGTCGTCCCCACGACCACAGGCCAAAGTTGGCCAGCCGCCGACATGTTCGACGACTATAGGGTCGTCCCCACGACCACGGGACTAGATTGGCCCGCCACCATCATGTTCGACGACTATAGGGTCGTCCCCACGACCCCGGAACTGGATTGGCCCGCCACCGTCATGTCCGACGAGTATAGGGGCGTCCCCACGACCCCGGGACTAGATTGGCCCGCCGCCGAATTGTCCGACGACTATCAGGTGGTCCCCACGACCACGGGACTAGGTTGGCCCGCCACCGTCATATCCGACGACTATCGGTTCGTCCCTACGACCCTGGGCATACGTTGGCCCGCCGCCGACATGTCCGACGACTATAGGGTCGTCCCCACGACCAAGGGACTACGTTGGCCCGCCGCCGACTTGTCCCACGACTATAGGGTCGTCCCTACCACCCCGGGACTAGGTTGGCCAGCCGCCGACATGTCCGACGACTATAGGGTCGTCCCCACGACCCCGGGACTACGTTGGCCCGCCACCATCATGTCCGACGACTATAGGGTCGTCCCCACGACCCCGGGAGTAGGTTGCCCCGCCGCCGACTTGTACGACGACTATAGGGTCGTCCCCACGGCCCAAGGACTAGGTTGGCCAGCCGCCGACATGTCCGACGACTATAGGGTCGTCCCCACAACCCCGGGGCCAGATTGGCCCGCCACTGTCATGTCCGACGACTATAGGGTCGTCCCCACGACCCCGGGACTAGGTTGGCCCGCCGCCGACTTGTCCGACGACTATAGGGCCGACCCCACGACCCAAGGACTAGATTTCCCCGCCACCGTCATGTCCGACGACTATAGGGTCGTCTCCACGACCCCGGGACTAGGTTGGCCCGCCGCCAACTTGTCCGACGACTATAGGGTCGTCCCTACCACCCCGGGACTAGGTTGGCCAGCCGCCGACATGTCCGACGACTATAGGGTCGTCCCCACGACCACGGGCCAAAGTTGCCCAGCCGCCGACATGTCCGACGATTATAGGATCGTCCCCACGACCCCGGGACTAGGTTGGCCCGCCGCCAACTTGTCCGACGAATATAGGGTCGTCCCCACGACCCCGGGACTAGGTTGGCCAGCCGCCGACTTGTCCGACGACTATAGGGTCGTCCCCACGACCCCGGGATTAGGTTGGCCAGCCGCCGACTTGTCCGACGACTATAGGGTCGTCCCCACGACCCCGGGACTAGGTTGGCCCGCCACCATCATGTCCGACGACTATAGGGTCGTCCCCACGACCCCGGGACTAGGTTGGCCCGCCGCTGACTTCTCCGACGACAACAGGGTCGTCCCTATCACCCCGGGACTAGGTTGGCCAGCCGCCGACATGTCCGACGACTATAGGGTCGTCCCCACGACCAAGGGACTACGTTGGCCCGCCGCCGACTTGTCCCACGACTATAGGGTCGTCCCTACCACCCCGGGACTAGGTTGGCCAGCCGCCGACATGTCCGACGACTATAGGGTCGTCCCCACGACCCCGGGACTACGTTGGCCCGCCACCATCATGTCCGACGACTATAGGGTCGTCCCCACGACCCCTGGAGTAGGTTGGCCCGCCGCCGACTTGTACGACGACTATAATGTCGTCCCCACGACCCCGGGACTAGGTTGGCCAGCCGCCGACATGTCCGACGACTATAGGGTCGTCCCCACGACCACGGGCCAATGTTGGCCAGCAGCCGACATGTCCGACGACTATAGGGTCGTCCCCACGACCCCGGGACTAGGTTGGCAAGCCGCTGACATGTCCGACGACTATAGGGTCGTCCCCACGACCACAGGCCAAAGTTGGCCAGCCGCCGACATGTTCGACGACTATAGGGTCTTCCCCACGACAGCGGGCCATAGTTGGCCAGCCACCATCATGTCCGACGACTATAGGGTCGTCCCCACGACCCCGGGACTAGGTTGGCCCGCCGCCGACATGTCCGACGACTATAGGGTCGTCCCCACGACCCCGGGACTAGATTGGCCCGCCACCAACATGTCCGACGACTATAGGGTCGTCCCCACGACCCCGGGACTAGATTCGCCCGCCACCATCATATCCGACGACTATAGGGTCGTCCCCACGACCCCGGGACTAGATTGGCCCGCCACCGTCATGTCCGACGACTATAGGTTCGTCCCTACGACCCTGGGCATACGATGGCCCGCCGCCGACATGTCCGACGACTATAGGGTCGTCCCCACGACCCCGGGACTAGATTGGCCCGCCACCGTCATGTCCGACGACTATAGGTTCGTCCCTACGACCCTGGGCATACGAAGGCCCGCCGCCGACATGTCCGACGACTATAGGGTCGTCCCCACGACCACAGGCCAAAGTTGGCCAGCCGCCGACATGTTCGACGACTATAGGGTCGTCCCCACGACAGCGGGCCATAGTTGGCCAGCCACCATCATGTCCGACGACAATAGGGTCGTCCCCACGACCCCGGGACCAGGTTGGCCCGCCGCCAACATGTCCGACGACTATAGGGTCGTCCCCACGACCCCGGGACTAGGTTGGCCCCCCGCCGACATGTCCGACGACTATAGGGTCGTCCCCACGACCCCGGGACTAGATTGGCCCGCCACCAACATGTCCGACGACTATAGGGTCGTCCCCACGACCCCGGGACTAGATTCGCCCGCCACCATCATATCCGACGACTATAGGGTCGTCCCCACGACCCCGGGACTAGATTGGCCCGCCACCGTCATGTCCGACGACTATAGGTTCGTCCCTACGACCCTGGGCATACGATGGCCCGCCGCCGACATGTCCGACGACTATAGGGTCGTCCCCACGACCCCGGGACTAGATTGGCCCGCCACCGTCATGTCCGACGACTCTAGATTCGTCCCTACGA
Organism: Andrena fulva; assembly: GCA_946251845.1. Lineage (NCBI taxonomy): Eukaryota > Metazoa > Arthropoda > Insecta > Hymenoptera > Andrenidae > Andrena > Andrena fulva. The sequence continues at coordinate 26,927 of CAMITZ010000029.1, read as the reverse complement.
CCCTGGGCATACGAAGGCCCGCCGCCGACATGTCCGACGACTATAGGGTCGACCCCACGACCACGGGCCAATGTTGGCCCGCCGCCGACTTGTCCGACGACTATAGGGTCGTCCCCACGACCCCGGGACTAGGTTGGCCCGCCACCATCATGTCCGACGGCTATAGGGTCGTCCCCACGACCCCGGGACTAGATTCGCCCGCCACCATCATGTCCGACGACTATAGGGTCGTCCCCACGACCCCGGGAGTAGGTTGGCCCGCCGCCGACTTGTACGACGACTATAGGGTCGTCCCCACGGCCCAAGGACTAGGTTGGCCAGCCGCCGACATGTCCGACGACTATAGGGTCGTCCCCACGACCCCGGGACCAGGTTGGCCCGCCGCCAACATGTCCGACGACTATAGGGTCGTCCCCACGACCCCGGAACTGGATTGGCCCGCCACCGTCATGTCCGACGAGTATAGGGGCGTCCCCACGACCCCGGGACTAGATTGGCCCGCCGCCGACTTGTCCGACGACTATCAGGTGGTCCCCACGACCACGGGACTAGGTTGGCCCGCCACCGTCATATCCGACGACTATCGGTTCGTCCCTACGACCCTGGGCATACGTTGGCCCGCCGCCGACATGTCCGACGACTATAGGGTCGTCCCCACGACCCCGGGACTAGGTTGGCCCGCCGCTGACTTCTCCGACGACAACAGGGTCGTCCCTATCACCCTGGGACTAGGTTGGCCAGCCGCCGACATGTCCGACGACTATAGGGTCGTCCCCACGACCCCGGGACTACGTTGGCCCGCCACCATCATGTCCGACGACTATAGGGTCGTCCCCACGACCCCGGGAGTAGGTTGGCCCGCCGCCGACTTGTACGACGACTATAGGGTCGTCCCCACGGCCCAAGGACTAGGTTGGCCAGCCGCCGACATGTCCGACGACTATAGGGTCGTCCCCACAACCCCGGGGCCAGATTGGCCCGCCACTGTCATGTCCGACGACTATAGGGTCGTCCCCACGACCCCGGGACTAGGTTGGCCCGCCGCCGACTTGTCCGACGACTATAGGGCCGACCCCACGACCCAAGGACTAGATTTCCCCGCCACCGTCATGTCCGACGACTATAGGGTCGTCTCCACGACCCCGGGACTAGGTTGGCCCGCCGCCAACTTGTCCGACGACTATAGGGTCGTCCCTACCACCCCGGGACTAGGTTGGCCAGCCGCCGACATGTCCGACGACTATAGGGTCGTCCCCACGACCATGGGCCAAAGTTGCCCAGCCGCCGACATGTCCGACGATTATAGGATCGTCCCCACGACCCCGGGACTAGGTTGGCCCGCCGCCAACTTGTCCGACGAATATAGGGTCGTCCCCACGACCCCGGGACTAGGTTGGCCAGCCGCCGACTTGTCCGACGACTATAGGGTCGTCCCCACGACCCCGGGATTAGGTTGGCCAGCCGCCGACTTGTCCGACGACTATAGGGTCGTCCCCACGACCCCGGGACTAGGTTGGCCCGCCACCATCATGTCCGACGACTATAGGGTCGTCCCCACGACCCCGGGACTAGGTTGGCCCGCCGCTGACTTCTCCGACGACAACAGGGTCGTCCCTATCACCCCGGGACTAGGTTGGCCAGCCGCCGACATGTCCGACGACTATAGGGTCGTCCCCACGACCAAGGGACTACGTTGGCCCGCCGCCGACTTGTCCCACGACTATAGGGTCGTCCCTACCACCCCGGGACTAGGTTGGCCAGCCGCCGACATGTCCGACGACTATAGGGTCGTCCCCACGACCCCGGGACTACGTTGGCCCGCCACCATCATGTCCGACGACTATAGGGTCGTCCCCACGACCCCTGGAGTAGGTTGGCCCGCCGCCGACTTGTACGACGACTATAATGTCGTCCCCACGACCCCGGGACTAGGTTGGCCAGCCGCCGACATGTCCGACGACTATAGGGTCGTCCCCACGACCACGGGCCAATGTTGGCCAGCAGCCGACATGTCCGACGACTATAGGGTCGTCCCCACGACCCCGGGACTAGGTTGGCAAGCCGCTGACATGTCCGACGACTATAGGGTCGTCCCCACGACCACAGGCCAAAGTTGGCCAGCCGCCGACATGTTCGACGACTATAGGGTCTTCCCCACGACAGCGGGCCATAGTTGGCCAGCCACCATCATGTCCGACGACTATAGGGTCGTCCCCACGACCCCGGGACTAGGTTGGCCCGCCGCCGACATGTCCGACGACTATAGGGTCGTCCCCACGACCCCGGGACTAGATTGGCCCGCCACCAACATGTCCGACGACTATAGGGTCGTCCCCACGACCCCGGGACTAGATTCGCCCGCCACCATCATATCCGACGACTATAGGGTCGTCCCCACGACCCCGGGACTAGATTGGCCCGCCACCGTCATGTCCGACGACTATAGGTTCGTCCCTACGACCCTGGGCATACGATGGCCCGCCGCCGACATGTCCGACGACTATAGGGTCGTCCCCACGACCCCGGGACTAGATTGGCCCGCCACCGTCATGTCCGACGACTATAGGTTCGTCCCTACGACCCTGGGCATACGAAGGCCCGCCGCCGACATGTCCGACGACTATAGGGTCGTCCCCACGACCACAGGCCAAAGTTGGCCAGCCGCCGACATGTTCGACGACTATAGGGTCGTCCCCACGACAGCGGGCCATAGTTGGCCAGCCACCATCATGTCCGACGACAATAGGGTCGTCCCCACGACCCCGGGACCAGGTTGGCCCGCCGCCAACATGTCCGACGACTATAGGGTCGTCCCCACGACCCCGGGACTAGGTTGGCCCCCCGCCGACATGTCCGACGACTATAGGGTCGTCCCCACGACCCCGGGACTAGATTGGCCCGCCACCAACATGTCCGACGACTATAGGGTCGTCCCCACGACCCCGGGACTAGATTCGCCCGCCACCATCATATCCGACGACTATAGGGTCGTCCCCACGACCCCGGGACTAGATTGGCCCGCCACCGTCATGTCCGACGACTATAGGTTCGTCCCTACGACCCTGGGCAATACGATGGCCCGCCGCCGACATGTCCGACGACTATAGGGTCGTCCCCACGACCCCGGGACTAGATTGGCCCGCCACCGTCATGTCCGACGACTATAGATTCGTCGCTACGACCCTGGGCATACGAAGGCCCGCCGCCGACATGTCCGACGACTATAGGGTCGACCCCACGACCACGGGCCAATGTTGGCCCGCCGCCGACTTGTCCGACGACTATAGGGTCGTCCCCACGACCCCGGGACTAGGTTGGCCCGCCACCATCATGTCCGACGACTATAGGGTCGTCCCCACGACCCCGGGACTAGATTCGCCCGCCACCATCATATCCGACGACTATAGTGTCGTCCCCACGACCCCGGGACTAGGTTGGCCAGCCGCCGACATGTCCGACGACTATAGGGTCGTCCCCACGACCACAGGCCAAAGTTGGCCAGCCGCCGACATGTTCGACGACTATAGGGTCGTCCCCACGACCACGGGACTAGATTGGCCCGCCACCATCATGTTCGACGACTATAGGGTCGTCCCCACGACCCCGGAACTGGATTGGCCCGCCACCGTCATGTCCGACGAGTATAGGGGCGTCCCCACGACCCCGGGACTAGATTGGCCCGCCGCCGAATTGTCCGACGACTATCAGGTGGTCCCCACGACCACGGGACTAGGTTGGCCCGCCACCGTCATATCCGACGACTATCGGTTCGTCCCTACGACCCTGGGCATACGTTGGCCCGCCGCCGACATGTCCGACGACTATAGGGTCGTCCCCACGACCAAGGGACTACGTTGGCCCGCCGCCGACTTGTCCCACGACTATAGGGTCGTCCCTACCACCCCGGGACTAGGTTGGCCAGCCGCCGACATGTCCGACGACTATAGGGTCGTCCCCACGACCCCGGGACTACGTTGGCCCGCCACCATCATGTCCGACGACTATAGGGTCGTCCCCACGACCCCGGGAGTAGGTTGCCCCGCCGCCGACTTGTACGACGACTATAGGGTCGTCCCCACGGCCCAAGGACTAGGTTGGCCAGCCGCCGACATGTCCGACGACTATAGGGTCGTCCCCACAACCCCGGGGCCAGATTGGCCCGCCACTGTCATGTCCGACGACTATAGGGTCGTCCCCACGACCCCGGGACTAGGTTGGCCCGCCGCCGACTTGTCCGACGACTATAGGGCCGACCCCACGACCCAAGGACTAGATTTCCCCGCCACCGTCATGTCCGACGACTATAGGGTCGTCTCCACGACCCCGGGACTAGGTTGGCCCGCCGCCAACTTGTCCGACGACTATAGGGTCGTCCCTACCACCCCGGGACTAGGTTGGCCAGCCGCCGACATGTCCGACGACTATAGGGTCGTCCCCACGACCACGGGCCAAAGTTGCCCAGCCGCCGACATGTCCGACGATTATAGGATCGTCCCCACGACCCCGGGACTAGGTTGGCCCGCCGCCAACTTGTCCGACGAATATAGGGTCGTCCCCACGACCCCGGGACTAGGTTGGCCAGCCGCCGACTTGTCCGACGACTATAGGGTCGTCCCCACGACCCCGGGATTAGGTTGGCCAGCCGCCGACTTGTCCGACGACTATAGGGTCGTCCCCACGACCCCGGGACTAGGTTGGCCCGCCACCATCATGTCCGACGACTATAGGGTCGTCCCCACGACCCCGGGACTAGGTTGGCCCGCCGCTGACTTCTCCGACGACAACAGGGTCGTCCCTATCACCCCGGGACTAGGTTGGCCAGCCGCCGACATGTCCGACGACTATAGGGTCGTCCCCACGACCAAGGGACTACGTTGGCCCGCCGCCGACTTGTCCCACGACTATAGGGTCGTCCCTACCACCCCGGGACTAGGTTGGCCAGCCGCCGACATGTCCGACGACTATAGGGTCGTCCCCACGACCCCGGGACTACGTTGGCCCGCCACCATCATGTCCGACGACTATAGGGTCGTCCCCACGACCCCTGGAGTAGGTTGGCCCGCCGCCGACTTGTACGACGACTATAATGTCGTCCCCACGACCCCGGGACTAGGTTGGCCAGCCGCCGACATGTCCGACGACTATAGGGTCGTCCCCACGACCACGGGCCAATGTTGGCCAGCAGCCGACATGTCCGACGACTATAGGGTCGTCCCCACGACCCCGGGACTAGGTTGGCAAGCCGCTGACATGTCCGACGACTATAGGGTCGTCCCCACGACCACAGGCCAAAGTTGGCCAGCCGCCGACATGTTCGACGACTATAGGGTCTTCCCCACGACAGCGGGCCATAGTTGGCCAGCCACCATCATGTCCGACGACTATAGGGTCGTCCCCACGACCCCGGGACTAGGTTGGCCCGCCGCCGACATGTCCGACGACTATAGGGTCGTCCCCACGACCCCGGGACTAGATTGGCCCGCCACCAACATGTCCGACGACTATAGGGTCGTCCCCACGACCCCGGGACTAGATTCGCCCGCCACCATCATATCCGACGACTATAGGGTCGTCCCCACGACCCCGGGACTAGATTGGCCCGCCACCGTCATGTCCGACGACTATAGGTTCGTCCCTACGACCCTGGGCATACGATGGCCCGCCGCCGACATGTCCGACGACTATAGGGTCGTCCCCACGACCCCGGGACTAGATTGGCCCGCCACCGTCATGTCCGACGACTATAGGTTCGTCCCTACGACCCTGGGCATACGAAGGCCCGCCGCCGACATGTCCGACGACTATAGGGTCGTCCCCACGACCACAGGCCAAAGTTGGCCAGCCGCCGACATGTTCGACGACTATAGGGTCGTCCCCACGACAGCGGGCCATAGTTGGCCAGCCACCATCATGTCCGACGACAATAGGGTCGTCCCCACGACCCCGGGACCAGGTTGGCCCGCCGCCAACATGTCCGACGACTATAGGGTCGTCCCCACGACCCCGGGACTAGGTTGGCCCCCCGCCGACATGTCCGACGACTATAGGGTCGTCCCCACGACCCCGGGACTAGATTGGCCCGCCACCAACATGTCCGACGACTATAGGGTCGTCCCCACGACCCCGGGACTAGATTCGCCCGCCACCATCATATCCGACGACTATAGGGTCGTCCCCACGACCCCGGGACTAGATTGGCCCGCCACCGTCATGTCCGACGACTATAGGTTCGTCCCTACGACCCTGGGCAATACGATGGCCCGCCGCCGACATGTCCGACGACTATAGGGTCGTCCCCACGACCCCGGGACTAGATTGGCCCGCCACCGTCATGTCCGACGACTATAGATTCGTCGCTACGACCCTGGGCATACGAAGGCCCGCCGCCGACATGTCCGACGACTATAGGGTCGACCCCACGACCACGGGCCAATGTTGGCCCGCCGCCGACTTGTCCGACGACTATAGGGTCGTCCCCACGACCCCGGGACTAGGTTGGCCCGCCACCATCATGTCCGACGACTATAGGGTCGTCCCCACGACCCCGGGACTAGATTCGCCCGCCACCATCATATCCGACGACTATAGTGTCGTCCCCACGACCCCGGGACTAGGTTGGCCAGCCGCCGACATGTCCGACGACTATAGGGTCGTCCCCACGACCACAGGCCAAAGTTGGCCAGCCGCCGACATGTTCGACGACTATAGGGTCGTCCCCACGACCACGGGACTAGATTGGCCCGCCACCATCATGTTCGACGACTATAGGGTCGTCCCCACGACCCCGGAACTGGATTGGCCCGCCACCGTCATGTCCGACGAGTATAGGGGCGTCCCCACGACCCCGGGACTAGATTGGCCCGCCGCCGACTTGTCCGACGACTATCAGGTGGTCCCCACGACCACGGGACTAGGTTGGCCCGCCACCGTCATATCCGACGACTATCGGTTCGTCCCTACGACCCTGGGCATACGTTGGCCCGCCGCCGACATGTCCGACGACTATAGGGTCGTCCCCACGACCAAGGGACTACGTTGGCCCGCCGCCGACTTGTCCCACGACTATAGGGTCGTCCCTACCACCCCGGGACTAGGTTGGCCAGCCGCCGACATGTCCGACGACTATAGGGTCGTCCCCACGACCCCGGGACTACGTTGGCCCGCCACCATCATGTCCGACGACTATAGGGTCGTCCCCACGACCCCGGGAGTAGGTTGCCCCGCCGCCGACTTGTACGACGACTATAGGGTCGTCCCCACGGCCCAAGGACTAGGTTGGCCAGCCGCCGACATGTCCGACGACTATAGGGTCGTCCCCACAACCCCGGGGCTAGATTGGCCCGCCGCTGTCATGTCCGACGACTATAGGGTCGTCCCCACGACCCCGGGACTAGGTTGGCCCGCCGCCGACTTGTCCGACGACTATAGGGCCGACCCCACGACCCAAGGATTAGATTTCTCCGCCACCGTCATGTCCGACGACTATAGGGTCGTCTCCACGACCCCGGGACTAGGTTGGCCCGCCGCCAACTTGTCCGACGACTATAGGGTCGTCCCTACCACCCCGGGACTAGGTTGGCCAGCCGCCGACATGTCCGACGACTATAGGGTCGTCCCCACGACCACGGGCCAAAGTTGCCCAGCGGCCGACATGTCCGAAGACTATAGGGTCGTCCCCACGACCCCGGGACTAGATTGCCCCGCCACCGTCATGTCCGACGACTATAGGGTCGTCCCCACGACCCCGGGACTAGGTTGGCAAGCCGCCGACATGTCCGACGACTATAGGGTCGTCCCCACGACCACGGGCCAATGTTGGCCAGCAGCCGACATGTCCGACGACTATAGGATCGTCCCCACGACCCCGGGACTAGGTTGGCAAGCCGCCGACATGTCCAGTGACTATAGGGTCGTCCCCACGAACCCGGGACTAGGTTGGCCAGACGCCAATATGTCCGACGTCTATAGGGCCGTCCCCACGTCGCCGGGGCTAGATTGGCCCGCCACCGTCATGTCCGACGACTATAGGGTCGTCCCCACGACCACAGGCCAATGTTGGCCAGCAGCCGACATGTCCGACGACTATAGGGTCGTCCCCACGACCCCGGGACTAGGTTGGCAAGCCGCCGACATGTCCGACGACTATAGGGTCGTCCCCACGACCACAGGCCAAAGTTGGCCAGCCGCCGACATGTTCGACGACTATAGGGTCGTCCCCACGACAGCGGGCCATTGTTGGCCAGCCACCATCATGTCCGACGACAATAGGGTCGTCCCCACGACCCCGGGACCAGGTTGGCCCGCCGCCAACATGTCCGACGACTATAGGGTCGTCCCCACGACCCCGGGACTAGGTTGGCCCGCCGCCGACATGTCCGACGACTATAGGGTCGTCCCCACGACCCCGGGACTAGATTGGCCCGCCACCAACATGTCCGACGACTATAGGGTCGTCCCCACGACCCCGGGACTAGATTCGCCCGCCACCATCATATCCGACGACTATAGGGTCGTCCCCACGACCCCGGGACTAGATTGGCCCGCCACCGTCATGTCCGACGACTATAGGTTCGTCCCTACGACCCTGGGCATACGATGGCCCGCCGCCGACATGTCCGACGACTATAGGGTCGTCCCCACGACCCCGGGACTAGATTGGCCCGCCACCGTCATGTCCGACGACTATAGGTTCGTCCCTACGACCCTGGGCATACGAAGGCCCGCCGCCGACATGTCCGACGACTATAGGGTCGTCCCCACGACCACAGGCCAAAGTTGGCCAGCCGCCGACATGTTCGACGACTATAGGGTCGTCCCCACGACAGCGGGCCATAGTTGGCCAGCCACCATCATGTCTGACGACAATAGGGTCGTCCCCACGACCCCGGGACCAGGTTGGCCCGCCGCCAACATGTCCGACGACTATAGGGTCGTCCCCACGACCCCGGGACTAGGTTGGCCCGCCGCCGACATGTCCGACGACTATAGGGTCGTCCCCACGACCCCGGGACTAGATTGGCCCGCCACCAACATGTCCGACGACTATAGGGTCGTCCCCACGACCCCGGGACTAGATTCGCCCGCCACCATCATATCCGACGACTATAGGGTCGTCCCCACGACCCCGGGACTAGATTGGCCCGCCACCGTCATGTCCGACGACTATAGGTTCGTCCCTACGACCCTGGGCATACGATGGCCCGCCGCCGACATGTCCGACGACTATAGGGTCGTCCCCACGACCCCGGGAATAGATTGGCCCGCCACCGTCATGTCCGACGACTATAGGTTCGTCCCTACGACCCTGGGCATACGAAGGCCCGCCGCCGACATGTCCGACGACTATAGGGTCGACCCCACGACCACGGGCCAATGTTGGCCCGCCGCCGACTTGTCCGACGACTATAGGGTCGTCCCCACGACCCCGGGACTAGGTTGGCCCGCCACCATCATGTCCGACGACTATAGGGTCGTCCCCACGACCCCGGGAGTATGTTGGCCTGCCGCCGACTTGTCCGACGACTATAGGGTCGTCCCCACGACCCCAGGACTAGATTGCCCCGCCACCGTCATGTCCGACGACTATAGGGTCGTCTCCACGACCCCGGGACCAGGTTGGCCCGCCGCCGACTTCTCCGACGACAACAGGGTCGTCCCTACCACCCCGGGACTTGGTTGGCCCGCCACCGTCATGTCCGACGACTATAGGGTCGTCCCCTCGACCCCGGGGCTAGATTGACCCGCCACCGTCATGTCCGACGACTATAGGGTCGTCCCCACGACCCCGGGACTAGGTTGGCCCGCCGCCGACATGTCCGACGACTATAGGGTGGTCCCCACGACCACGGGCCAAAGTTGCCCAGCCGCCGACTTGTCCGAAGACTCTATAGGGTCGTCCCCACGACCCCGGGACTAGATTGCCCCGCCACCGTCATGCCCGACGACTATAGGGTCGTCCCCACGACCCCGGGACTAGATTCGCCCGCCACCATCATATCCGACGACTATAGGGTCGTCCCCACAACCCCGGGGCTAGATTGGCCCGCCACCGTCATGTCCGACGACTATAGGGTCGTCCCCTCGACCCCGGGACTATGTTGGCCAGCCGCCGACTTCTCCGACGACAACAGGGTCGTCCCTACCACCCCAGGACTAGGTTGGCGCGCCGCCGATATGTCCGACGACTATAGGGTCGTCCCCTCGACCCCGGGACTATGTTGGCCAGCCGCCGACATGTCCGACGACTATAGGGCCGTTCCCACGACCCCGGGACTAGGTTGGCCCGCCGCCGACTTCTCCGACGACAGCAGGGTCGTCCCTACCACCCCGGGACTAGGTTGGCCAGCCGCCGACATGTCCGATGACTATAGGGTCGTCCCCACAACCCCGGGGCTAGATTGACCCGCCACAGTCATGTCCGACGACTATAGGGTCGTCCCCACGACCCCGGGACTAGGTTGGCCCGCCGCCGACTTGTCCGACGACTATAGGGTGGTTCCCACGACCACGGGCCAAAGTTGCCCAGCCGCCGACATGTCCGAAGACTATAGGGTCGTCCCCACGACCCCGGGACTAGATTGCCCCGCCACCGTCATGTCCGACGACTATAGGGTCGTCCCCACAACCCCGGGGCTAGATTGGCCCGCCACCGTCATGTCCGACGACTATAGGGTCGTCCCCTCGACCCCGGGACTATGTTGGCCAGCCGCCGACTTCTCCGACGACAACAGGGTCGTCCCTACCACCCCAGGACTAGGTTGGCGCGCCGCCGATATGTCCGACGACTATAGGGTCGTCCCCTCGACCCCGGGACTATGTTGGCCAGCCGCCGACATGTCCGACGACTATAGGGCCGTTCCCACGACCCCGGGACTAGGTTGGCCCGCCGCCGACTTCTCCGACGACAGCAGGGTCGTCCCTACCACCCCGGGACTAGGTTGGCCAGCCGCCGACATGTCCGATGACTATAGGGTCGTCCCCACAACCCCGGGGCTAGATTGACCCGCCACAGTGATGTCCGACGACTATAGGGTCGTCCCCACGACCCCGGGACTAGGTTGGCCCGCCGCCGACTTGTCCGACGACTATAGGGTGGTTCCCACGACCACGGGCCAAAGTTGCCCAGCCGCCGACATGTCCGAAGACTATAGGGTCGTCCCCACGACCCCGGGACTAGATTGCCCCGCCACCGTCATGTCCGACGACTATAGGGTCGTCCCCACGACCCCGGGACTAGATTCGCCCGCCACCATCATATCCGACGACTATAGTGTCGTCCCCACGACCCCGGGACTAGGTTGGCCAGCCGCCGACATGTCCGACGACTATAGGGTCGTCCCCACGACCACAGGCCAAAGTTGGCCAGCCGCCGACATGTTCGACGACTATAGGGTCGTCCCCACGACCACGGGACTAGATTGGCCCGCCACCATCATGTTCGACGACTATAGGGTCGTCCCCACGACCCCGGAACTGGATTGGCCCGCCACCGTCATGTCCGACGAGTATAGGGGCGTCCCCACGACCCCGGGACTAGATTGGCCCGCCGCCGACTTGTCCGACGACTATCAGGTGGTCCCCACGACCACGGGACTAGGTTGGCCCGCCACCGTCATATCCGACGACTATCGGTTCGTCCCTACGACCCTGGGCATACGTTGGCCCGCCGCCGACATGTCCGACGACTATAGGGTCGTCCCCACGACCCCGGGACTAGGTTGGCCCGCCGCTGACTTCTCCGACGACAACAGGGTCGTCCCTATCACCCCAGGACTAGGTTGGCCAGCCGCCGACATGTCCGACGACTATAGGGTCGTCCCCACGACCAAGGGACTACGTTGGCCCGCCGCCGACTTGTCCCACGACTATAGGGTCGTCCCTACCACCCCGGGACTAGGTTGGCCAGCCGCCGACATGCCCGACGACTATAGGGTCGTCCCCACGACCCCGGGACTACGTTGGCCCGCCACCATCATGTCCGACGACTATAGGGTCGTCCCCACGGCCCAAGGACTAGGTTGGCCAGCCGCCGACATGTCCGACGACTATAGGGTCGTCCCCACAACCCCGGGGCTAGATTGGCCCGCCACTGTCATGTCCGACGACTATAGGGTCGTCCCCACGACCCCGGGACTAGGTTGGCCCGCCGCCGACTTGTCCGACGACTATAGGGTCGTCCCCACGACCCCGGGACTAGGTTGGCAAGCCGCCGACATGTCCGACGACTATAGGGTCGTCCCCACGACCACGGGCCAATGTTGGCCAGCAGCCGACATGTCCGACGACTATAGGATCGTCCCCACGACCCCGGGAGTAGGTTGCCCCGCCGCCGACTTGTACGACGACTATAGGGTCGTCCCCACGGCCCAAGGACTAGGTTGGCCAGCCGCCGACATGTCCGACGACTATAGGGTCGTCCCCACAACCCCGGGGCTAGATTGGCCCGCCGCTGTCATGTCCGACGACTATAGGGTCGTCCCCACGACCCCGGGACTAGATTGGCCCGCCACCGTCATGTCCGACGACTATAGGTTCGTCCCTACGACCCTGGGCATACGAAGGCCCGCCGCCGACATGTCCGACGACTATAGGGTCGTCCCCACGACCACAGGCCAAAGTTGGCCAGCCGCCGACATGTTCGACGACTATAGGGTCGTCCCCACGACCACGGGACTAGATTGGCCCGCCACCATCATGTTCGACGACTATAGGGTCGTCCCCACGACCCCGGAACTGGATTGGCCCGCCACCGTCATGTCCGACGAGTATAGGGGCGTCCCCACGACCCCGGGACTAGATTGGCCCGCCGCCGACTTGTCCGACGACTATCAGGTGGTCCCCACGACCACGGGACTAGGTTGGCCCGCCACCGTCATATCCGACGACTATCGGTTCGTCCCTACGACCCTGGGCATACGTTGGCCCGCCGCCGACATGTCCGACGACTATAGGGTCGTCCCCACGACCAAGGGACTACGTTGGCCCGCCGCCGACTTGTCCCACGACTATAGGGTCGTCCCTACCACCCCGGGACTAGGTTGGCCAGCCGCCGACATGTCCGACGACTATAGGGTCGTCCCCACGACCCCGGGACTACGTTGGCCCGCCACCATCATGTCCGACGACTATAGGGTCGTCCCCACGACCCCGGGAGTAGGTTGCCCCGCCGCCGACTTGTACGACGACTATAGGGTCGTCCCCACGGCCCAAGGACTAGGTTGGCCAGCCGCCGACATGTCCGACGACTATAGGGTCGTCCCCACAACCCCGGGGCTAGATTGGCCCGCCGCTGTCATGTCCGACGACTATAGGGTCGTCCCCACGACCCCGGGACTAGGTTGGCCCGCCGCCGACTTGTCCGACGACTATAGGGCCGACCCCACGACCCAAGGATTAGATTTCTCCGCCACCGTCATGTCCGACGACTATAGGGTCGTCTCCACGACCCCGGGACTAGGTTGGCCCGCCGCCAACTTGTCCGACGACTATAGGGTCGTCCCTACCACCCCGGGACTAGGTTGGCCAGCCGCCGACATGTCCGACGACTATAGGGTCGTCCCCACGACCACGGGCCAAAGTTGCCCAGCGGCCGACATGTCCGAAGACTATAGGGTCGTCCCCACGACCCCGGGACTAGATTGCCCCGCCACCGTCATGTCCGACGACTATAGGGTCGTCCCCACGACCCCGGGACTAGGTTGGCAAGCCGCCGACATGTCCGACGACTATAGGGTCGTCCCCACGACCACGGGCCAATGTTGGCCAGCAGCCGACATGTCCGACGACTATAGGATCGTCCCCACGACCCCGGGACTAGGTTGGCAAGCCGCCGACATGTCCAGTGACTATAGGGTCGTCCCCACGAACCCGGGACTAGGTTGGCCAGACGCCAATATGTCCGACGTCTATAGGGCCGTCCCCACGTCGCCGGGGCTAGATTGGCCCGCCACCGTCATGTCCGACGACTATAGGGTCGTCCCCACGACCACAGGCCAATGTTGGCCAGCAGCCGACATGTCCGACGACTATAGGGTCGTCCCCACGACCCCGGGACTAGGTTGGCAAGCCGCCGACATGTCCGACGACTATAGGGTCGTCCCCACGACCACAGGCCAAAGTTGGCCAGCCGCCGACATGTTCGACGACTATAGGGTCGTCCCCACGACAGCGGGCCATTGTTGGCCAGCCACCATCATGTCCGACGACAATAGGGTCGTCCCCACGACCCCGGGACCAGGTTGGCCCGCCGCCAACATGTCCGACGACTATAGGGTCGTCCCCACGACCCCGGGACTAGGTTGGCCCGCCGCCGACATGTCCGACGACTATAGGGTCGTCCCCACGACCCCGGGACTAGATTGGCCCGCCACCAACATGTCCGACGACTATAGGGTCGTCCCCACGACCCCGGGACTAGATTCGCCCGCCACAGTCATGTCCAACGACTATAGGGTCGTCCCCACGACCCCGGGACTAGGTTGGCCCGCCGCCGACATGTCCGACGACTATAGGGTGGTCCCCACGACCACGGGCCAAAGTTGCCCAGCCGCCGACTTGTCCGAAGACTCTATAGGGTCGTCCCCACGACCCCGGGACTAGATTGCCCCGCCACCAACATGTCCGACGACTATAGGGTCGTCCCCACGACCCCGGGACTAGATTGGCCCGCCACCAACATGTCCGACGACTATAGGGTCGTCCCCACGACCCCGGGACTAGATTCGCCCGCCACAGTCATGTCCAACGACTATAGGGTCGTCCCCACGACCCCGGGTCTAGGTTGGGCCGCCACCATCATGTCCGACGACTATAGGGTCGTCCCCACGACCCCGGGACTATGTTCCCCGCCCCCGACTTGTCCGACGACTATAGGGTCGTCCCCACGACCCCGGGACTAGGTTGGCCCGCCGCTGACTTCTCCGACGACAACAGGGTCGTCCCTATCACCCCGGGACTAGGTTGGCCAGCCGCCGACATGTCCGATGACTATAGGGTCGTCCCCACAACCCCGGGGCTAGATTGACCCGCCACAGTCATGTCCAACGACTATAGGGTCGTCCCCACGACCCCGGGACTAGGTTGGCCCGCCGCCGACATGTCCGACGACTATAGGGTGGTCCCCACGACCACGGGCCAAAGTTGCCCAGCCGCCGACTTGTCCGAAGACTCTATAGGGTCGTCCCCACGACCCCGGGACTAGATTGCCCCGCCACCGTCATGCCCGACGACTATAGGGTCGTCCCCACGACCCCGGGACTAGATTCGCCCGCCACCATCATATCCGACGACTATAGGGTCGTCCCCACAACCCCGGGGCTAGATTGGCCCGCCACCGTCATGTCCGACGACTATAGGGTCGTCCCCTCGACCCCGGGACTATGTTGGCCAGCCGCCGACTTCTCCGACGACAACAGGGTCGTCCCTACCACCCCAGGACTAGGTTGGCGCGCCGCCGATATGTCCGACGACTATAGGGTCGTCCCCTCGACCCCGGGACTATGTTGGCCAGCCGCCGACATGTCCGACGACTATAGGGCCGTTCCCACGACCCCGGGACTAGGTTGGCCCGCCGCCGACTTCTCCGACGACAGCAGGGTCGTCCCTACCACCCCGGGACTAGGTTGGCCAGCCGCCGACATGTCCGATGACTATAGGGTCGTCCCCACAACCCCGGGGCTAGATTGACCCGCCACAGTCATGTCCGACGACTATAGGGTCGTCCCCACGACCCCGGGACTAGGTTGGCCCGCCGCCGACTTGTCCGACGACTATAGGGTGGTTCCCACGACCACGGGCCAAAGTTGCCCAGCCGCCGACATGTCCGAAGACTATAGGGTCGTCCCCACGACCCCGGGACTAGATTGCCCCGCCACCGTCATGTCCGACGACTATAGGGTCGTCCCCACAACCCCGGGGCTAGATTGGCCCGCCACCGTCATGTCCGACGACTATAGGGTCGTCCCCTCGACCCTGGGACTATGTTGGCCAGCCGCCGACTTCTCCGACGACAACAGGGTCGTCCCTACCACCCCAGGACTAGGTTGGCGCGCCGCCGATATGTCCGACGACTATAGGGTCGTCCCCTCGACCCCGGGACTATGTTGGCCAGCCGCCGACATGTCCGACGACTATAGGGCCGTTCCCACGACCCCGGGACTAGGTTGGCCCGCCGCCGACTTCTCCGACGACAGCAGGGTCGTCCCTACCACCCCGGGACTAGGTTGGCCAGCCGCCGACATGTCCGATGACTATAGGGTCGTCCCCACAACCCCGGGGCTAGATTGACCCGCCACAGTCATGTCCGACGACTATAGGGTCGTCCCCACGACCCCGGGACTAGGTTGGCCCGCCGCCGACTTGTCCGACGACTATAGGGTGGTTCCCACGACCACGGGCCAAAGTTGCCCAGCCGCCGACATGTCCGAAGACTATAGGGTCGTCCCCACGACCCCGGGACTAGATTGCCCCGCCACCGTCATGTCCGACGACTATAGGGTCGTCCCCACGACCCCGGGACTAGATTCGCCCGCCACCATCATATCCGACGACTATAGTGTCGTCCCCACGACCCCGGGACTAGGTTGGCCAGCCGCCGACATGTCCGACGACTATAGGGTCGTCCCCACGACCACAGGCCAAAGTTGGCCAGCCGCCGACATGTTCGACGACTATAGGGTCGTCCCCACGACCACGGGACTAGATTGGCCCGCCACCATCATGTTCGACGACTATAGGGTCGTCCCCACGACCCCGGAACTGGATTGGCCCGCCACCGTCATGTCCGACGAGTATAGGGGCGTCCCCACGACCCCGGGACTAGATTGGCCCGCCGCCGACTTGTCCGACGACTATCAGGTGGTCCCCACGACCACGGGACTAGGTTGGCCCGCCACCGTCATATCCGACGACTATCGGTTCGTCCCTACGACCCTGGGCATACGTTGGCCCGCCGCCGACATGTCCGACGACTATAGGGTCGTCCCCACGACCCCGGGACTAGGTTGGCCCGCCGCTGACTTCTCCGACGACAACAGGGTCGTCCCTATCACCCCGGGACTAGGTTGGCCAGCCGCCGACATGTCCGACGACTATAGGGTCGTCCCCACGACCAAGGGACTACGTTGGCCCGCCGCCGACTTGTCCCACGACTATAGGGTCGTCCCTACCACCCCGGGACTAGGTTGGCCAGCCGCCGACATGCCCGACGACTATAGGGTCGTCCCCACGACCCCGGGACTACGTTGGCCCGCCACCATCATGTCCGACGACTATAGGGTCGTCCCCACGGCCCAAGGACTAGGTTGGCCAGCCGCCGACATGTCCGACGACTATAGGGTCGTCCCCACAACCCCGGGGCTAGATTGGCCCGCCACTGTCATGTCCGACGACTATAGGGTCGTCCCCACGACCCCGGGACTAGGTTGGCCCGCCGCCGACTTGTCCGACGACTATAGGGTCGTCCCCACGACCCCGGGACTAGGTTGGCAAGCCGCCGACATGTCCGACGACTATAGGGTCGTCCCCACGACCACGGGCCAATGTTGGCCAGCAGCCGACATGTCCGACGACTATAGGATCGTCCCCACGACCCCGGGAGTAGGTTGCCCCGCCGCCGACTTGTACGACGACTATAGGGTCGTCCCCACGGCCCAAGGACTAGGTTGGCCAGCCGCCGACATGTCCGACGACTATAGGGTCGTCCCCACAACCCCGGGGCTAGATTGGCCCGCCGCTGTCATGTCCGACGACTATAGGGTCGTCCCCACGACCCCGGGACTAGGTTGGCCCGCCGCCGACTTGTCCGACGACTATAGGGCCGACCCCACGACCCAAGGATTAGATTTCTCCGCCACCGTCATGTCCGACGACTATAGGGTCGTCTCCACGACCCCGGGACTAGGTTGGCCCGCCGCCAACTTGTCCGACGACTATAGGGTCGTCCCTACCACCCCGGGACTAGGTTGGCCAGCCGCCGACATGTCCGACGACTATAGGGTCGTCCCCACGACCACGGGCCAAAGTTGCCCAGCGGCCGACATGTCCGAAGACTATAGGGTCGTCCCCACGACCCCGGGACTAGATTGCCCCGCCACCGTCATGTCCGACGACTATAGGGTCGTCCCCACGACCCCGGGACTAGGTTGGCAAGCCGCCGACATGTCCGACGACTATAGGGTCGTCCCCACGACCACGGGCCAATGTTGGCCAGCAGCCGACATGTCCGACGACTATAGGATCGTCCCCACGACCCCGGGACTAGGTTGGCAAGCCGCCGACATGTCCAGTGACTATAGGGTCGTCCCCACGAACCCGGGACTAGGTTGGCCAGACGCCAATATGTCCGACGTCTATAGGGCCGTCCCCACGTCGCCGGGGCTAGATTGGCCCGCCACCGTCATGTCCGACGACTATAGGGTCGTCCCCACGACCACAGGCCAATGTTGGCCAGCAGCCGACATGTCCGACGACTATAGGGTCGTCCCCACGACCCCGGGACTAGGTTGGCAAGCCGCCGACATGTCCGACGACTATAGGGTCGTCCCCACGACCACAGGCCAAAGTTGGCCAGCCGCCGACATGTTCGACGACTATAGGGTCGTCCCCACGACAGCGGGCCATTGTTGGCCAGCCACCATCATGTCCGACGACAATAGGGTCGTCCCCACGACCCCGGGACCAGGTTGGCCCGCCGCCAACATGTCCGACGACTATAGGGTCGTCCCCACGACCCCGGGACTAGGTTGGCCCGCCGCCGACATGTCCGACGACTATAGGGTCGTCCCCACGACCCCGGGACTAGATTGGCCCGCCACCAACATGTCCGACGACTATAGGGTCGTCCCCACGACCCCGGGACTAGATTCGCCCGCCACCATCATATCCGACGACTATAGGGTCGTCCCCACGACCCCGGGACTAGATTGGCCCGCCACCGTCATGTCCGACGACTATAGGTTCGTCCCTACGACCCTGGGCATACGATGGCCCGCCGCCGACATGTCCGACGACTATAGGGTCGTCCCCACGACCCCGGGACTAGATTGGCCCGCCACCGTCATGTCCGACGACTATAGGTTCGTCCCTACGACCCTGGGCATACGAAGGCCCGCCGCCGACATGTCCGACGACTATAGGGTCGTCCCCACGACCACAGGCCAAAGTTGGCCAGCCGCCGACATGTTCGACGACTATAGGGTCGTCCCCACGACAGCGGGCCATAGTTGGCCAGCCACCATCATGTCTGACGACAATAGGGTCGTCCCCACGACCCCGGGACCAGGTTGGCCCGCCGCCAACATGTCCGACGACTATAGGGTCGTCCCCACGACCCCGGGACTAGGTTGGCCCGCCGCCGACATGTCCGACGACTATAGGGTCGTCCCCACGACCCCGGGACTAGATTGGCCCGCCACCAACATGTCCGACGACTATAGGGTCGTCCCCACGACCCCGGGACTAGATTCGCCCGCCACCATCATATCCGACGACTATAGGGTCGTCCCCACGACCCCGGGACTAGATTGGCCCGCCACCGTCATGTCCGACGACTATAGGTTCGTCCCTACGACCCTGGGCATACGATGGCCCGCCGCCGACATGTCCGACGACTATAGGGTCGTCCCCACGACCCCGGGAATAGATTGGCCCGCCACCGTCATGTCCGACGACTATAGGTTCGTCCCTACGACCCTGGGCATACGAAGGCCCGCCGCCGACATGTCCGACGACTATAGGGTCGACCCCACGACCACGGGCCAATGTTGGCCCGCCGCCGACTTGTCCGACGACTATAGGGTCGTCCCCACGACCCCGGGACTAGGTTGGCCCGCCACCATCATGTCCGACGACTATAGGGTCGTCCCCACGACCCCGGGAGTATGTTGGCCTGCCGCCGACTTGTCCGACGACTATAGGGTCGTCCCCACGACCCCAGGACTAGATTGCCCCGCCACCGTCATGTCCGACGACTATAGGGTCGTCTCCACGACCCCGGGACCAGGTTGGCCCGCCGCCGACTTCTCCGACGACAACAGGGTCGTCCCTACCACCCCGGGACTTGGTTGGCCCGCCACCGTCATGTCCGACGACTATAGGGTCGTCCCCTCGACCCCGGGGCTAGATTGACCCGCCACCGTCATGTCCGACGACTATAGGGTCGTCCCCACGACCCCGGGACTAGGTTGGCCCGCCGCCGACATGTCCGACGACTATAGGGTGGTCCCCACGACCACGGGCCAAAGTTGCCCAGCCGCCGACTTGTCCGAAGACTCTATAGGGTCGTCCCCACGACCCCGGGACTAGATTGCCCCGCCACCGTCATGCCCGACGACTATAGGGTCGTCCCCACGACCCCGGGACTAGATTCGCCCGCCACCATCATATCCGACGACTATAGGGTCGTCCCCACAACCCCGGGGCTAGATTGGCCCGCCACCGTCATGTCCGACGACTATAGGGTCGTCCCCTCGACCCCGGGACTATGTTGGCCAGCCGCCGACTTCTCCGACGACAACAGGGTCGTCCCTACCACCCCAGGACTAGGTTGGCGCGCCGCCGATATGTCCGACGACTATAGGGTCGTCCCCTCGACCCCGGGACTATGTTGGCCAGCCGCCGACATGTCCGACGACTATAGGGCCGTTCCCACGACCCCGGGACTAGGTTGGCCCGCCGCCGACTTCTCCGACGACAGCAGGGTCGTCCCTACCACCCCGGGACTAGGTTGGCCAGCGGCCGACATGTCCGATGACTATAGGGTCGTCCCCACAACCCCGGGGCTAGATTGACCCGCCACAGTCATGTCCGACGACTATAGGGTCGTCCCCACGACCCCGGGACTAGGTTGGCCCGCCGCCGACTTGTCCGACGACTATAGGGTGGTTCCCACGACCACGGGCCAAAGTGGCCCAGCCGCCGACATGTCCGAAGACTATAGGGTCGTCCCCACGACCCCGGGACTAGATTGCCCCGCCACCGTCATGTCCGACGACTATAGGGTCGTCCCCACAACCCCGGGGCTAGATTGGCCCGCCACCGTCATGTCCGACGACTATAGGGTCGTCCCCTCGACCCCGGGACTATGTTGGCCAGCCGCCGACTTCTCCGACGACAACAGGGTCGTCCCTACCACCCCAGGACTAGGTTGGCGCGCCGCCGATATGTCCGACGACTATAGGGTCGTCCCCTCGACCCCGGGACTATGTTGGCCAGCCGCCGACATGTCCGACGACTATAGGGCCGTTCCCACGACCCCGGGACTAGGTTGGCCCGCCGCCGACTTCTCCGACGACAGCAGGGTCGTCCCTACCACCCCGGGACTAGGTTGGCCAGCCGCCGACATGTCCGATGACTATAGGGTCGTCCCCACAACCCCGGGGCTAGATTGACCCGCCACAGTCATGTCCGACGACTATAGGGTCGTCCCCACGACCCCGGGACTAGGTTGGCCCGCCGCCGACTTGTCCGACGACTATAGGGTGGTTCCCACGACCACGGGCCAAAGTTGCCCAGCCGCCGACATGTCCGAAGACTATAGGGTCGTCCCCACGACCCCGGGACTAGATTGCCCCGCCACCGTCATGTCCGACGACTATAGGGTCGTCCCCACGACCCCGGGACTAGATTCGCCCGCCACCATCATATCCGACGACTATAGTGTCGTCCCCACGACCCCGGGACTAGGTTGGCCAGCCGCCGACATGTCCGACGACTATAGGGTCGTCCCCACGACCACAGGCCAAAGTTGGCCAGCCGCCGACATGTTCGACGACTATAGGGTCGTCCCCACGACCACGGGACTAGATTGGCCCGCCACCATCATGTTCGACGCCTATAGGGTCGTCCCCACGACCCCGGAACTGGATTGGCCCGCCACCGTCATGTCCGACGAGTATAGGGGCGTCCCCACGACCCCGGGACTAGATTGGCCCGCCGCCGACTTGTCCGACGACTATCAGGTGGTCCCCACGACCACGGGACTAGGTTGGCCCGCCACCGTCATATCCGACGACTATCGGTTCGTCCCTACGACCCTGGGCATACGTTGGCCCGCCGCCGACATGTCCGACGACTATAGGGTCGTCCCCACGACCCCGGGACTAGGTTGGCCCGCCGCTGACTTCTCCGACGACAACAGGGTCGTCCCTATCACCCCGGGACTAGGTTGGCCAGCCGCCGACATGTCCGACGACTATAGGGTCGTCCCCACGACCAAGGGACTACGTTGGCCCGCCGCCGACTTGTCCCACGACTATAGGGTCGTCCCTACCACCCCGGGACTAGGTTGGCCAGCCGCCGACATGCCCGACGACTATAGGGTCGTCCCCACGACCCCGGGACTACGTTGGCCCGCCACCATCATGTCCGACGACTATAGGGTCGTCCCCACGGCCCAAGGACTAGGTTGGCCAGCCGCCGACATGTCCGACGACTATAGGGTCGTCCCCACAACCCCGGGGCTAGATTGGCCCGCCACTGTCATGTCCGACGACTATAGGGTCGTCCCCACGACCCCGGGACTAGGTTGGCCCGCCGCCGACTTGTCCGACGACTATAGGGCCGACCCCACGACCCAAGGACTAGATTTCCCCGCCACCGTCATGTCCGACGACTATAGGGTCGTCTCCACGACCCCGGGACTAGGTTGGCCCGCCGCCAACTTGTCCGACGACTATAGGGTCGTCCCTACCACCCCGGGACTAGGTTGGCCAGCCGCCGACATGTCCGACGACTATAGGGTCGTCCCCACGACCACGGGCCAAAGTTGCCCAGCCGCCGACATGTCCGACGATTATAGGATCGTCCCCACGACCCCGGGACTAGGTTGGCCCGCCGCCAACTTGTCCGACGAATATAGGGTCGTCCCCACGACCCCGGGACTAGGTTGGCCAGCCGCCGACTTGTCCGACGACTATAGGGTCGTCCCCACGACCCCGGGACTAGGTTGGCCAGCCGCCGACTTGTCCGACGACTATAGGGTCGTCCCCACGACCCCGGGACTAGGTTGGCCCGCCACCATCATGTCCGACGACTATAGGGTCGTCCCCACGACCCCGGGACTAGGTTGGCCCGCCGCTGACTTCTCCGACGACAACAGGGTCGTCCCTATCACCCCGGGACTAGGTTGGCCAGCCGCCGACATGTCCGACGACTATAGGGTCGTCCCCACGACCAAGGGACTACGTTGGCCCGCCGCCGACTTGTCCCACGACTATAGGGTCGTCCCTACCACCCCGGGACTAGGTTGGCCAGCCGCCGACATGTCCGACGACTATAGGGTCGTCCCCACGACCCCGGGACTACGTTGGCCCGCCACCATCATGTCCGACGACTATAGGGTCGTCCCCACGACCCCGGGAGTAGGTTGGCCCGCCGCCGACTTGTACGACGACTATAGGGTCGTCCCCACGGCCCAAGGACTAGGTTGGCCAGCCGCCGACATGTCCGACGACTATAGGGTCGTCCCCACAACCCCGGGGCTAGATTGGCCCGCCACTGTCATGTCCGACGACTATAGGGTCGTCCCCACGACCCCGGGACTAGGTTGGCCCGCCGCCGACTTGTCCGACGACTATAGGGCCGACCCCACGACCCAAGGACTAGATTTCCCCGCCACCGTCATGTCCGACGACTATTGGGTCGTCTCCACGACCCCGGGACTAGGTTGGTCCGCCGCCAACTTGTCCGACGACTATAGGGTCGTCCCCACGACCCAAGGACTAGATTTCTCCGCCACCGTCATGTCCGACGACTTTAGGGTCGTCTCCACGACCCCGGGACTAGGTTGGCCCGCCGCCGACTTGTCCGACGACTATAGGGCCGACCCCACGACCCCGGGAGTAGGTTGGCCCGCCACTGTCATGTCCGACGACTATAGGGTCGTCCCCACGACCCCGGGACTAGGTTGGCCCGCCGCCGACTTGTCCGACGACTATAGGGCCGACCCCACGACCCAAGGACTAGATTTCCCCGCCACCGTCATGTCCGACGACTATTGGGTCGTCTCCACGACCCCGGGACTAGGTTGGTCCGCCGCCAACTTGTCCGACGACTATAGGGTCGTCCCCACGACCCAAGGACTAGATTGCCCCGCCACCGTCATGTCCGACGACTATAGGGTCGTCCCTACCACCCCGGGACTAGGTTGGCCAGCCGCCGACATGTCCGACGACTATAGGGTCGTCCCCACAACACCGGGGCTAGATTGGCCCGCCACTGTCATGTCCGACAACTATAGGGTCGTCCCCACGACCCCGGGACTAGGTTGGCCCGCCGCCGACTTGTCCGACGACTATAGGGTCGACCCCACGACGCAAGGACTAGATTTCCCCGCCACCGTCATGTCCGAACTCTATAGGGTCGTCTCCACGACCCCGGGACTAGGTTGGCCCGCCGCCAACTTGTCCGACGACTATAGGGTCGTCCCCACGACCCCGGGACTAGGTTGGCCAGCCACCGACTTTTCCGACGACTATAGGGTCGACCCCACGACCCCAGGACTAGATTGCCCCGCCACCGTCATGTCCGACGACTATACGGTCGTCCCCACGACCCCGGGACTAGGTTGGCCAGCCGTCGACATGTCTGACGAATATAGGGTCGTCCCCACGACCCCGGGACTAGGTTGGCCCGCCACCATCATGTCCGACGACTATAGGGTCGTCCCCACGACCCCAGGACTAGATTGCCCCGCCACCGTCATGTCCGACGACTATAGGGTCGTCCCCTCGACCCCGGGACTATGTTGGCCAGCCGCCGACTTCTCCGACGACAACAGGGTCGTCCCTACCACCCCAGGACTAGGTTGGTGCGCCGCCGATATGTCCGACGACTATAGGGTCGTCCCCTCGACCCCGGGACTATGTTGGCCAGCCGCCGACATGTCCGACGACTATAGGGCCGTTCCCACGACCCCGGGACTAGGTTGGCCCGCCGCCGACTTCTCCGACGACAGCAGGGTCGTCCCCACGACCCCAGGACTAGATTGCCCCGCCACCGTCATGTCCGACGACTATAGGGTCGTCTCCACGACCCCGGGACTAGGTTGGCCCGCCACCGTCATGTCCGACGACAATAGGGTCGTCTCCACGACCCCGGGACTAGGTTGGCCCGCCGCCAACATGTCCGACGACTATACGGTCGTCCCCACGACCCCGGGACTAGGTTGGCCCGCCGCCGACTTTTCCGACAACTATAGGGTCGTCCCTACGACCCTGGGCCTACGTTGGCCCGCCGCCGACATGTCCGACGACTATTGGGTCGTGCCTACCACCCCGGGACTAGATTGGCCCGCCACCATCATGTCCGACGACTATAGGGCCGTCCCCACGACACGGGGACTAGGTTGGCCCGCCGCCAACTTGTCCGACGACTATAGGGTCGTCCCCACGACCCCGGGACTAGGTTGGCAAGCCGCCGACATGTCCAGTGACTATAGGGTCGTCCCCACGAACCCGGGACTAGATTGGCCCGCCACCAACATGTCCGACGACTATAGGGTCGTCCCCACGACCCCGGGACTAGGTTGGCCCGCCGCCGACATGTCCGACGACTATAGGGTGGTCCCCACGACCACGGGCCAAAGTTGCCCAGCCGCCGACTTGTCCGAAGACTCTATAGGGTCGTCCCCACGACCCCGGGACTAGATTGCCCCGCCACCGTCATGCCCGACGACTATAGGGTCGTCCCCACGACCCCGGGACTAGATTCGCCCGCCACCATCATATCCGACGACTATAGGGTCGTCCCCACAACCCCGGGGCTAGATTGGCCCGCCACCGTCATGTCCGACGACTATAGGGTCGTCCCCTCGACCCCGGGACTATGTTGGCCAGCCGCCGACTTCTCCGACGACAACAGGGTCGTCCCTACCACCCCAGGACTAGGTTGGCGCGCCGCCGATATGTCCGACGACTATAGGGTCGTCCCCTCGACCCCGGGACTATGTTGGCCAGCCGCCGACATGTCCGACGACTATAGGGCCGTTCCCACGACCCCGGGACTAGGTTGGCCCGCCGCCGACTTCTCCGACGACAGCAGGGTCGTCCCTACCACCCCGGGACTAGGTTGGCCCGCCGCCGACATGTCCGACGACTATAGGGTCGTCCCCACGACCCCGGGACTAGATTGGCCCGCCACCAACATGTCCGACGACTATAGGGTCGTCCCCACGACCCCGGGACTAGATTCGCCCGCCACCATCATATCCGACGACTATAGGGTCGTCCCCACGACCCCGGGACTAGATTGGCCCGCCACCGTCATGTCCGACGACTATAGGTTCGTCCCTACGACCCTGGGCATACGATGGCCCGCCGCCGACATGTCCGACGACTATAGGGTCGTCCCCACGACCCCGGGACTAGATTGGCCCGCCACCGTCATGTCCGACGACTATAGGTTCGTCCCTACGACCCTGGGCATACGAAGGCCCGCCGCCGACATGTCCGACGACTATAGGGTCGTCCCCACGACCACAGGCCAAAGTTGGCCAGCCGCCGACATGTTCGACGACTATAGGGTCGTCCCCACGACAGCGGGCCATAGTTGGCCAGCCACCATCATGTCTGACGACAATAGGGTCGTCCCCACGACCCCGGGACCAGGTTGGCCCGCCGCCAACATGTCCGACGACTATAGGGTCGTCCCCACGACCCCGGGACTAGGTTGGCCCGCCGCCGACATGTCCGACGACTATAGGGTCGTCCCCACGACCCCGGGACTAGATTGGCCCGCCACCAACATGTCCGACGACTATAGGGTCGTCCCCACGACCCCGGGACTAGATTCGCCCGCCACCATCATATCCGACGACTATAGGGTCGTCCCCACGACCCCGGGACTAGATTGGCCCGCCACCGTCATGTCCGACGACTATAGGTTCGTCCCTACGACCCTGGGCATACGATGGCCCGCCGCCGACATGTCCG